>CM056057.1:13233919-13311419 GCA_029574335.1 Rana kukunoris
TACTGACAGAATTATTGTGACTAGGGATACCAAATGACTTGTTCTACCTGAACGTATCCATTATCCTCTTTAGGTCCAACACAAGTCTCCAGCCCCAGATTTCCTGGGAACTAAAACAAAAAAGGACTGGAGAGTAGAACCCCAGGTGTTTCACCAAGACTGGTATTGGCAATACTGCCTGTTGGTGCAGAGGTATTTTAGTATACTGAATGAGAGCTTCTTTCTTGTCTTTGGTGGGCTGGAGAGAAAGGGCGGAGGAAGGTTTTGAATCACCAGAAGAGAAAAAGAAGTACTTGAAGGACCGTGGAGGCTGCATGGACCAGTGCAGTTTTTCACCCAAATGTAAGCCGAAAAGCCTGAGTCTTGCTACTACCGGACCAGTGGATAAGGGGAGTAGAAGGACTTCTGGCTCTCAACCGTCTACGACGTGGTCTTAGGATTGCGCAATTGGGGAAGGGTGGCTTGTGAGCCTTCCAAGCCCCCTCTCTTGATCTTTGTTTGGTAGCTGCATGCGAGGCGAATTCTCTTCTCCTATCTTGGGGAATTTCCTTTATCGCCGAAACAGGCCTTCCATCATATGGGATGCGACACTAGGACTGCATTGCAGATGGGTCTGCCGACCATGGTTTTAACCGTAATGCCCTTCTGGCTGTGATGAAGTATCGCATGGCTCTGTGGGAGCACCCAAGGCCATTGATGGCTGCATTCCTGGCAAATACAAGGACTGACGTGCCCAAAGTTGGATCTAAATCCAGGAGCTGTGCATTTGCTTCTGCCAGTGGTAAGACAAATTTGAGACATTGATTGCAGGCGATGCGTTTTTTCCCCCACACTTATCGCCGCTCGTTCTCCTGACCTTATAAAGGTAACGGCTGCAGCTTTCTTTGTCAGGTGAGGAAAACAGTATTTTCTTGTATGGACAGATGATACCGGATCTTCTTCCCACTGAATCGTGTCTTTAATGCAATGATAAACTGATAACAATGTGATGCGATTTTAATAAACTGACTTCAAACGTTGATATGTCCTTTGGCTGTAACCGGCCCACCTTCCGAACCAGCTTTTGAACCGGTCTGGAGAAACATAGCGCTTTACTGCTTTCTCCTCAGTCGACAGACTTTGACCACACGCCAATCTTCCCAGTAAGTTTTGTTCCTCACAAACTCAACAGGCCTTTTCCTCTGGATGTGCAGATTTGCGCTGGGAGACATGCCTGCTTGGGGTATGCTGGGGTAACCTCAGTCACTGCAGGAGGTATGTCCCTCTAGAGAACCCCTGCGGGTGGTTCTTGGTGCGGGCTGCGGAAACAAACAAAAGAATGTTTCTACATGCCCTAAGCTCTTTGAATGAAGGAACTTACCTGCAGCCCTTACCTAGCGGTATGTTGAGGATCTTTATTGATGCAGCATTGTATATCAGAGCGGTTAGGACTAAGATTAAATCTAATTATGTAAAGTATAGGAAGGCATAAATAACACTAATAATATATACATATGTATACACATACCCACATGTAAACACATAGATATACATACACACACACATATATATCTACACATCATCAGTATATTGGTTAAGCTCTATCAGAGAGAGGTGAAGGGGAAGCAGACCCCTAAAGATATCTTATCTGTGCCAGGCTTGAACTCGGCCAGGGAGTACCAAAATGGTCGCCGCTCAGCCTCAGAAAAGTTACTGCGCATGCGCCGTGACGTTCCGCCGTGACCCCGCCCCCGGGATTATGAAGCAGTGTAGGGAGACGCGCGCAAAGCGCCGCCCACACAGGAAGGGAGGGGGAAAATAATGGCGACACACCCGGCGGCAGAATCAGGCCACCAACGGCTCCCAGGAATGAACCTACAGGAGGGTGGCATGCCGGTGCACATGGGGGTAGCACCAGGCATACATGGAGGCATTGGTAGGCGCACACTAGGATAGCGTCAGGTGTACATGTAGTAATGATAGGTGCAAATGGGGGCAGTGCCAGGTACACACGGATGCAATGTCAGGTGCACATGGAGGCAGCACCAGTACACATGGGTGCAGTGTTGGGTGCACCTGGAGGCCACGCCAGGTACATTTGTACGTAGTGTTAGATACTCAAGGATAGCATTAGGTGTACATGTATGCAGTGTTAAGTGCACATGAAGACAGTGTCAGGTGTCCATGGCCGCAGTGTCAGGCGCACGAGGTACGTATGGAAGCGGCGTCAGGAGCACATGGATGCACTGTCAGGAGCACTGCTAGGTGTACATGGATGCACTGTCAGGTGTACTGCTAGGTGCACATGGATGCACTGTCAGGTGCACATGGATGCACTGTCAGGTGAACTGCTAGGTGCGCATCAGGTGCACTGCCACTGTCAGGTGCACATGGATGCACTGCCAGGTGCGCTGCTAAGCGCACATGGATGCACTGTCAGGTGCACTGCTAGGTGCACATGGATGCACATGGATGCACTGCTAAGCGCACATGGATGCACTGTCAGGTGCACTGCTAGGTGCACATGGATGCACTGCCAGGTGCACTGCTAGGTGCACATGGATGCACTGCCAGGTGTACTGCTAAGCGCACATGGATGCACTGCAGGTGCCCACGGATTCAGAATCAGGTGCACAAGGTTTCAAAATCAGGTGGATTCAATGTCAGCAGACATGAGGGTGAGGCAAAAAAAACATAGGAATGCTATTGAAGGCTCTAAAAGGTACCTTGTGTTGTCTTGCCATGAAATAGCCAGCCAAAAGCCACAGAGGAGAAGGAGACGCTCCTGGATGTTTTTAGACAGGCCCCAAAAAGATCCACAAAAAAACGGGCTCCCATACTTATGTGAGGCATTTAGCAGTCCAAGTAATGGGACTCCATACTGCAGGAGAG
This sequence comes from Rana kukunoris, assembly GCA_029574335.1. Classification (NCBI taxonomy): domain Eukaryota; kingdom Metazoa; phylum Chordata; class Amphibia; order Anura; family Ranidae; genus Rana; species Rana kukunoris. Next base: position 13,236,791 of record CM056057.1, read on the forward strand.
CATGAACCTGCAATGGTTACACCATATGACGGTGAGGCAGGGCTGATCTGTGATCCTGCAGGGATGAGGACAGAAAAAAGAATACCTGAGGGGGGAGTAGCTCTTTCTTTTATAGAGTTACGTGGTCCTGTGGGTTGAACGAGGGCGGAGTCACAACCATTGGTATGCTGCCATGGAGGCACCAGGAAAGCATTATTTTGTTTTGTTTTGATCGCCAATAAAGACCCTTTGCTTAGGTATAACACCACCAAAGTACTCAACTTGGTCCACATAGTGGCCTCGTCCAAGACACCCTGTGTTTTTCTCAGCACAGATGCTGAGAAAGCATTTGATCGGGTCAACTGGACCTTTATGTTTTCCCTTCTTAGACGAATTGGCTTAGGCCCTAAAATGGTCCAATGGATCTCCAGTATCTACTCCCTGCCCACGGCCCAGGTCAAGGCCAATGGAGTCTTGTCTGAGTCCTTCCCGATTGCGAACGGAACCAGACAGGGATGCCCACTCTCCCCCCTGCTCTTTGCGTTAGCTCTAGAACCCTTCCTGTGCACGGTACGTGCGAACCCTGATATCACGGGGGTCAGCGTGCGGGGTGCACAATTTAAAATCGCGGCGTACGCAGATGACCTGATGTTTTCATTGACTAATCCGGCAGTGTCCCTGCCTAACCTACTCCGAGAATTTGATAGGTACGGGAACCTATCCAACCTAAAAATAAATTTCGACAAATCGGCAGCAATGGGGGTTAACATCCCCCCGCTAGATTAAACTCTCTGAAAACCCAATTCAAATTTAAATGGTCGGACTGCTCCCTTAAATACCTGGGAACCTTAATACCGGGAGACTTACAGCGCACCTTTGACCTCAACTTCCCGCCTTTGTTGACAAAGGTGCGCCTGATGTTGCAGGAGTGGTCTGGGGGGTTGCACTCCTGGTTTGGTAGGTGCAACCTGATCAAGATGTCGATCCTCCCCAAGTTTTTATATTTGTTTCAGGCGCTGCCAATTAGGATTGCACCCCTGTTTTTTAAACAGGTCAATTCTCTTTTTATCAACTTCATTTGGGCTAACTCTAAACCCAGGTTACGCAGACGCCTTTTGACTTTACCGAGGGATCAGGGAGGGTTGGCCTTGCCAGACCTGCGCAATTACTACAGGGCGGTACATCTTGGCAGGATTTTAGATTGTCACAGCAAGACTAAACTCTGGGTCCAATTGGAACAGGCCCAGACGGAGGTGCCACTGAAGGGAGCCACGTGGTGCTTTGACCGATTACCCCCAACTCTTACCTCCCACCCAGTTGTCGGCACCACCCTATGGGTAGGGGCGACAAATTTACGCTCCCCTCACCTCTCCTCGGGTGAATCCCCGCTTTACCCTGTACTGGGGAACCCAGCATTCCCCCCGGGGCTGGACTCAACTGAATATGCAGCGCTGGTATTTTGGGGGTGGAATCAGGCTTCTCACTTTTTAATGGGCACGCAGTGGCCCTCCATCCAAATCCTGACGAGCGACGAAGGGCGCTTCAGACTCCCATTCTGGAAGGCGATCCGTCTTCACCACTTTCTGCATTCAATAGCGAACCCGGGACATTATCGGCGATGAGGAAGCGATGGCTCAGCAGCAGCAGGCCCTGGCACAGGCTATAGCTGCGCAGCAGGAAAACACACGGCTGCTAGCCGCCCAGTTTACAGCCCAGCAGGAGTCCACTCAAGCACAGGTGGCTGCCTTGCAGGAGGCAGTACAGCAGCTGGCTCAGGGACAAGAGCAATCGGCTGTTGTCGTTAGCAACCCAGTGTCTGTTAGAGCCAGCCATTTCTTGCAAAAACTAACACCCAGCGATGACGTGGAAGCCTTCCTTACCACCTTTGAAAGGATAGCAGAGAGAGAGGCATGGCCCTGGGACCAATGGGCCGGCATTATCTCCCCTTTCCTCACTGGTGACCCGCAAAAGGCCTATTTTGACCTCCCAGCTGAGCACATCAAAGACTATGAACGTCTAAAAACCGAGATCCTGGCCCGCCTGGGGGTGACCACAGCTGTCCGGGCTCAGAGGGTGCATCGCTGGCGGTACAAATCGGACCAACCACCCAGGTCCCAAATGCATGAACTAGTTCAGTTAGTTAAAAAATGGCTGCAGCCGGAAACGTTGTCAGGCCCACAAATGATGGAACGGGTGGTGATGGATTGGTACCTACGGTCCATTCCAGATGACCTACAACGCTGGGTAAGCCATGGAAACCCTACTAACGCTGACCAGCTGGTCGAGCTGGTCGAACGGTACACCGTGGTGGAGGACCTGCTTGGGCCTGCCAAACGTCGGGAACTCATGCCAAGGACACCCAGACCCGCCACTACCCCGAGGAGAGAAGCCTTGCCAGACGTTGGCGTCCGCAGATCTACACCGTCTGCCATAGAACCACGGAGGTCGGTTCCTGTGCCAAAGATAGGAGACATTCAGTGTTGGCGATGTCGGTCCTGGGGGCATACCCGGGCACAGTGCCCGCTCCAGGAGGAGCCTATGGATTGCGGGGCAGCCTGAAGAAGCTCTTTCTATGCGCAACGAGCATGTGCCACGCATCTTGACCTGGCTTCCGGACAGTTCGGTGAAGTGTGGGTAAATCACCTTCCTGCCAGGGCTCTACTGGACTCTGGTAGCATGGTCACGCTGGTACATGCCAGGGTACTTGGAAGGATTGGTCCAGTAACTAAGACCCTACGGGTAGTGTGTATCCATGGGGACACCAAGGAGTACCCCTTGGTCCCAGTAACTGTGTCCTATGGCCAAACCTTGGTTACCCAGGAGGTTGGGGTGGTAAAAAGCCTGATACATGATATCATAGTGGGGCGGGACTGTCCAATATTTTTGGAACTATGGAACCAGGTACAGACGGGTCTGCCAGGAGAACTAAGGACACTGAGTTTGAAAGGGACAGAGTCTGGGGGATCCAGGCCTGAAACCTCCACAACACACCCCTCTAATGTGGAGAGACTTGTTAGTAATAATGACGTTGCAGAAAATCTTAGTTCTAATGATAATAGTCCTGTGTCCGGTCCCAAAACCGAGTTGACCTCTGAGGGGGGGAGTCTCCCCGTTACAAGTCATGCTGGGGGAGGATGACGAGGAGCTTGCCCCGGTTGAGGAGGGTGAAGGGGAAACGTCCCAGAGGCCAGTATATCCAGACCTGGACGTACCCAGGGGTGCGTTTGGCACCGCCCAGTTACAGGACCCTACCTTAGTCAATGCTCAAGAGCAGGTTTCTGTCATTGATGGGGTTTCACAAATACCCGATGCAGATCTGAGGTTTCCTCATTTTGCGTTGAAGGGGGACCTAGTCTATCGTGTGGTTGAGAGCCAAGGGGAACCCATAGAGCAGTTGCTGGTCCCTCAACCGTATAGGCGGATGCTCCTTGACCTAGCCCACAACGACGCACTAGGAGGACGCCTGGGGGCGGAGAAAACTGAGGCCAGGATAACTGACCGGTTTTACTGGCCAGGGGTGAAGGCAGAGGTTAAAAGATATTGTGAGTCTTGTCCTGTTTGCCAGTTAACTGCCCCGGTGCCTCGCTATAGAAACCCCCTAGTACCCTTGCCAATTATTGAGGTCCCGTTTGAGCGGATCGCTATGGATCTTGTAGGACCCCTGGTAAGGTCGGCAAGGGGGCACCAATACATATTGGTCATCCTGGACTATGCCACTAGATACCCAGAAGAAGTCCCGTTGAGAAAAACGTGCTCTAAGGCCATTGCCCGGGAGTTATTTCAAATGTTCTCACGAACTGGGTTCCCCAAGAAAATATTAACGGATCAGGGCACCCCTTTTATGTCAAAGGTGATGGCGGACTTGTGCAGGCTGTTTCAGATTAAGCAGTTGCGGACGTCCATCTATCACCCGCAGACCGATGGCCTAGTTGAGAGGTTTAACAAAACTCTGAAGTCTGTGATGTTAAAAAGAGTCGTCCAAAAAGACGGGAAAGATTGGGATATGTTGCTCCCTGCCCTATTGTTCGCTATCCGGGAGGTGCCACAGGCATCCACAGGTTTCTCACCATTTGAGCTAGTGTACGGACGGAGGCCCCGGGGGTTGCTTGATCTGGTAAAGGAAACATGGGAAAGTGAGTCCTCCCCGCACAAAACCGTGGTGGAACATATTTCTCAAATGCGAGAAAGGGTGGCTAAAGTGATGCCGCTGGTAAGAGAGCACATGCAGAAGGCTCAGGATGCCCAAAGAAGGGTATATAACCGGTCGGCTAAAGTGAGACAGCTCCAAGTAGGTGACAGGGTAGCTTTCCTAATACCAACGGTAGAAAGCAAGTTCCTGGCCAAGTGGCAAGGTCCGTTTGAAATAGTGGAGAAAGTGGGTGAGGTAAACTATAAGGTACACCACCCAGGGAAAAGAAAACCCTACCAAATTTATCACATAAGTTTGTTAAAGCTCTGGAAAGACAGAGAACCGGTGTCCGCAGTGGTGGCGGTACAGTCAGGGGACCAGGTAGGGATCGACCTGGTGCAGGTTGCAGCTACCCTAACTAGGCCCCAAACCCAGCAAGTAAAAGAGTTTCTGCAAAGAAATGGGGACATGTTTTCAGGGTTGCCAGGACTCACCAACGTCATCGAGCATGACATTGTGACCGAGCCCAAGGTGACAGTCCGGCTTAAACCCTACCGTATCCCAGAAGCTCACAGGGTGGCAGTGTCTGGAGAGGTGAAAAGGATGCTTGAACTTGGGGTCATCGAAGAGTCGCAGAGCGAGTGGTCCAGTCCGATCGTATTAGTGCCCAAACCCAATGGTACTCTCCGCTTCTGCAACGACTTTAGAAAACTCAACGAGGTCTCCAAGTTCGATGCATACCCCATGCCACGGGTAGATGAGCTGATTGAGAGGTTGGGTCCTGCCAGGTACATCACCACACTGGACCTCACAAAAGGTTACTGGCAGATTCCCCTAACCAAAGAGGCCAGGGAGAAAACAGCTTTCTCTACCCCGGAGGGTCATTTCCAGTACAAGAGAATGCCGTTTGGGTTACACTCCGCCCCCGCCAAATTCCAAAGGGCCATGGACAAAACTTTGCGTCCACACCAACAATATGCCTCCGTTTACCTGGATGACATTGTCATTTTCAGCACGGATTGGGATTCCCACCTTCCCTGCGTACAGGCAGTGGTAGACTCCTTGAGAAGGGCAGGGTTCACCATCAATCAGGAGAAGTGTGCTGTTGGGGTGGAGGAAGCCAAGTATCTTGGATACATTGTAGGTAGAGGATTAGTGAAGCCCCAAATGAGCAAAGTAGAGGCCATAGAGGGCTGGCCCCGCCCCCTAACAAAGAAACAGGTCAGAGCGTTTTTAGGCCTAGTTGGGTACTACAGGAGGTTTGTCCCCAACTTCGCCACCATTGCGGCACCACTGACTGACCTCACCAAAGGCCGAAAGTCGGTCATGATCAAATGGAATGCAGAGGCTGAAAAGGCATTTCAAATGCTTAAGACGGCACTGTGCCAGACTTTTCTAAGGACTTTATAGTGCAGACAGATGCCTCAAGTGAAGGGCTAGGAGCAGTTCTGTCTCAAGAAATCAACGGAGAGGAGCATCCAATAGTTTTCCTTAGTAGGAAACTGACGCCAGCTGAGAAAAACTATGCGGTGGTGGAACGCGAATGTCTTGCCATCAAGTGGGCTTTGGACTCCCTACGGTATTTTCTCCTAGGTAGGAAGTTTCGCCTCATATCAGACCATGCTCCTCTTACGTGGATGAGACAGAACAAGCACACCAATGCCAGGGTAACAAGGTGGTTTCTGTCTTTGCAGGAGTTCAACTTTATGCAGAGCACAGACCCGGGAGACAGCATCAGAATGCTGATGCCCTCTCCCGAGTCCACTGTATGATGGCGAGTGGTGCCTCTAACACCTCCGCGTTGAGGCAGAGGGGGGGATATGTACAGGACGCCAGGGTTGGGTCCTAGATAGACGCTACATAGCGCCGATTTTTGGAGTTTGGGACATTTGAAACACAGGTTCAGGAGGTCACCCTGAAGGGGGTGAGAAATTCCGGATAGATAAAATGGATCCAGAGAGGACGGGCTTAAAGTCCTCTCTGTCTCCTTTTAATGATATTTGGGGGTCCGGGATTTCGGAGGCTCTGAAACGACAATTGGGAGGGAAGAGAGCCTCCCCTTCTGACCCCTGGCTTCAGGCACACAAGGGGTTAACCACTTCCAGGAAGTGAGTTAAAAGGAAAGGAAGTACTGACAGAGGGTGGAGTAGTTTGGGAGTGAAGCTGTGTCTGCAGGGAAGGACTGGAGGACTTCTTACTAAAACGTATGTGCCTTTCTTTTGGTTGTTTTTGCTGTGCTGAAGAAAGACTTTTCTAATTTATGCTGGAAACAAGCAGGACTTTTGTTGTGACGTTTTTCTGATGCTGAAGAAAGCATTATTTTGTTTTGTTTTGATCGCCAATAAAGACCCTTTGCTTTACTGACACGGTTTACGCACTTGTCTCGCGGAGCTAAAGAACCCCCAAAGTTCACAATACATATAAATATATAGAGATATATAGAGTGTGACAGGGTACACGATTATATGTACACCAGTGAGAGACTGGAAAAGTCAGCATTCCCTGCACTGGAAGGGGTTAAGCCTGGCCAACAGGTAAAACCTCCTCTCTTCCCCTATTAATTAACACTCACCTGGTAAGGAAATGGGAAGTGAGAGCTCAGTGTGAGAGGTATGCTGAGCTGGACGGACAGGTTGGAAACTGTCTGCATTGAAGGAACAAGGTCTGTCACAGATACTTGTTTATTTGGACTGTCATTCTGTTTGTTTTATACTGGAGGCTGGAATAGCCCCTCCAGTACAGTGTAGTGAGGGACACTACTGTTAGTTAGCCTCCTAAATTGGAGTAGGCCATTTTGTTTTGTATTATTTATTTTGAGTGCAATAAAGCCGTATTTATTGCGTAAGATCAGCGACTTTGCTGCATTACATTATCGCTATTTCTACGTCTTTGTCACAAGTGGTGGTCAGAAGTGGGATGTTTGCTGTTGTACCGGTCAATTTACAGTTACAGTGGCCTTAAAGGTACAGGACCCAGAAAATGGAAGATATTGTGAAAGCCCTGTTACAAGCTGTCTCTGTGCAGCAAGAGACTAATAGACAGATAGCGGCCTCAGCTGCAGCACAACAAGAAACTAACAGACAGCTAGCTGCAGCACAACAAGAGACTAATAGACAGGCAGCGGCCTCAGCTGCAGCACAACAAGAGACTAATAGACAGATAGCGGCCTCAGCTGCAGCACAACAAGAAACTAATAGACAGCTAGCTGGAGCACAAAAGTCAGACCATGCTGTTCTCAAAGCAACCCTGGATCACATGACTACCCAAGGGTCTTCTAACCCACCAGCAAGGGGGGTAAGCCAAATACGTGCCAGCAGCTGTCTGCAGAAAATGACCCCGGATGATGATGTGGAGACTTACCTACTGACGTTCGAACGGACCGTCACCCGAGAAGGCTGGGCCCCAGAACAGTGGGCTGGAATCATTGCACCCTTCCTCCTGGGAGAAGCACAGAAAGCCTATTTTGATCTGGATGAGGTGGCTGCTGCAGACTATCCCAAACTGAAAGGAGAGATCCTGGCTCGCTTAGGGGTGACTTCCACAGTGAGGGCCCAGCGTTTCTACAACTGGAGGTTTAACTACTTGTCCACCGCCCACCGTCAAATGACGGCGGGCGGAGGACTCCATTATCCTGACATCACGTCATATGACGTGATGTCTTTTTAAAGCCGCGGGCGGGCGCGCGCGCACCCACCGCTCTGCTGGGATCCCGGCGCGAGTGCCCGGCGGCAACGATCGCCGCTGGGCACACGCGATTGCCCAGTAACTGAGCGGGGACGTGGAGCTCTGTATGTAAACACAGAGCTCCACGTCCTGTCAGGGAGAGGAGACCGTTGCTGTGTCCCTTGTACATAGGGACACAATCGGTCACCTCCCCCAGTCACCCCCCCTCCCCCTACAGTTAGAACACTCATAGGACACACATTTAACCCCTTCCCCGCCCCCTAGTGGTTAACCCCTTCACTGCCAGTCACATTTATACAGTAATCAATGCATATTTATAGCATTGTTCACTGTATAAATGTAAATGGTCCCAAAAATGTCAGAAAAGTGTCCGAAGTGTCCGCCATAACGTCGCAGTCCCAATAAAAAAATCGCAGATCGCCGCCATTAATAGTAAAAAAAAAAAAAAAAAAAAATGCCATAAACTATCCCCTATTTTGTAAACACTATAAATTTTGCGCAAACCAATCGATAAACGCTTATTGCTTTTTTTTTTACCAAAAATATGTAGAAGAATACGTATCGACCTAAACTGAGGAAAAAAATATTTTTTTTATATATTTTTTGGGGATATTCATTATAGCAAAAAGTAAAAAATATTGAATTTTTTTCAAAATTGACGCTCTATTTTTGTTTATAGCGCAAAAAATAAAAACCGCAGAGGTAATCAAATACCACCAAAAGAAAGCTCTATTTGTGGGGAAAAAAGGACACCAATTTTGTTTGAGAGCCACGTCGCACGACCGCGCAATTGTCAGTTAAAGCGACGCAGTGCCGGAAGCTTAAATTTTGTCTGGGCAGGAAGGGGGTGTAGGTGCACAGTAGGCAAGTGGTTAAAGAAGGAAAAGCGCCAAGATCCCAGATGTTCGATTTAATTCATCTGGCTCGGAAGTGACTCAAACCAGAGACTCAAACCCCTGCACAGATTATAGAAGCACTTGTACTGGACCGTTACGTGAGGGAGCTTCCAAATGGCCTCCGGGAGTGGGTCACTCAGGGAAATCGCCTGGACTGTGATAGTATGGTCGCACAAGTGGAGCGGTACCTGTCTACCAAAAATTTGGACCGATCTCTCTCTAGGACGATCGGGAAAATACAGAGACCAGGAGACCGGAGGAGTGGAGTGGAAGCAGACTTCGGATCCGGAGCCCGTTTCTCCAAAACAGACTTTAGAAGTCAAAACCCTGGGAAAGAGGACCACCCTAGGAGAAACTCCATAACTTGTTTTGAGTGTGGCGCCAAAGGACATGTCAGGGCGAGATGCCCCAATCTTCCTGAGCCAATGCAGTGTGGACTAGGGGAAGATTCCTCTGACTTTTGTGGGCTCATTTGTTTAGCAGGCCTGGTAGAAGGGGGACATACCTTCCGAGTACCTGTCCTGCTGGACAAACAAGAGACAGTGGCCCTGGTGGACTCTGGCAGTGCCCTGACTTTGGTAGCCAGTAAATTGGTAAAACCTTGTTGGATTCAGAAGCATAGAACCATGGGGGTATTGTGTATTCATGGGTGTACTGTGCGGTATCCTACTGCCAACATAGAAGTGTTAGTACAGGGAAGTTTGGTAAGGATCGTAGCAGTGGTAGTTCCTCGTCTACCATATCCTTTGATAATAGGAAGGAATTTCCCTAATTTCCACGCCCTGTTACAGCCCCCTGTGATGGGAGAACAAGGGGAACCTGAAGTGGAGCAGAGAAATACAGGGGTCCATGAAGTATTTCCTTTTGCTCATCCTGACTTGTATATCTCTAATCCAAAAAGAGGTAAAACAAGACGGGAACGCAGGGCGAGCAAGTTAAGATTTAATAGAGCTGTCAAGGAAGTCCTGTTAAATCAGCGTGGGGAGCAGTCCAGGAGAGGCGGGGCCCCACGACAGACAGAAGATGAGCCAGAGGTTGGTCAACCAGAACCCGCCCCAGAGGCTACCAGTGAAGGCGATGAGGGGGATACAGATATCCTGGATATCTCGGGTAGTGGCTTTGGCCGTGACCAGGCAGATGATCCCCTGCTCCAGGAAGCCAGGAGTAATGTTGTAGAGGTTAATGGGGTACCAGTAGAAGGGGTAACAGGAAAGGCCTATCCCTATTTTATCCTTAAAAACGATCTTCTTTACAGAGTAACCCCCGAGGAGGGACAAGAGCTTGAACAACTGGTTGTGCCTTCATCATACACCCGAAAAATCCTGGATTACTCTCACTCTCATCTGCTGGGGGGACACTTAGGGGTGGAGAAAACCCAAGAACGGGTGCTCAGGAGGTTCTTCTGGCCTGGGGTATATGAGGGGATTAAAAGGTAATGTGCTTCTTGCCCGGAATGCCAGCTGGCATCTCCCAGACCGAAGTTGAGAGCCCCACTCATACCTCTCCCCATAGTTGACGTTCCGTTTGAGAGGATTGGCATGGACCTAGTGGGTCCCTTAGAGAAAACAGCTCGAGGGCACCAGTACATCCTTGTCATTGTCGATTATGCCACCAGATACCCGGAGATCTCCCGTATTATGAAAGAGCTATGTCAGCTATTTAATGTACAGACTCTGAGAACGTCAGTGTATCGCCCCCAGACAGATGGGTTGGTAGAAAGGTTTAACCGGACCCTAAAGGGGATGTTGAGAAAAGTCGTTAGCAGGGATGGGAAGGATTGGGACTTGTTACTTCCTTACCTGTTGTTTGCAGTTCGAAAGATTCCCCAAAGTTCTACAGGCTTCTCCCCGTTTGAGCTTTTATATGGTAGGCATCCCAGGGGTATACTGGATATCCTAAAGGAAACCTGGGAAGAGCAGGGGGTAACTGGGACCAATGTCCTCCAGTATGTTGAAGATATGCGGGTGCGTATGGCTCAGATTGCCCCTCTTGTTCGCCAGCATATGGAGCAGGCGCAGACTAGGCAGAAGTCCTACTATGACCAGAGGGCCCTAGTGAGACAGTTTGAAAGGGGGGACAGAGTAATGGTTCTAGTACCCACCGCAGAAAGCAAACTTCTAGCACAGTGGCAGGGACCCTATGAGGTCTTGGAAAAGGTGAGCCCAGTAAATTATAAAGTTAGTCAGCCGGGACGCCGGAAGAAGGAGGCCGTGTTCCACATAAACCTTCTTAAGCCATGGATGACTAGAGAGGACTGCATGGCCGCAGTGGGGGACACCACACCTGGTCCACAGGCACCTAGTCCTTCGGTGACAATCTCTCCAGAGCTGACACCTGAGCAAATAAAAGAAGCTAGAGGCTTGGTTGAGAGGAATAATGTTGTCTTCTCCCCCAACCCTGGACAAACCCAAGAGATTAACCATGACATTATTACAGAACCGGGGGTTGTCGTAAGAGTGAAGTCTTACCGCATTCCGGAGGCCAAGAGGGAAGCTGTAAGGGTGGAAGTCAATAAAATGCTTGAGCTTGGAGTGATAGAGGAGTCTCATAGCCAGTGGTGCAGCCCCATTGTTCTAGTGCCCAAACCTGATGGGTCCATCAGGTTTTGTAATGACTTCAGGAAGCTAAACGAGGTGTCTAAGTTTGACGCCTACCCCATGCCTAGGGTGGATGAACTAGTAGAGCGATTAGCAAAAGATAGGTTCTTCACCACGTTGGATCTGACAAAGGGTTATTGGCAGATCCCATTGACAAAGCGTGCCCGAGAGAAGACAGCCTTTACCACTCCTGATGGCCTATTCCAGTAAAGGATCATGCCTTTTGGCCTCCATGGAGCTCCAGCCACTTTCCAAAGGTTAATGGATAAGTTGCTCAGGCCCCACACTGAGTATGCAGCCGCATACTTGGATGATGTGATCATTCATAGCCCGGACTGGGAAAGCCATCTGGATAAAGTACAGCCAGTCTTGGACACTCTTAGAAGAGCGGGTCTGACAGCTAACCCCTCTAAATGTGCCTTGGGTCTAGCAGAGGCTAGATACTTGGGTTACCTGGTTGGCAGAGGACTTGTTAAACCACAAATGAACAAGAGAGGAGCTATACAGAGCTGGCCCAGACCATTGAGGAAAAAACAAGTCAGAGCTTTCTTGGGGATTGTAGGCTACTATCGGAGGTTTATTCCTCACTTTGCTACGAGGGCTGCTCCGCTCACTGACCTTATTAAAGCCAGAAGTCCAGACACTGTAAAGTGGAACAGTGAGGCTGAGGAAGCATTTGCTGGTCTGCAGGCAGCGCTTTGTGCCCAACCTGTGCTTGTGGCTCCTGACTTTAGAAAGGAGTTCTTTCTCCAGACCGATGCCTCAGAGGTGGGTCTGAGTGCAGTTTTGTCCCAATATGTGGATGGTGAGGAACACCCTGTGCTGTATTTGAGTTGGAAGTTGTTACCTTGAGAACAGCGCTATGCCACAGTGGAAAAAGAGTGTTTGGCAATCAAGTGGGCAGTAGAAACACTCCGCTACTATTTGTTGGGCAGGCGGTTTACCCTCGTCACAGACCATGCTCCGTTAAAGTGGATGCACACCAACAGGGACAAGAACGCTCGGGTCACGAGGTGGTTTCTGTCCCTACAACCCTTTACTTTTGTGGTACGACATAGGGCAGGTCTCCTCCACAGTAATGCAGATGCTCTGTCCCGAGTGCATGGGTTTGTAGAGGTGGCCGCTTCCCACCCAAGTGTTAAGCTGGGGGGGAGGATGTGTGACAGGGTACACGATTATATGTACACCAGTGAGAGACTGGAAAAGTCAGCGTTCCCTGCCCTGTAAGGGGTTAAGCCTGGCCAACAGGTAAAACCTCCTCTCTTCCCCTATTAATTAACACTCACCTGGTAAGGAAATGGGAAGTGAGAGCTCAGTGTGAGAGGTATGCTGAGCTGGACGGACAGGTTGGAAACTGTCTGCATTGAAGGAACAAGGTCTGTCACAGATACTTGTTTATTTGGACTGTTATTCTGTTTGTTTTATACTGGAGGCTGGAATAGCCCCTCCAGTACAGTGTAGTAAGGGACACTACTGTCAGTTAGCCTCCTAAATTGGAGTAGGCCATTTTGTTTTGTATTATTTATTTTGAGTGCAATAAAGCCGTATTTATTGCTTAAGATCAGCGACTTTGCTGCATTACATTATCGCTATTTCTACGTCTTTGTCACAAGAGATATATATGTAGATATATATATATATATATATAGATATATCTATAGATATATCTATATATATATATATATATATATTCATCCTAAAGAGATATTAAATATAGATATTTATGTATGTGTATACGTACACATGCACACACATACACCCAAAAATAAATGTGTGTATATATACATATACATGTGTGTGTATATATATATATATATATATATACACACACAGATATATATATATATATATATATATATATATATATATATATATATATATATATATATATATATATATATATATATATATATATATATATATATATATATAGGGCTCAACATTTCAAGTCCTGAGCTACTAGCCAGGCCTCAAGAGTTACTCGCCACCAGTTGCCCCACCTAATTCATACACTGCCCTGCGCCTAATTGCACCCGTAAACACGCCCTCGTAGATTATCTCATGGAATGCAGAATCAATTTACAAAATTAAATATTACCAACAACAACTTTAACAAAATGGGACAGGGCACTGGGGGCAGACCAGAGGGACAGGGCACTGGGGGCAGACCAGAGGGACATGGCACTAGAACTGGGTCTCCGCTGCACCGGAGTGGTAATTTTCGCAATCCTCCACCTCACTCATTACTTTCTGCTCTCCAGCCACATTGGTCGGGGGGAGGGGGGCAGGGTCAGAGAGGTCATACTGTTAGGTCCCATGGCTTAATGAGAATTGTAAGGAGAGTACCTGTGTACTGATCTGCCTGTGCGCGGCTCACCAGACTACTTTTCCCGAGCATGCATCTTTCCTCTTCAGCCACCAATTTCATCAGGACTCTAATGCCGCGTACACACGGTCGTTTTTTTGCGATGAAAAAAAACGAAGTTTTTTAAAACGTCATTTAAATTGATCGTGTGTGGGCAAAACGTTGTTTTTTGTCTTAAAAAAAACGAGCAAAAAAAAATTCCAACATGCTTGAATTTTTTGTGTCGTTTTTCAGAATGTCGTCTTTTGTTTCACAAAAAATGATCGTGTGTGGGCAAAACGACGTTTAAAACAACGTTTTTAAACCCGCGCATGCCCAGAAGCAAATTATGAGACAGCTTCAATGGAGGAGCTTCAATAGAACAGAGTGCCGTCGAAAGTGTCTTGCGTAACTGCGCTTTGCAAGAGCATTTTCAGAAAACGATGGTGTGTATGCAACATTGTTTTTTAAAATGAAGTTTGAAAACGTTGTTTTGTTTCATGAGCTAAAACGAAGTTTTTTACATCACAAAAAGTGATCGTGTGTACGCGGCACAAGCATAAGTGTAGGCACAGATTGCAGGGAGATTGGTCATGCAGCCCTGTCATCACTCGCCCCCAGCTTAAATCCACTCGCCAAATGCTAGTAGGCGAGTGGAAATTTTGAGGGCTGTGTATATATATATATATATATTAGGGCTGTTACTGATCAAAATTTTTGTGTTCGATTAATCGTTTATTTTTTTAATCGATTAAAATGACTAATTTCGATTAATTATAACGCACATACAGATCCAACTACTTGTAGCTGATCTCCTTGCAGGCTGATTCCCAGTGCAGCTCCCAACCACTGGAAAAATGGATAGCAGGATACAAAAAACACACAAAGGCAGTGCTCGATGGGAATAGCATTAAAACTTTTATAGTCTTCAAGTAGGTAACAAAATAAATATTGCACTGGAGATAAAATCGATGTAGCTACATAAACTGTAAAAATGGTGCGAGTAATACCAAACGGTACCAAAAGTAGTCATAAAAACATGTAGCCAAGTATGATACTGGTATAAATATGTGTACAACGATACCACTGCTGAATCCAGATGAGGAGGGGTTAACATCAGTCCGTCGGCATGTAGATGTCACATGAAGGCAACTATCATAATTCCCAGTGGATGGCTGTAGAATCCCAGGGTGATCGAGAAAAGTGATAGAGGGAAGTGTAACAGCCCTTATGTGTGGACAATAGTAAGGTCCCGCCGGCATGCAGATATGAAGGCACAGCAAAGGAGCCCTTCAGATGGACACGGCAAGCCCCGCTGGTGGCCGTATCATCACCAGATCTCAGACGGAACTCCCTGAAGGCCCAGAAACCGGTGGAGAGGTGAGTACCAATGAAAAGAATTTTAATCGATCAAAAATATTTTGATCGATCAAAAAAATTAAAGATTAATCGATCAATTAAAAGTTAATTTGCACAGCCCTAATATATATATATATGAGACTATTTTCAAGGAATGAGGGATTAATGTAAATTTCGTGATTTAAGAAAATGGTGGCACTTTTTTTTATAACAACATTATTTTACAAGCTTCTGAGGTATTTTGGTTTTCTGTTTCCTAGGTATGGCTGACAAATTTATCAGGCCGGATTTCCTTACTCAATTTATTGACATGTACCGTGAACTTACATGCCTATGGAAGGTCAAATCTAAGGACTATTATAACCGCAATAAGAGACAGGAGGCATTGGATAAACTCAAAGAATGGGAAAGGAAAGTGAGTAGCCATTTAGGCTCTCCTTTCCTTTTGGGTCCACGGCATGGGCAGCAGGTTTTATTTAGTTAAAAGTAAGGGTCATTGAGGGGTCAGGCTTCAGGTCAGAAAGTCAGTCAGTTTAAATGAGTGAAGGAAATTAGGGGTTAATGATGATTAATAAGTGAGATCAGCTGGATCAGTGGGTTCTGGAGGTTAGGGTAGACTAGGTCAGTGGTTGGTTAGCAGTAGTCAGGTGGTTCAGGGAAGGTTCTGGAACCCAGTTTTGGGTTTTTATAGGGGCCTGGTTCCGTTTGGACCGGCTGCCTTTTTTTATCACAGGACCCAGCCGGAGGAGCTCCCCACCCGAGGCAAGTTGCTTAATGGGAGAGTTGGAAATAAATTTCAAGTGTGATGTTAAAATGGCTCGAGTCTCAGTGGCTGGGCTGTGGATGGTGATGGAAAGTTAATCGATGGACTTATATACATTTATGAGTATGTTATATGATTTTCTGAATTATTACCTTTTTATTAAAACCAGTGAATCAGGCCGTGGCCAAATAAATTCCAAAGCATATATATGAATTTAATATATGGAATGTTGTGTTTAATCTTCATTAAATATTTGAATGATTTCTGTTGTAGTTTGTTTATTCCTCTTTGCATGTTTGTTTTCGGGGGGTGTATGCATAATGCCTGTGGTCCCATTATGCAAACAACTCTGTCCAAATTCTACAGCAGATTATGTGTGCAAGAAAATCGCAAACCTGCGAACAGTCTTCAAGAAAGAACTTAATAAAATTAGGGCTTCACAGAAGTCTGGTGCTGGTACAGATGAGGTGTATGTACCACGCTTATGGTATTATGATAGCTTGTTGTTCCTAACTTGACCGGCGGAGGACTGATCCTGGCAACCTTTATGTAACCCTGCCCCCCACCCCCCAAAAACCCCACTTAACCCCACAACTACCAAAAATAACGCGGACTAAGTTGTGGAGAAAATTGGCCTTAAGGCCTACTTTATTTAACAAATAGAATTTAATATAAAATTTAATATAAATAACATTATAAATAACTTTTTTTTTTTTTTTTTCTCAATCCAAGGTTTATTAAATTCACATGGAAAATACAAGTAACAGTTATGGGAAATTGGTGCACAAAACTTGAAACTGTTTATAAGTGAATCTATTTTTATAGACATATTCAGAGCACAACATAAAATAACAATTGGGAACGGCATAAAGAAGGGAGGAGTGGGGGGGGTGAGGAACGAGGTTAAGCAGTTCAGGTGTTCTGGGGTCGGAAAGGGATATGGGAGGGGTAGATGCGGGGGGTTGTGTTGGTTGTTTGGGGTCGGGCGTATGAAGTTTGCCCATATAGATAAAGAGGAGTGAGTAGAGCAATCTAGGTAGCCAAAAGCGATTCATATTCTTTCGAGTATGTGAAGGAGACCCAAGGCTGCCAGTTCTCAATAAAGGTGGAGCTGCATTCATTTTTCATAGCGATTAGTTCTTCCATTTTGTAAATGTAGCGCACCCTGTCCAACCAATCTCTGACACTTGGGGAGCGGTCCGTTTTCCAGTGTAGTGGGATTAATGATTTTGCTGCTGTAAGTAAGTGTCTTGTTAAAGACTGTTTATATTTTCTTATCGATAAGGAGTTGATATGCAGTAAGCAAGCAGCAGCGTTTAGAGTAATATTGGTTTCGGTAATGTGATTAATCCAGGTAGAGATGTCCTCCCAGAATTTGTGGATTACTGGACAATCCCACCAAATGTGGAGGAAGGACCCCACCTCAGTTTTACACCACCAACAAGTGTCAGAGATCGCCGAGGACCATTTATGAGCTTTCAGTGGCGTAATGTACCATTGTGTTAGTACTTTATACGAGGTTTCCTGGTGTTTTGTGCTCAACGAGCATTTATGTGCGAATATACACGCTCTTTCCCATTGGCGTTCAGTGAATTGCAGCTGTAGGTCTCCCTCCCATTGCCTTTTATGTTTGGTGGCCTCATTAGAGTCGTGTGAGTTTAGCCAGGAATAAGCTAGGGAGGTTGTCTTGGTGATTGGAGATCTTCTGTAGCAGATGTCTTCGAGGGGTGTTAGCCTTAAAGAATACATTGATTTGTGTTTGCTATTTACCAGGAAGTCCCGGAGTTGCATGTAAAACCAGGGGTTTGGGGATGCATCTCCGAACTCGGCTTTAAGAGTTGCAAGAGACTTAACTGAGGTGCCTGACAGACAGTGCATGGCTAAGAATTTTTTGGGGGGGCTAGGGTTGGGGATGACTCTTTGATTCTTGCCAGGTAGGAAGTCGGGGTTGTCTCCGATCGGCGTCAGAGGGCCTGGGATCGTTGCAAGGTTATGGAGCCGGGCTAGTCTGTGCCAGACTTTCAGTGTGTTGGCTATGAGCGGATTAGAGGGTTTTTCGGGAGGAGTTTTAGAATGAAGGGTCCAGGGGTAGTAAAGGAGAGATTGGGAGGAGTAGTTCAACTCCAAGTGAACCCAATCCTTGTTGAGGTCATGGCAGTGCCAATCGATCACTCTGGTGATGTGGGAGGCGAGGTAATCTTTTTTGTAATCGGGCAGGCCAATGCCGCCTTTATTCTTAGGGAGTTTAAGGATTTTCATGGAAATCCTGGATTTCTTATTTGTCCAGAGAAACCCCCTCTGAGCTGATTGAATTTTGGTGAAAAAGGAGTTTGGTATGTGGATTGGGAGAGCATTGAAGAAGTAGAGCAGTCTCGGGAGCACTACCATTTTTAGAATGGCGGCTCTACCAAACCAGGAGAATGTTTTAGAGTTCCACCTCTTCAAGTCCCCCGAAATTGAGTTTAATAGGGGTATGAAGTTGGTTCTGTACAAGGAATCTATATCAGGGGTGAGCTTGACTCCTAAGTATGGAAGGGATTCTTTTTCCCATTTAAATTTAAAGTTTTGTTTAAGCAAATCATATGTGCCCTGGGGGAGGGTAAGGTTGAGGGCTTCCGATTTGGTTGGGTTAATTTTAAAGTTCGAGATGAAGCCAAATGTTTTAAAAACTTTAGTTAGGTTTGGCATTGAGATATGGGGTTGAGTGACGAAAAATAGGAGGTCGTCGGCGTAGGCAGCCAGTTTATATTCCCGGTCCCTCACCTTGAAGCCTCTGATGTCGGGTGATAAGTTAATGGTCCTAATAAGTGGCTCTAGTGACATGATAAAAAGCAGGGGGAAAGGGGGCACCCCTGGCTTGTGCCATTCTTAATATTAATGGGTTCAGAGAGGTTGGTATTAACCTTAACCTGTGCCGTCGGGTTTTGGTATAAGGCCTTGATCCAACTCAGCATGCTTCCCTTTAGGCCAATATGGGAGCACACTGCAAACATGTACTCCCATGAAATTCTGTCAAAGGCCTTCTCCGCATCCGTAGAGAGGAGAAGGCCTTCGATTTTTGAACTATTGGCATGGTGAATAAGGCTCAAGGCCTTGGTAATGTTGTCTCTGGCCTCCCTTCCTGGCATAAAGCCTACCTGTTCGGGGCCAATGATTTGTGAAAGGAAGGGTTTGATTCTGTTGGCTAGGATTTTCGCTAGGATTTTTATGTCTAGATTTAATAGTGAAATAGGCCTGAAATTTGCACAGTCTGTATGGTCCTTAGCTGGCTTGGGGACAACGGCAATATGGGCAGAGAGTAAGGGGCTGGAGGTGTGGGTGTTTTGTGCTAAGTGGTTCAGGGCTTTAAGCAAGGGTTTGGTGAGGGTGGGAGTAAAACATTTGTAATATTGAGACGTAAAACCGTCTGGGCCCGGGCTCTTCCCTGATTTTAAGTCTTTAATTGTGGATTGGAGTTCAGGTTCAGTGATGGGTTTATTTAGGTTGGAAATGTCATCGTCTTGGAGTGAGGGGAGTCCACTATCTTTTAAGAAATTGAGGATCACTTCCTCTCTAGAAGAGTGTATGTGTTGGGGTTTATGTTGCGGTGCTAGGTCATATAGGCTTGTATAAAAGTCATGGAAAATTTTAGCAATTTTATCTGAGGAATGTTCCAAGGTGCCCGTGCTGTTGCGTATTGCATAAATTTGGTTTGCCATGGTGGCGTCTTTCAAGGCTCTGGCGAGTTGTTTTCCACCTTTGTCTCCCTGTTCATAAAAGATGCTTTTTTTAAAAAATAGGGACTTTTGGGTCTGGAAGGTGAGTAGTTGTTTAAGGGATGTCCGGTGTCTGGTCAGGTCACCTAGAGTCTCATCGGTTAGTGATTTTTTATGTAATGTTTCAAGTTTGGCTATAGTGTTGGACAGAGATGAGATCTCCTCTATTCTTTCCCTCTTCTTCCTCGCGCCCCATCTTATGAACTCTCCCCGAATCACACTCTTGTGGGCTTCCCAATTGTTCAATGGATTTGTATCCGAGTCTTTATTCAGCGTGAAGAACGTTTCTATTGAGTTACAGATGCTATCGTGTACAATTGGGTCTGTCAATAGTGAGGCATTGAGTCTCCAGTTGAAAGGGGACCTCTGCTTGGGACCTAAAGTCAAAGTCATGGCCACTGGAGCATGATCGGAGAGTGCAATAATGCCTATTTCGGCTTTTGATAGAGCGTTTAGGTTTCTTTGGGAAAGGAAGATCAGGTCTAGCCTAGCGTATTTTTTGTGGGGAGGCGAGAAAAAGGAGAAATCCTTTTCTGTAGGGTGCAGGAGTCTCCATGTATCCACCAACATAAGTGATTGAAGCAAGTTTTTGATTCGTGCTAAGATCCTATAGGAAACGTGGGAGTGGCCATTGGAAGTGTCTTGCGAGGGGGAGAGAGGGATGTTGAAGTCCCCCCCTAGAACAATACAGCCCTCTGTGAACCATTTCAGTTCAGAGACAATTTTGGTACAAAAAGTGATATGAGCAGAATTTGGGAAGTATACATTTGCTAACGTCACCGGTGTCCCTCCCCAGGAACCTTTGAGAAAAAGATATCGACCTTCTGGGTCGATTAGTTGGCCGGATAGTTCAAATGGGGTGTGTTTATTTAGAAGAATGGAAACCCCTTTGGTTTTTGCCAAAGGGTTCATAGCGTGGTATGCCTTTGTAAAGAAATTATCGGTGAGTTTAGGGATGTTTTGGCCCTTAAAATGAGTCTCCTGTATGAATATCACTGAAGGGTTCACCTTCTTTAATTCTCTCAAAAGTTTGGTTCTTTTTTCTGGGATGTTGAGGCCGTTTACATTGTGGGACACGACTGTGGGCGAGCGGCCCAGGTGAGAATATGGCATGTTGAGTGGATGGGATAGAGCTGATAAAGTGTAGGAACTATAGGGACAGTTGTAGGGTATGGGGGGAAGGGGGGGGAGGGGGGGTGGTGGGGTGGGAGGGTGGGTTCAGTAGGGTAGGGTATGCGGGGGGTCAGGTGTAGAGGGTGGGACACTGACAGTGAGACTAAACTCTGGGTCTCGCTTACAAAAGCGCAGAGTTATAAGGTGTCACAGAGTAAACACCTAAAGCGTCTCTTGGGGGTAGGTGGTTGAAGCCAGAATAGAGACGGGTACACTGTGAGGTATGCGAGTCTATAAATCTAGGAACAAAGGGTCCAGGGAGACTATGTAACAAATGGGAGTGAAGCATATAAGGATTACAACCTGCATTGTGATCATAATTTCAAACATTAGCTTATCGTAGAGTGTATAAAACAACTAAAAACAGAATAACAGAGGCCTAAGGGAGACCAAAAGTAAACAACGATAAAGTTTGCAACCCACATGTGCTATTTGTATTTTTTAGGTTCACCCAAAACAATGTCTTTCTGGTCGATTCGATAGGGTATAACCAAGGAGGAAATACAGCAGACTCCAGATCATGTACAGGGTGAAGTGAGAGCAGCGAGGGACAGAACTTGTACCACCAAGGTTATTAATAGAGGTCAGTGAACGGCGACATATGACTGCCACGGTTCCCGGCCACACCAGCTTCCTAAAGCAGCAGTTTAGGGGACATAGCAGGTCGCCAACCAATAGTGTGGGGTATAATATATGTGACCCTTTACTGCAAGGGGGGATAAGCTGTACTGGAGTGGCAAGAAAGTGGTTAGTCAATGGTACTTTACCGGTGTCCATTTAAGAGAAATATTCATCCGGAGCTGCAGGAGGTCAAACTCGTCTATGCGGATCTTGTTACCTCTTGAGAGACCAAAAAAAATAAATAAAGAAAAATAAAAATAAAAAACAATTAAATAAAAACAAAGGAAAAGTCCCAAGTGAAACAGAGGATCGGGGGCCCGTTGAAAAAGAAGAGCTCGAGGTGGCCTGTAAACTGTCAGATATTTGGAGAAGTCAGTAAAGGAACAATGAAGAACAAAAGTAAAAATAAAGTAAAAAATAAAAGATAAAACTGGAGGGTAGGAAGGGTCTGCTATCTTTCCCATAGAGGCACTATATAGCACTGTTGCTGAGGGTAGACTCTGTAATCAGCTCTGTTGCTTTAAGCTGCCATCCAGTGGAGGAACGATGTATTGCAGCATAAGAATGTAAAAACAGGTCAGTAATAGAGGCGTAGGAGTGAAGTGAACCAAAACGAAGTGTAGGTGCAAATCATAACAGTGTGGGTCCCCTTAGGCCAACCGAGAGGAATGAGTCAGGTAGTTCATTGCAATGAGCTCTTAGCCATGCTCATTTGCTCCAGGGCTCCTGGCCGCGGAGGGGTTGTGGTCGCCGCAACGTGCATTTCTTCTGGGGTTACCCTGACTGTAGGGAGATTTGGCGGGAGAAGGGCCGCACCTAGGTGGGTAGTTGTTGATTTCAGGTGGGAGGCGGAATTCTGCGTACCACTCCGGCAGGTCTACCTGCTCAATCTGCATACCTTCGCAGAATTTTTGGAGATCATCTGGGGTTTTGAGCAGATATTGTCTGCCGTTGTGTGCGGCCTGTAGGGCAAACGGGAACTTCCATCTATAGGTGATCCCCTTCCCTCTGAGCACTTCTAGCAATGGGCGCAGGGCTCTCCTATTTTTTAGCGTGATCGGGGATAAGTCCTGGAAGAGTTGCACTGTAGCGTCATTGAAATGGATCTGGTCACTCTGCCGTGCTTTCTGCAGGATATCTTCCTTAAGGGTGAAATTTGGCAGGCAACATATTATGTCCCTCGGGGGGTCATCGTCCGGTGCTTTAGGCCTCAGGGCTCTGTGAGCTCTATCAAACTCTATGGGGGAGGCTTCGGGCCTATCCAAGAGGCTGTTGAAGATGGAGGAAAGGGTGGGCCTTATCTGTTCAGGGGTGATAGCTTCGGGGACCCCCCTCACCCTAATGTTGTTTCTCCTTCCCCTGTTATCTAAATCTTCTAATTGTCTATTCATGGATATGAGATGACTAGAATGATCGGCGGCAATGTCATCTAGCCTGACTAAGGCCCTGTCTCGCCTTTTGCCCGCTTTGTCATGAACTGCCATGCGTTCTGAGAGCCTCATCAGTTCCGACTTAATGTCAGTGATTGCAGCTGCAAAGGAGCTTTTTATGTCTGCTGCTATGTCAGTCATTATGGCATAAGTCAGTGGATGATCGCTGGGGAGGGTACCTCTCGATGAGTCCTCTGACGCTGGCAGAGATATCTCATCGTCTTCTCTATCGTCTCCCCTCTCCGGGCTCCGTGTCAGCGCCATCTTGGAGTTCCTGCCACCTCCGTTGTAGCGGAATTTCCCCAGGTTAGTCGGCGAGACTTTGCTTTTAGGGGTGCCTGTCGAGCGCAGGGTTCGGCTGTGATGTCCCTTCTTTACTAGTACGGACATATTCGGCGGTGGTCAGGTTGTAATCCAGCTGAAGTCTCCCTGGAAGACGGAGCTCCTCTATTCTGCGTCCATCTACTCTGCGCGCCAAGCCACGCCCCCATAACTTTTTAGATAACCGTGTAAACTATAACTCTTGGTGGTCAAAAAACCACACCTCAAACCTGGTCACTGGAACAAAATTCTTCCCTAGGCCTCAGTCGCACAGCACCGACTCGGAGGCAGTATGACGGTCCACAGTGACCTACAAACTTTAACCCCTTCCTGGTTAACCTGCGTCAACCGGAAGGTACGTAATACTCCCATACCACGTATGGGTACAGCCTTTTCTACCCAAACTTTACTCCTGTACTATTCTTTCCGAGCCCGAAAAGAACCGCCCCCCAAGGAACCTAACCCCAGGGAGGGTGGGTGGGCAGCTTCTTCCTAGTGAAATGGAGGAGTGACGAATCGTCACTTCCTCCAGCTAAACTAGGACCCTCCCCCCGCCCAGGCCAGTCCTGCCTTCCCCTACAAGTAAACTGGCCAATAGCTGGGCCAGTCCCGCCCTGTCATGCCGCCCCTCCCCTATGCTGTGCTCTGTCCAGGGCTCTCTTGACCGGCGGAGGACTGATCCTGGCAACCTTTATGTAACCCTGCCCCCCACCCCCAAAAACCCCACTTAACCCCACAACTACCAAAAATAACGCGGACTAAGTTGTGGAGAAAATTGGCCTTAAGGCCTACTTTATTTAACAAATAGAATTTAATATAAAATGTAATATAAATAACATTATAAATAACTTTTTAGATAACCGTGTAAACTATAACTCTTGGTAGTCAAAAAACCACACCTCAAACCTGGTCACTGGAACAAAATTCTTCCCTAGGCCTCAGTCGCACAGCACCGACTCGGAGGCAGTATGATGGTCCACAGTGACCTACAAACTTTAACCCCTTCCTGGTTAACCTGCGTCAACCGGAAGGTACGTAATACTCCCATACCACGTATGGGTACAGCCTTTTCTACCCAAACTTTACTCCTGTACTATTCTTTCCGAGCCCGAAAAGAACCGCCACAGCTCCCAAGAATAAAGCCTTATTCTTGAGAGCACCGCCACACCCTCAACGCCCTCTCTATGCCCTCCTGCAGTCCTAGGACCCATAAGGCGATGCCAACATCATTGAGATGAACCCCATCTCTGCGCAGATAACGCCATGTATCTATCTCTAGTTCCCTGTGGCGAACTACCAACCCGCCGTTCCTGACAAAGAACCTTCCCACTTCTTTATTGACTTTAACACGGGCCTTGTTAACCTTTTCAACAGACCGTGCCCACCGCCAAGCCGTACGACCCACCATTTCTGACCACACTAAGATAATGTCAGGGAATAAGGAGCGCAACCTGAGGAAATCATATTTCACGTCCCTAATCAGTTGGTGCATCGATCGGGCCCCCATATCGTTGCCCCCCGCGTGGATCACCAGCACGTCTGGCGCTCTATCCAGGCGCGAAAACCGCAAGACTTCTGGCATGACCCCGCTCCACACCATTCCCGGGACCCCAATCTATCTGACCTGAGCTTTGCTGGATGGTATGCCTAATTGTCTCCCCTCGGGCCGAACATCAGCCCGTCTGGCCCCCCAACACACGTATGAGTGGCCCAGGATCCATACTAGGCCGCACGCACCACCTGAAAAACATCAATGTAAACAAACATAAACGTCAAGAACCCCCTTCTTTTTTTTGTGTCCCAACACACTAACATACCTCCTGATGTCCCAATTACACATGCAATAAGTGTGGGCGAATATACAACCGAAACCTATTAGAGTCCCACCGCCCAATCCTCTTCACTAACTCGGCATTCAGACCCGCCCGGGCGGCCTCGGTGGCAGCCCCGATCCGGAACGAATGCGAGGCATACTCTCGTGGATCAAACCCCGCCCCCCTCAAGCATTGTCGGAAAACCGCGACAAATTGAAATCTAGACAACGCAGAGCCATCTTGATGCATCAAAAATGACCCTGCCAGTCCTGGACGCATGGAACGAAATGCTTCCACCGCCCGCACGGGACAAATTTCAGATCCAGGGATGTCAAACAACTGAAGGCGCACTCCCTTACCCCTCTGGTCAGTTTTAGACCTACGCACCCAAACACCCAACTCCCCGTCCAAGCATTCCACATCCTGAACCAACAGACCCCCTTGCACCCCCCTGGAGGAACTCACCAGTTCTCCCACCCTCAGCGCCCCGAAAAAGGCCAATGCAAAAGCGGCCCTGAAAAGCGCGCACTCGTAGCCTGACGAGCACACTGAATGTAATTGCAAGAAAAGAGCCTGCAGCATCCCAAATGAGACCAGCCGCCTGTGATCCGGTGCCCTAAGACCTTTTCTATACCCCTTAACTGCCTGCCGAACCCAAAATTCCTTTGTGTAGTCCACCATGCCGTGCCACTTAAAGAAAAACGCCAAGCCGGCCAACTGCCTATCAATCGTTGAAACTGAAACCCCCTGCTCCATTTTCACCGTAATAAAACAAAGCACAGCGATGCCCGCTTCCCGCCCCGTTGGGGCGATCCCCAATCCCAGGGCCAAATCCCCCCATTCCTCCCATACCTTGGAGTAGGCCCTCCAGGTGGCCGTGCTCACCGACCGCTGGATCCACGATGCTGCGCTGTCAAAACAATGTCCCACATCCAGTCGGGACAGGGGACCCCGTGTTGCTCCGCTGTTGGTGCCAACTCCCGGAACCTGTCCCACTGAAAACGAGACAAAGCGTCAGCCAAAGTGTTCTCGACCCCCGGAAGGTGCACAGCATACATAAACACATTTAAGTGCAAACATCTCAGCACCAAATGCCGCAGCAAGCTCACAACAGGCGGAGACGCCGCCGACAAGCGATTCACTACCTGTACCACCCCCAAGTTGTCGCAGTTGAAGCGTACCTTCAAATTCCTCAAAGAATCGCCCCAAAGCTCGATTGCCAAAACTATCGGGAATAGCTCGAGGAGTACCAGGTTCTTCAAGAACCCGGCCTCTCGCCACCTGTGGGGCCAAGCCTCTGCACTCCACTTACCCTGGCAAAATGCTCCATACCCTGTAGAACCCGCGGCGTCCGTAAACAGCTCCAAGTCAAAATTGCTCACGGGTCCCGACATCCACAGTGCGCGGCCATTGAAGGCTCCCAGGAAGTCATGCCAGACCCTCAAATCGGCCCTATGCTCTCCTGTGAGAGTCACAAAATGTTTGGGGTGTCGCACGCCCGCCGTCGCTCCCGACAACCGCCTGCAAAACACCCTGCCCATTGGGATGATCCTACAGGCAAAGTTTAACTTACCCAAGAGTGACTGCAGCGCACGCAGCTGGATCTTCCGGAGCCCGATGGCGCCCCTAACCTCTTCCCTCAAAGCTGACAGCTTGTCCTCCGGAAGCCGGCACTCCATCCTTATTGAGTCTAACACGATCCCCAGGAACACGATGGATGTAGCTGGGCCCACCGTCTTGTCAGGTGCCAACGGAACGCCAAAACGTTCCGCCACGTATTGCAGCGTGCCCAGCAGCACGGAGCATCCATTCGACCCGTGCGGGCCTACGCACAGAAAATCATCCAGGTAGTGGATGATGGAACTGAGCCCCGACGCATCGCGAACGACCCACCACGCCAGGAGGCAGTCCAAGAACGAGCTAAACGTCTCAAACAACGCGCAAGAGACGGAGCCACCCATGGGCAAACAACAAACAACGCGCAAGAGACGGAGCAACCCATCCACATAGTATGCCCCGTCCCAAGTGCAGCCCAACAACCGAAAGCTGTCCGGGTGGACCGGCAACAACCGAAATGCCGATTCCACATCAGCCTTAGCCATGAGGGCGCCGTGGCCGCACCTGCGAACCCATGACACGGCCGCGTCGAAAGACGTGTATGAGACCGTACACTCCTCAGGTGCAATGGCGTCATTGACCGAGTCGCCCCTTGGGAACGACAAGTGGTGGATCAACCGGAATTTTCCCGGTTACTTCTTGGGGACAACCCCCAGAGGGGAAACCACCAAGTCCCGAATAGGAGCCGCAGGAAACGGCCCAGCCATCCGTCCCATACTCACCTCCTTGGCCAGCTTCTCCGCAACCACCGACGGATGTAACAAAGCGGACCTCAAATTTTTTGCTTCCGGGGGAACAACCGAAATAGAACAGGGGATCCTAAAGCCGTTAGCAAAGCCCTCCTCTAACAACTTAGCCGCCTGCCTGTCCGGATACCTATTGAGGAAGGGGAGCATCCTTTCCACTCGGACCGGAGTCGCTCCCCTTACCCCCAGCCTCTCCAAAACGGGTCCTGTTTCGCTTGAAGCACTTGGACAGGGGGTGGTTGCCACCACATCCCGAGCATGTGTGCTTGAAGCGGCACGATGTGCCGTATTTACACGTGCCCTCATTAAATTGCCAGCAATAGCCCCAACGCTTGTCGGTCAGCTGTCCTGAGGCAGAAGTACCTCCGACCCCCCCCTGAAAAAACTGCTGCGGAGCCCGCGCCGCCGTCATCAACGTCATCCACAGGCTGATGTCCTTCTGGTTCCAGCGAAGGGTCGGCCTAAATGCCATCCGTTGACGGAATTGTTCATCGTACTCCAACCACGCCGTCCCACCATACGTTTGGTAAGCTGACCTAATCGCCTCTAAATAAATGAATAAACCCGAACAGTGTTCTGGAGCTTTCTCCCCCACCACACAGGCCAGAATCGCAAACGCCTGCAACCAATTGGTGAACGTGCGGGGGGATAAGGCGGTACCTCCGCCTCTCCTCGTCTTCCTTTTTATTCAACTCCGGCTTGCCCTTAGTAAACTTAAATTTATCCAGAGGGAGCAGAGTGAAAATTTCCACGTACTCTCCTTTCCAGATCTTTTCCCTAACCTCCGCTTTCAAATGAGCCCCGAGGGTGGCCTCAAAGCAGACATACAGTTCACTTTGGGCAGCGTCGGCCAGCCTGACTGCCTCCTTGTCGCTCACAGCCTCGGAAACACCCCCGGTCGCAGATGCCGCTGCGACTATCGTGGCTGCTACCCCAGCCGTCACTACTGGCGCCGCACATGATGCGCCCTGCCCCACCGTAGTCCCCAAAGACCCTCCAGCCGCTTGCTCGGACCCCCCCCCCTGTGGGGACCACGCCACCACCGGGGAGGACGTACTGCCAGCGCCTGGGGCGAACCTCCTGACCAGATCCCTCAACCCAGCCCACAAATCCTGCTCCGATACACCCCCCATGGCTGCACCCCCCCTATCGCTCCTGGGTGCCCCACCCGCACTACCCTGTACCAACAAATCTTCTAACAAACCACAAACAGAAGATGTATGATTTGACTTACCGGGCTGCCTTGGACTGGGTCCACGCGCCGCCGAGATGGAATCCCCCGCTGGCCGATGTCCCAGATCGTCACCGCTCTCCGATCCAGACAGTTCTCCTTCCGACCGTCCCGCACTCGCTGCCGGGGAAACCCCCCTAGGTTGCACCCCAGTTTGGCGTGAACTGGTTGCCGAAGGTCCGTGTTGCGCTGCACTCCGACCCCTCTGTGCCGAAACACCAGACCCGCTAGCGACATCCACCGACGGAGTATGTAAGTTGAGGGGTTACTCCGGGCCCTTGAAGATGGAAAAAGAAAAAGCCCTAATATTAGGGGTACATGGACTGGGAACCCGCTGCGCGACCACTTCCAAGCCAGAGGGGAGGGAATCACGCCTCGTCAAATCTTCTAACAAACCACAAACTGAAGATGTATGATTTGACCCCCTCACTCCACGCGCCGCCGAGATGTACGAACTCCCGTCTAAAGCTGCCGGACCCTTGGCCGTCCTGGATGATTGGCCACCGGTCCGCTGGCTGGACCCATCTCGCCGGGGCCGCAGGGCTGCTGCGACCATCCCCCGAAGCCCCGGCCGCGCTGTAGGTGCACCTCCGTCGGGCGGGAGGAGAGGGGCCAAGTGACCCAGTGACCCCCCCCCACCGCCGCACTCCTGCCACGGCGTGGATTCCTCCCGGCCCCCCCCCGAAGGCCCAGGCTGTGGGTTCTGCGGCGGAGGAGCCTGAGGGCCCCTGACGGGTCTCCCACGTGGCTGTGCTGTTCCCGAGGGTGGGTCAGGGCTGTACCGCTCCGGAGGCCTGGACCGCCGAGCGCGTGGATGATTTACCCCCCCGCGGGTGCCGCGACCGGGGCGTCTAGCGCCGCTGACACCTGGTCCCGGACCTCCCCTACAAGTAAACTGGCCAATAGCTGGGCCAGTCCCGCCCTGTCATGCCGCCCCTCCCCTATGCTGTGCTCTGTCCCGGGCTCTCTGAAGAGGTGGATGCAAGAGCTTCTATAAGTACTCTGCCATCTTCCTCTGTTACTTTGCCAGTATCCGATTCTACTATGGATCTCGAAACCTTTGGAGATTAAATATTGACACAGGTGACTTCATATGGTTAGTGATGAATGTTACAATTTAATATAGGTGTACAATAATATTAAAGTTTTTTTGTTAATAACACACAGGAGAACTTGGATAGCAGCACTGCAAGTCTTTCCTCAGGTTCAAGACCGGAAGCAAGGCCCAAAAAAAGAAAAAATACTGATGGAACATCAGATTTTTTAGCCCAAGCAGCTGCTGCCTTGAATAGAAAACCTGATGACTCAGATGGGTTTGCCATTGTGGTTTCAAATAAGTTAAAACAAATGAACACCGAGCAGAAACAGTTAGCAGAAATGTTACTGCTCCAGGTGTTGCACAAAGGTGTGAATGGACGGTTAACTGCAAGAACACGCTTGGAGGAAGAACAACCATTTCATACACCTACACCTTCGGTTTCTCCAATCTTACCACAACCATTCACGTGGGCTAGAACCACACCACATTATCCCCCTGGGGAAAGGCCATCTTCCCATTTCTCTGGGGGTGAAAGGCCAGCTTCACATTGTCCAGCCGTGGAAAGGCCACCTTCACAATACTCAGCTGAGGAAAGGTCAGCTTCACAATACTCAATCGGGGAAAGGCCAGCTTCCCAGTGGTCACAGGAGTACAATTTTACACAGTTATAGTAATTAGTTGTTTGTGTCATGTTTGGAGTGTTTAAGGCTTCGTACACACGATGAGATATGTCCGCTCAAACTTGACGGACAGTTTAGAGCGGACATGTCTCATCGGATTTCGGTCCGATGGCGTGTACACACCATCGGATCAAAATCCCCGCCGGCAGACAGCGTGGTGACGCGGCGGTGACGTTGACGCCGCCACGTCACCGCTACGTCACCGCACCAGGAAGTAAACACTTCCGCGCGCATGCGTCGGATCCATTCACAGGATACGACGCATGTGCGGGAAGATATGTCCGCTGGTTTGCCGTACTAACCAGCGGACATATCCGACGGACAGGTTTGTAGCGGACAAATTTCAAAGCATGCTTTGAAATTTGTCCGATGGACAAACCTGTCCGCTAGCCCGTACACACGATCGGATTTGTCTGCTGAAACGGTCCATCGGACCGTTTTCAGCGGACAAATTTGATCGTGTGTACGCGGCCTAAGTTTTTCGTTTAGGACTTCTATAATTTTTCAGTTACAGGGTGTACTGTTGTCTTGTTGGCATATGATAGTTGCTTTTATATTTTACTCATCTATGTATGCCTTCTAAATACCTCCAGAAAATATTGAAACATAAAAATATTTGGAAAATAAAATAAATACAGTTATGTTATTTCACTTGTTCTTTGGAGAGTTTCATTTAGTATAATATGAGTTTGGGATATTAATGATATACGTATAGAAAATTGGATTATTAAAGTCTGAATATTTTGAACATTAGGACTAGGGTTGATCAAATACCGATAATATGATCGGCATGGGGACCCATATCGTGCATTTGCACAAGTACTTGTACTCGCACTATGCTCCCAGTGCTTTATGCAATACCTAGTAAACGGTCATTGTTAGGAGGAGTGGGCGAGTGGAGACAGTGGGCAGAAAGGATGGGCAGAGTCAGTGGACAGAGGGAAGGGTGGATTCAGTCTGCGGAGGAGGCGGACAAGAGTGAGTCCTGACCTGTAGTGGAACAAAGTAAGGTGGCAGGGGTGTATGAGTCATCAGGATTGGTGCTATCACATGCGGTCACCGTCAGCGGCTGAACATTCGTACGCCCATCTTGGTATACCCTGCACTCGGCTGCAGGAAGCCAACAGCGGTCATCTTTTTACAGCCAGCCCATATAGTTTGTGCTGGGTATAACAAGATTTCTGCTGACGCTTAATTCAGACAATGTCCACCGCTGCATAGCATTTCTAAATGAATTCTTTCCTCATTTCATTGTTTACAGCATTGCAGTGACAGCCACCTGTCGATGCCCAAAAGTGCCATCTATCGGTGCAATCAGTGCCATCTATCCGTGCCCATGAGTGCCACCTATCAGGGCTACCTATTAGTGGCTATAGTAGTATAGTAGCAACCACCTGTCAGTCCCCATCTGTCAAAGTGTAATATTAAAATTCCAAGAATGCTGCAGGGGATTGTTTATGATAGGAGGAACAAGACTGAAAAGTGGAAAATAAAAATTTGATTGAAAAGGTACTTTTAAATCTATGTTTTGTGCTTTACACAGAAAAATTATTGCTGTGCACCACGTTTATGTTCATGTCATATCTGTAATGCAGAAAAGAAAACGCACTTTATGTATATTGTATGATAAACAACATCCGGAGTACACATAACATCACATTCTACAGCTAAATATAATGCCCACAATGTCCTGAACAGTGTGCAACACTGTCTTCACATCATGTCTTTCTTCCATACAGAATACAAGAGCAATTGTTTGTTTACTTTAGGTGGTTTGGCTTCCGGGTCGTTTGTTCGTTTTCCGGTCATGCGCACGTGTATTCCCGATTTTTTATTTTCGTACGATATCATACCATTAATACGTTTATCGTTCGTTGTGTTCACATACGAGAAAAATTTTCAACCTTGTTCCTTCTACAATCTTTCCGAATGCAGGATTTTCCGTACGATTTTCTCATCGTGTGTACGGGGCATTAGACTGGGATGCCATTAAAGTTCATGTGCGTGTAAAGGCAGGTGTCCCAATACTTTTGGTAATATAGTGTATACTGTATGTGCCCCTTGTCTCTCTGCCTGCTTCTTTGGTGGTCTAAAGCCGAACATGCAGAACACATTTTGGCCAATTTCTTCTGAATCGGATGAAACCTGAGCATTGGGCACCTTTTGGCCCAACAAAAGTGTATTCTGTTCAGTTTTCCTTGACAAACCTCTCCCCGAGCGTTATATACTCTCCTTACCAGCATTCCCTCTCTTCATGGGATTTCTCACTTCACCCCTCCATGGCTTCAATAAATCAAAGAGACCAAATAGCTGTAGCGCTCACCCCCAAAGGAGCCACTGGTTGATTCTTCCAATCGGCGTAAGTTACCAATTTTTCTTGTCTAGGGGTGATGCTTGTGAAAGTGGATAAGAAGCGGGTGTCCAGAAATCAAAGTGCGTTTTCAAAGCTTTATTCCAAGGCCCAACCTGACCAACATCAACATGGCACACAATAGGGGAAAAAAAGGTTGATGCGCAATGAGAGAACAGTAGTATCAGGCCTTGGATATTAAAGAGATCAGCATCGTCATATTTAAATGTCGCCACTCTCGCCAGAGTGGGTAAAATGGCCCCGGACAGGCGATTAACTTGAGCCTGGCAGCCGAGAGGTCACCTGCAAAAAATCACTATGTGGAAACAGGGGCCTCTGCCACAGGCCTGAAGAATTTCCAAGTTACCAAAAAAATAGGGCTAGTGAATCCTCCTAGTAAGTCCGATTTTAGAGTCACCAAAGGACAGTTCAAGTATACCTGTCATGCGGTATGGTGACCGGATCCCCGATCGTTCGCCTAGGCCTCGCAGACAACCCCTGCCTCTGGGTTCTCCCGAGCCAATCCCCCACCGTTCAGCTCCCAGCTTAGGACCTGGGACCCAGCAAGCCACTGGGGCCCCTCTCAAAAATCAGGGTGCAACTCTGCTTGATGCCCAACCTTGGCCGGGCAGGCCTCGATGGCGGGGCCCATGGATGCGTGCACCCTTATGGTGGATGCCGCACCTGGAACTCGGCATGCAGACCGACCTACTAGGCAGTTCCAAACTGGCAGCAGCCCAAATTTAGGCAATTTGTGAATGGGAGCAACTCAACTCTCCCATTCCCCACTAACTTTAGCGTAACGCCCCACATATAGGGGGGGGCGCTACATAGCATTCTATTGACATGTTCAATTAATCTCATGTTGCAAAGTAACACAACCAAAACCTTCTCCATGGTGGATCCAATTAAATACTACAAAGGTGCATGTACAGTCGCTGAAACCTGGGATTGAACCAGGGACCTTTAGACCTTTAGCCTAACGCTCTCCCAACTGAGCTATTTCAGCTTTTAACGCACCTTGGGGGGTGAGGTTGGAGGGGGAAGCACAGGGAGAACATGCTAGGTGAAAGTGCTAACCACTAGACCTGTCACGATCAGGCTCAAAGGCCAGTAGCTATAGCAGTGCAGGACTACCACTGACCAGCAAGACAGATACACAGGCCTGGCAGATGACACAGGCTCATCTGAGGTGCGGAGTCTAAGTGCTAACCGGTGTTTACCAGAGCTCCTGATTGTGGAGATGGATTTTTGTTAGCACCAGGTCGTGGTCCTCAGGATCGCCCTACCAGGGTGTGAGCAAGCCAGGGTACAGTAGCGGATAAGCAGACAAGGATGAAACAGCAGCGTGGTCAGTAAACAAGCCAAGGGATCAATCACCAGTGGCTGCAGGTTGGGATCAGGCAGAAGAGTAGTCCAGGGACAGGCCGAGGGTCAAACACGGGTGGTTGCAGGTACAAATGGCAGCAGAACAGACAAATAGCAAGGCACTGGCTGGGAAGGCACAAAAACCTGGCAAAGAGGAAGTGCTGAGATAAGGCTTATATAGGAAGTTCATAGGAGGAGCAAGGGGTTCAAGGTTCAAGGCAATCAAGAAACCAAGCAGAGTAATCTAAAGGATCATATAGGTTTATCCAGTAGATCAGGCAGGAAACTGTCCAACATCCCAGATAGCTCAGTGGGGGGAAAAAACAATGCCAGACAGAGAAGAGGTCCCAGGTTCAAGCCCAGGTCCTGATAGTACTCCCCTCCTCTCAGGTCGTCCTTCGGACGTCCTAGGGCTTGTGAGGAAACCTCTGGTGGAATACTCTTGCTAATCTAGGGGAGTGAACCTTATTTTTGCTTTCGAAAATCCTGCCGGGGAGGTTCTCCTCGCTTGCAAGGCTTTTTTAAATACCACCAGATCCTGCTTACGAACTATGGTGCCATTTAAGGCATACATGCAGTCAGGTGGTAGAACTTCCTTGGCAGGACAGGAAGTATTGATGGTATCAGGAACAGGTGTTTTTTCAGGAGGTAAAGAAGGGGTCTCTGGAGCAGGAGGTGGTTCTTTGGCAGGGCAGGGTGATGTTACTGCATTTACCACTGTGGAGCGTGGAATGAATACTGGAACTGGTCTGTTTTTGGGAGGTTGCATAGTTGCCTCTAGGCCAGATGGTAGGGGTTTCAAAGGGTTATTGGTTGTAGGTTCAAGATTTGCACTGGTTTCGTAGCTCACCGTAGTCTGGGAAACCACTTGTGTCATTGATAGACACAGACTGGCCATTGGGACTACTGGGAGTTTCCCGGTGGGTCGATGGCTCAGTTGCAGTCCTCGAGCCATTTCTCTCTGACAGTGAGTAATTGCAATTTCACTCCAATCAAGAGAAGCAGCAGCCGTCACTTGCTGGAGTGAGTATTAGCCTTTCTGCTCCCTCTTGCCCTATAGGGAGAGATAGACAGCCGGCAGACTTTCCTTCCTTTCTCCCCTTATCACTTGTCACTTATCACATGACTGGAAAGAGGAACAATGCTGCCTTTCTGGAGAGTTGTGAATAAGTACGTGTGGGAGGGGGAGGAGAGGGGGCACTCTGATTTAAGGGGGGACACACTGATGGGGGACACCCTGGTGCAATGGGGGACACTCTGATGCAAGAGAGGCACTCTGATTTAAGGGGAGACGCTCGGATGTAAGGGGGCTCTCTGGTACAAAGGGGGGAAACTGATTCAAGGGGGGACACTCTGGTGCAAGGAGGGACACTCTGGTGCAAGGGGGGGACACTCTCATGCAAGGGAGGACACTCTGGTGCAAGGGAGGACACTCTGGTGCAAGGGGGGACACTCTGGTGCAAGGGGGGACACTCTGATGCAAGGGGGGACACTGAAGGGGAACACTAATGCAAGGGGGACTCTCTGCAAGGGGGACACTCTGATGCAAGGGGGGACACTCTGATGCAAGAAAAACTCTGATGGGGACACTCTGATGCAAGGGAGACTCTGATGGGGGATACTCTGATGGGGGAGACTCAGATACAAGGGGGGCTCTGATGCAAGGGGACTCTCTGATGCAAGGGGGGCTCTGATGGGGGACACTGATGTAAGGGGGACTCTGATGCAAGGGGAACACTTAAAATTCATGTGGGCCGGTCTGGATGAAGTCCAAGGCCACATTTCTGTCCCAGTCCAGCCTTGGACCTACACACATTCTCTCCTTTTCGAACTATATATACTTTGATTAAACCAAGAGTCCTTTGGTAAAATCAATTGGCCAGAAGTGAAGATCTAGTTATCCTCTCGCCTGTTTGCTGGCACACTGTTGACCAAGAGATTCCAAGCCTGCCCACCACGACAAGGTAGACTCTTCTAGGGCAGGACCTACACTAAGCTACCCGACTGGATGCTAGTCATCCTTTTTCTAATGTTGGATGTATGTAGTAAATAAATGTTAGTCCTGTTTTTACCTGGTCATGTAGCCCAACTTATCTGCAAGGCACCCTATTTTTTCTGGACCCTCTTGGTGGTAGATGAGTGCATATAGGTGAGGGAAGGTGGTATTACCAGTATGCTGGGGTGGGGGGGTGTGGACAGATGAAACTTGGGGGGAAGTTCCACTGGCCACACTCACCCTATACTCAGGGTGGTAGTGTCCCCTCTTGGTGGTAGATTAGTGCATATAGGTGAGGGCAGGTGGTATTACCAGTATGCTGGGTGTGGGGAGTGAGGGCAGATGAAACTTGGGGGGAAGTTCCACTGGCCACACTCACCCCATACTCAGGGTGGTAGCGCACAATCTTGGTGGTAGATGGGTGCATATAGGTGAGGGCAGGTGGTATTACCAGTATGCTGGGCATGGGGGAGTGAGGGCAGATGAAACTTGGGGGGAAATTCCACTGGCCACACTCACCCCATACTCAGGGTGGTAGCGTCCCCTATTGGTGGTAGATGGGTGCATATAGGTGAGGGCAGTGGTATTACCAGTATGCTGGGCGTGGGGAAGTGAGGGCAGATGAAACTTGGGGGGAAGTTCCACTGGCCACACTCACCCCATACCCAGGGTGGTAGCGTCCCTTCTTGGTGGTAGATGAGTGCATATAGGTGAGGGCAGTGGTATTACCAGTATACTGGGCGTGGGGGAGTGAGGGAAGATGAAACTTGGGGGGAAGTTTCACTGGCCACACTCACCCCATACTCAGGGTGGTAGCGCACAATCTTGGTGGTAGATGGGTGCATATAGGTGAGGGCAGGTGGTATTACCAGTATGCTGGGCATGGGGGAGTGAGGGCAGATGAAACTTGGGGGGAAATTCCACTGGCCACACTCACCCCATACTCAGGGTGGTAGCGTCCCCTCTTGGTGGTAGATGGGTGCATATAGGTGAGGGCAGTGGTATTACCAGTATGCTGGGTGTGGGGGAGTGAGGGCAGATGAAACTTGGGGGAAGTTCCACTGGCCACACTCACCCCATACCCAGGGTGGTAGCGTCCCTTCTTGGTGGTAGATGAGTGGGTGTATTGGGTTGTGAGGCAGTTGATCCAGAAGAAGGCGAAAAACCCCAGCAAAGCATGATCCAATGTGCTCCATCTGGGGAAAAAATTCCTTCCTGATCCCCCGAGAGGCAATCGAATATTTCCTGGATCAGCCCTGTGTGTGTGGGAGGGCGGGCAATTGGAGCCCCACCCTCGGTGGTAGGTGAGTGGAGATGTGGGTGTTGGTGTGTGGAGAGCGGGGGAGGAGGGACCATCCGCCACACAGAGCTCCAGAGGGAGGAGCCATTGTCCAGACTACAGGTGGGTAATGACGTGTCTGCGTAATCTGCCGCCTCTGCTCAGGCTTTGAGGAACTACAACTCGCAGCAATCTCTGTCCACATGGGGAACTACAACTACTCAGGGTGGTAGCATCCCCTCTTGGTGGTAGATGGGTGCATATAGGTGAGGGCAGTGGTATTACCAGTATGCTGGGCGTGGGGGAGTGAGGGCAGATGAAACTTGGGGGGAAGTTCCACTGGCCACACTCACCCCATACCCAGGGTAGTAGCGTCCCTTCTTGGTGGTAGATGAGTGCATATAGGTGAGGGCAGTGGTATTACCAGTATGCTGGGTGTGGGGGAGTGAGGGCAGATGAAACTTGGGGGGAAGTTCCACTGGCCACACTTACCCTATACTCAGGGTGGTAGCGTCCCCTCTAGGTGGTAGATGGGTGCATATAGGTGAGGGCAGTGGTATTACCAGTATGCTGGGCGTGGGGGAGTGAGGGCAGATGAAACTTGGGGGGAAGTTCCACTGGCCACACTCACCCTATACTCTGGGTGGTAGCATCCCCTCTTGGTGGTAGATCAGTGCATATAGGTGAGGGCAGGTGGTATTACCAGTATGCTGGGCGTGGGGGAGTGAGGGCAGATGAAACTTGGGGGGAAGTTCCACTGGCCACACTCACCCCATACTCAGGGTGGTAGAGCACAATCTTGGTGGTAGATGGGTGCATATAGGTGAGGGCAGGTGGTATTACCAGTATGCTGGGTGTGGGGGAGTAAGGGCAGATGAAACTTGGGGGGAAATTCCACTGGCCACACTCACCCCATACTCAGGGTGGTAGCGTCCCCTCTTGGTGGTAGATGGATGCATATAGGTGAGGGCAGTGGTATTACCAGTATGCTGGGCGTGGGGGAGTGAGGGCAGATGAAACTTGGGGGGAAGTTCCACTGGCCACACTCACCCCATACCCAGGGTGGTAGCGTCCCTTCTTGGTGGTAGATGAGTGTGTGTATTGGGTTGTGAGGCAGTTAATCCAGAAGAAGGCGAAAAACCCCGAAAAAGCATGATCCAATGTGCTCCATCTGGGGAAAAAATTCCTTCCTGATCCCCCGAGAGGCAATCGAATATTTCCTGGATCAGCCCTGTGTGTGTGGGAGGGGAACTACAACTCCCAGCATGCACTGTGTAAGTAGTGGGGGTTCAGCTCCCAGCCTGGAATAAGATGCTGTTGGACTACATATCCCAGCATGATTTTTTCTATGGAGATATTACAGGTCCCAGTGATCTCTACGTATCCCAGCCTGCTCCCCTCCCCCTCCTCAGTGGGGTTCCACCCCCCCAGTCCCACCACCCCACTCATCTCCCACCACCCTTTACCCCTCCTTCGCAGGCCCAACCAGCCCACCCTTATCCTGGGGAGGAGGGGACCCACCACCCTTGGTGGGAGAGGAGTGTGGGGTGAAATTACCCCTGAGGAGGGGGAGGGGAGTTTGCTGGGGTATGTAGAGATTGTTGGGACCTGTAGTAAATCTATAGAAACCTTTATATAATCGGTGGCATAGGTCCTAGGCTTAAGAGAAAACAACAGCTCGCAATCCATCTTGAAGCACAAGAATGATGCGTGGCTACCATCAAACCTCTCTGGCATCAGCACAAATGGCTCAGGACATGCTGGTTCCAGGGCTGGGCGTACTGTACCTTTCAGTAACAGAACATCATAATACATGGGCCAGGGTCTTTACTCTCTGATGGTAGAAATATATTGCGCAAGTATTGCTGCGCCTCGGGCTCTATGATATTGCTATGAGCCTCTTCATTTTCATTGGCCATGGTGTGAAGACATTCTCCTGGTTGTCCACTGATGGGAAAAAGTCATGTAGCTGCAGCATCCGACCATTGCTCTGCCAATGGTCCTCCATTGCAGTCGGTACTGGTCCATGGTTGTTCGGTTCCACCTTCTAACTCTCGTTCTCGTCACTACAGTCAATGAAATGAAGCTTCTTCTCTTGCTCTTTCAGTTTTTTATGAGCCTCCTAATTGTACATCTGCATCTGTGTCAGTAGTTGTCAATGGTTAGCCCAGTAATGGCCATGAAGTGGTGTCCAATGATGGCAGCTTTGGGCTCTTATTCTTGTTAATCCAATTCAGTTTCTTCTAAAGCTCTATTGTTTTTGTGTGAGCCTCTTTGTAGGGCATTGTCATCGGACTCAACAGATCTGGTTCTTTGGTGACATCATCAAACTGTCACTCATGTATGAAAATCCAGTGACATAGTCCTCTTGCTCTGGTGATATTGAAGCTGCCTGGTTCATGCCGTTGATAAATTTATTCAAATACGTTCTGTCATTTGATGGTGGCAGACAAATCTAGAAAGAGAAAAAAGGATTAATCACAGTTTCCAAATGATACAGAAAATAGTAACAAAGTATGGTGAACCCCACCCCCGAGGTGCAGCAGATTTCACCAAGCAGGCTCCTTCCACCCTAGCTCCCTCTAGTTGTCAGAAGACATACAGAATATTGATCTCCAATAATAAACAGAAATAATTCAGACCAGGTCGTATGATTGTGTAGTGATCACAAATTCATTGACTGGTCTGGAAATCTGGTAAAAAATATGTCTTAGATGGTGAAGAGCCTACCACTGAAAATCTCCCCTTCCCTGTGGTTGGACTCCAACAAATGTTTACTTACTGGTCCAGATTCAGAGGGTGTGCAAGACTTTCTTCCCTCTACCTCCGCCCAGTCGATGGTCTTGAAGAAGTGATGGCTCCTGATGTTACTGACTTTTTCTTTTCGTCCATCTTGGTCTTTCCACAGAAGCTGTAAAGAATAAAGAAACATAATGAGACACTGAAAAAGTGATAACAATATCTGAGCAATAGAGAAACCGAGGCTTTATGTATACTTACCCTAGTTAGGAGGTTACGCAAGTTACGGTTCATGCCCTTCGGATACTGGGGATTCATTAAAATTATTTTCTTCCGAATTTGTTCTTCTTTGTCCTTTACTTCGATAAATGGATGTCTTGCAAACGCCATCTTGTATAGCATTATTCCAAGGGAGAAATAGTCAACCATGGTGAAATAATCCATTTTTTGCAGGATCTGTAGAAACATAAGAGAAAGAGGTGATTAGCATATTGTTAGATCAGGCAGAAGACATAGATATGGCAACATAGTGACATATGTGATGTATGAAGCTCGTGGAGGACTAAAAAGGTATAAAACGGAGGTGGCACTTGTGAATATTGGAGGTGGGGCTTAAAGGGTCTGTATAGTCAAAACCCTTTTTGTTTACATTTTGCATGGAATAGAAAGAGGTTAAACACTCCAGGGCTTTGCCTAGAAGTGCCCTTTAATTGCCCCTTCGTAGGTAGATGAAGGTATACAGACCCCAATAGCTTAATGTTCACAAACGCTCCCCATGTTAAAGAGAAGGGAAATAGCAGGTGAGCAGTTACTGGAGATTTTACCCCATTTGTATGTGTGAAACGGGCCAGACAGATGAATCCATCTACACTCAGCCTCAATGTCCCCTACAAAGAAGCCCCAACACTGCGCCAGGTCTCAAGTGACAGAATACCCGCACACTACCCGATGAATCCATATACATGAAGTGGCCAGTAACATAAAAGATTACTAAGGTTCGCCTGCCCCTGACAGTGACTCGAGCTGGGCATCGCCGCTTAGTGAAGGATTGGCTTGGCTGCTCTAGTCCTGCAAAGGAAACGGCGTTCCTGCAGGGAAAAAAGTGCAGGGACTCCTTTCCCACGCATTCCCGCAGGACTTGAGCCCTGGTTGGGGGGTATTGTTCTGGCCTGGAAACCCACTGAAAGCAACTGGGGCGCCAGTGGAGACATTCTCCATTTAGTGGAAGTGGAACACCCCTTTATGTCTTCTCTATAGCCAATCATAATAATTGGTATATCTTGATAAATGTTATAATTAAGTCTGATATCAGGCTCATACTTACCTCTGGAGCCATGTAGATTGTTGTCCCCACACAGCCTTTAATTCTCTTAGACTCAGTGACTCCCTTCACTGACAATCCAAAATCCGCTATTCTAGCGTGGCCGGCGTTGTCTAAGAGGATGTTTCCCGGCTTTATATCTCTGTGAACGATCTCTTTAGCGTGCAGGAATTGCAGGCCGCAAATAATTTCCGCTGTTAAGTTTCTGGTGGAGAAAGAAATTCATGGATTAGCATCAAAAATCATCAAAGACCAGTTTATAGTAAAGATGAAGTGACTTCTTCCTATAGTACATAGGAATATGGATGGACAGGATCAGTTGGAGGGGCCTGGCTAGATCACTGCCTGTCCTTGGTGGTCAGCCTCCCCCGTCTCCAAAGTGACCCCGAAATCAAACTTACCTTAAGGTGTCCAGAGGAACTGGAGCTGAAGCTTTTATCATGGCATTGAGGTCTCCTCCGCTCAGATACTCCATAACAAATGCCAGATTATTCTGTGGAAATAAGAAAAACAGGTTAGGTTACATTGACGATTTCACATTGTGGAGGAATATACGAAGACATGCACGCCGGTGCGGTGTGACATCTTTACTAAGTGCTTTCTGGGGCAATTCTGAAAAACTGGGCAGAGAAGAAGCATAGGCCTCCATCACTGGAATATCTTTATCACAATACTAGTGTTGTCTGGTTGTTAGGGTGGCCCATTGACTTCCATATTTTGGTTCGCCATCCTGGAAGATACATGTAGATCAGGAGTTCTGACTTCCCCTGCTTTGCTAGTTTAGACTTGTTCTGGTTCATTGACTCAAAGATTTGAGACCAGAGACAGCCAGGCAGCTAGCAATGTCTAAAGTCAGTAATGGCGGCCTCTTAGTATGTGGTTTCCTGAAGGAAAGCCTCTACTCTGTACAGTTTATGTCACCAAGCTCCAGCCTTGTAGGAAACACTCTACAGTTCTTCTCTCACCTTTACTGCATTCCGCTGATTTACAGCCAGAGCCCTCAGAAGATCCTGATGTGGGACCCAAGTGAAGCTTTCTTCTGCCTCCTCCAATTTGACACTTAGTGCCTGAAGGACTAGATGACAGGTCTGAGCACCGTCATCTCATGGGGCAGGGGGAGGCTTAGCCTTGTGCAAGTTTTGACTCCCAAGTCACCATTTGCATAAGTATTTTAGGGGGTCTGGATCAATAATGGAGCGCAGTACAGGGAAGAGAAGAAGAAATTAGAAGATGAAAAGACTTACCTTTGTCTGGAATGACCCATATATATGGGTGATGTATGGGCACTCTCTGCCTTCTTCTAGAATGCATCTTTCAGTTAAGGCCATGCAGGGTCCTGATCTCAGTTGTTTTTTCTTTTCGACGAACTTCACCGCCAGGTTTTGGTTAGTGGCGAGATGGGTGGCCAACATCACTTTCCCGAAGCTCCCTGCTCCAATAATCTTGTGGAAGGTGAAGCTTTCCATATATAGTTTCTTGGCACTGCTGGGTGGGATATCACTGCTGTCCACGATGTCTGAAGTGATGATACTTTGCTGGTCCTCCATTGCTGTGTCCAGTTTAAATGTTATACTCTTATTGGTGGCAGTAGCCAATGGAGTCTTCTCAATGTCCTTCGTGGATGGGATGACTGGACATTGACGGTCTTTTACAGTCAGAGATGCAATGGTTGCCTCTTCCTTACTGGTGGATGGAACCAGTGCAGTTTGAGCACCCTGTCTGGTAGATGGGGTGACTGCACTTTGGTGGTCCTCCACAGGCATAGCCGGTGTGGTTGGCTCTCTTTCATTGGTGGATGGAACCAGTGCAGTTTGCGCACCCTCAGTGGTGGATGGGGTGACTGCACTTTGTTGGTCCTCCACAGTCATAGCCGGTGTTATTGGCTCTCTTTCATTGGTGGATGGAACAAGTGCAGTTTGCGCACCCTCATTGGTAGATGGGGTGACTGCACTTTGTTGGTCCTCCACAATCATAGCCGATGTT
The DNA here is from genome assembly GCA_029574335.1 of Rana kukunoris. Classification (NCBI taxonomy): domain Eukaryota; kingdom Metazoa; phylum Chordata; class Amphibia; order Anura; family Ranidae; genus Rana; species Rana kukunoris. The sequence goes on from CM056057.1 coordinate 13,280,005, forward strand.
ATTGGCTCTCTTTCATTGGTGGATGGAACCAGTGCAGTTTGCGCACCCTCAGTGGTGGATGGGGTGACTGCACTTTGTTGGTCCTCCACAGTCAAAGCCGGTGCTATTGGCTCTCTTTCATTGGTGGGTGGAACAAGTGCAGTTTGCGCACCTTCTGTGGTAGATGGGGTGACTGCACTTTGTTGGTCCTCCACAATCATAGCCGGTGTTATTGGCTCTCTTTCATTGGTGGATGGAACGAGTGCAGTTTGCGCACCCTCGGTGGTGGATGGGGTGACTGCACTTTGTTGGTCCTCCACAATCATAGCCGGTGTTATTGGCTCTCTTTCATTGGTGGATGGAACGAGTGCAGTTTGCGCACCCTCGGTGGTGGATGGGGTGACTGCACTTTGTTGGTCCTCCACAATCATAGCCGGTGTTATTGGCTCTCTTTCATTGGTGGATGGAACGAGTGCAGTTTGCGCACCCTCGGTGGTGGATGGGGTGACTGCACTTTGTTGGTCCTCCACAATCATAGCCGGTGTTATTGGCTCTCTTTCATTGGTGGATGGAACGAGTGCAGTTTGCGCACCCTCGGTGGTGGATGGGGTGACTGCACTTTGTTGGTCCTCCACAATCATAGCCGGTGTTATTGGCTCTCTTTCATTGGTGGATTGAACGAGTGCAGTTTGCGCACCCTCGGTGGTGGATGGGGTGACTGCACTTTGTTGGTCCTCCACAATCATAGCCGGTGTTATTGGCTCTCTGTCACTGGTGGATTGCACCAGTTGGTTGCTCCCCCCCTCCAGGGTGGAGATGGTGACACTGGGAGATGGTGGATCATTTTCTCCTAGAAAGAGGGAAAAATAAACATTTAGTTCTTTCTGTTCTATAATATACAAATCTGTGGACATTTAAATACATTTTCTTATTGTGCATTTATAGCTTCTATATATACATGGATAATATTGTCGTTGTCCAAACTATCCCCCACCTCTCCTGAACGATTTAACTTGATAAACAGTAACCGACGTTTAAAAACTTCCATTTTGCCGCATTTACAATGCCGCATTTAGGAAAGTTTTTTTAATAATATATATATTTTTTTCAAACAGTCAAAAATGTTACCGCATTTACAAGCTGTTACAGTCATTTGGCGTTTTAAATGCCTCTGAACATCCGTCCTGAACGCATTTTTTATTTATTTTTTGCTTTCCAAAAAATGCACAGCCTGCATATATGTGACATGACCATATACATATTTGACTTTTTGTCAGGAACAAATAAATAAATAATTCTGTATATTATACATTAGTTCTGCAGCAAGGGTGCTATCTGAACTTTTCTCATACTCTATAGTCATATATATATATATCCAGGGCCGCCATCAGAAATTTTGGGGCCCCTTACACAGCTTCAGGCATGGGCCCCCTGGAGCAGAGAAAGGGGGGGTGCTGCCACTGCAAATTGAGAAGCGAGGGGGAGTGTCGCGAATTGAGAAGCTGGCGGGGCTGCCGCCGCAAACTAAGGTCGGGGGAGCTTTGGGTGGTGCTAACGAACAAAAAAATATATATTAAAAAAAGGGGGATGACATCCGCAGCCCTGGGGACCACCGGGCCCCTTCGATGTTGGGGGGCTTTGGGTGCTGAAAAAAAAGGAGGGGATGCCATCCGGGGCCCTGGGGACCACTGGGCCCCTTAGAGGTCGGGGGCTTCTGGTGCTGATGGAAAAAAAAGGGGGATGCCATCCGGGCCCCTGGGGACCACTGGGCCCCTTAGAGGTCGGGGGGGCTTTGGGTGCTGACGAAAAAAAGAAAAGAAAAGGGGGATGCCATCTGGGCCCCTGGGGACCACTGGGCCCCTTAGAGGTCAGAGGGCTTTGGGTGCTGACGAAAAAAAAGGGGGATGCTATCGGGGGCCCCTGGGGACCACTGGGCTCCTTACAGATGTACTACCTGTACCCCCTGATGGCGGCCCTGTATATATCTATAAAGATATATATACATAGATAGCTATACACTCTAGAAGCATATACTGTGTGTATATACATATATATATATATATATATATATATATATATATATATACTTTGCTTTTACAGTTATAATTGAAACTAGTGATTGGACACAAGTGATTGTCGGTTACATCGGGCAGCCAATGAGATGTGGGCATTCCTCCTATATATAGGATTCCCCTGTATGCTTCCAGAATCTTCCCTAGCCTGTTTCAAGGTAGTGATGAGCGGAATACGCCATATTCGATTTCGCGATATTTCGCGAATATTTCGAAGAATATTCGCGAATATTCGTTAATACCGAATATTCGTGATATTTTATGAAAAAAAAAAAATTGCGAATTTTCGCCAATGCGAATTTTCGCGATTTTTTTTTTTATAAAATATCACGAATATTCGATATTTATAAAAAAAAAAAAAATTTCGCTATTGCGAAATTCGCGATTGCGAAAATCGCGATTGCGAATTTGATTGCGATTTTTTTTTTTGCGAAATTTGAAAAATGCGAATATTCGAAATAGCGAATATTCGCCGCGATATTCGAGATATTCGCGAATACTTGAATATGCAATATTCGTAGCGAATATTCGCAATGCGAATATTCGTGAGCAGCACTATTTCAAGGGTCCCCCATAACTGTTTTCAGGCACCCTGACCTACTTTCAGGGAACCTTGACCTACTCTAAAGGGGGAGCCTTGAAACCCCTTTTTTGCTGCCACTGTCCCATTAGAAAAGGGTCCGGGGGAACCTGAAACCCCCTATCCCCTTTCTTTTATATGGGAATGATTATATAAAAGGGGTTTCAAGGCTCCCTCTTTAGAGTAGGTCAAGGTTCCCTGAAAGTAGGTCAGGGTGCCTGAAAACAGTTAAGGGGGACCCTTGAAACAGGCTAGGGAAGAATCTAGAAGCATACAAGGGAACTGTCTCCTGCTGGCCAACTGCCATCTGAAGGAGGAGCTGAGATTACATTTGAATTAATAAAGAATGTTTCCCAGTATAGAATTCTCTCCAGATTCCTCCATTATCATTGGATGAAATCCTTACATACCTCCTGCGTGTCTCCGTCTGGGTTTTAGGTGAATACAGGGGCAGATGGTGTTAATAACTGCCCTGAACCCCCGCCTGATACCCTTACACACCCTCCTACGAGGGGCTTTGGGCTGTGCGGGGGGCTGGTTCTCCGATGTTATGGGTGAAACCATTTTTGAGGTCATCATTGGGTCTCCTTAGATGATAAACAGAAGATCCGCTGACTTTCTCACACTTCTATCGCTATGAAAACGCGCTATTATAAAATAATAAGCAACGAGTCTCAGAGCCGCATAAATCACGTCCTTTCCCTAGAAGAGAAATTCTGAGTGAGCCAAGATCCTGCCAGAGCTGCTTATATAGGACAGGCTCCTCCCACTTGTGACATCATCAGTTCTAACTGTCAAAAAAATTTTAACTGGTAAACAAGTTAACCCTTCGCTGCCCAGGGACAATCTGACATTTCTCACACACTTGTTGAAATAAACATGTTTTTTAGCTAATAAAAAGGTTTATAATAATAATTATTATAACATTTTCTATAACATTTAGGAGATGAGGAAATAGATACCTAAAAAGTAACATTTTAATATTTTTTTTCTTTTCTTTTTTTTTTTTTTTTTTTGAAAATGATATCTTTATTAAAATTATAATGAGTTTAACACACACAAACATGTTCTTGCTATACACAAAACCATAGAATCTCACTATATAAAGGGTATCCAATGGAAATCACGTCACTGCCAATAGAATAATATAATGTGTTATCCTGAAGGCACACTTACTGTGCAGAGATTTTACAACTCCCACAAGTCCCATATTATATTATTAGACGGGATTGGGACTCGTACTACTTTGTTTTTTTTTGGTTTACAGGACTTTTGGTGGACAAGGAGTCTGTCTGGCAGGAAGGTGCGTCCACAAATAATTTTTATAAAATATAAAACATGGAGGTTGAGATGAGGAAATCGATACCCAAAAATTAAAATCTTTATATATATATATATATATATATATATATATATATATTTAGTTATTTATTTTTTTTCTAACTGAAAAAATGTACACATATGATCATGTCACATGAGATTTTTTTTGTCGTTTTTTTTTTCTTTTCTTTTTTTCAAGTTAACCCTTCACTGCCCAGAAAGATTTTGACATTTCTCACACACTTGTTAAAATAAAAGTTTTTTTAAGCTAGAAAAATAGCTTATAATAGCCAAATATGATATATTTCCTGAAAGCAGCGACCCTGCAGAATTAAATGGTGGTCGTTGCCATATTTTATGTCACACGATATTCACGCAGCTGTTTGTTAAATGCATATAAAATACACTTAAATGCATTTGAGTGCACACAAACACCATATAATACCAATTTTTTATTTTTTTTATAAAATATAAAACATGAAGGTTGAGATGAGTAAATAGATACCCAAAAAGTCAAGATTTCATATTTTTTTTTTTTTTTTTTTATAATGACAAAACATTCAAATATTTATATGGTCATGTCACATGATTTTTTTTTTTTTATTTTGTTGTTCTAACTGGCAAAAAAATTATTAAAAAAAATATGTAAACATGTTAACCCTTCGCTGCCCAGGACAAATTTTGACATTTCTTGTACACATGTTAACATAACCATGTTTTTTTTTAGCTAGAAAATAGCTTATAATAGGCAAACATGATATATTTTCTGAAAGCAGCGACCCTGGAGAATTAAATGGTGTTTTTTCCCGTATTTTATGTTGCATGAGATTTGTGCAGCTGTTTATTAAATGCAAATTGTCAGTGAAAAAATACACTTAAATGCATTTTAGCGCACACAGACACCATATGCTTATCCGGCCGGCAGAACCGTCACTTCTGGTTGAACTGCAAGCCACAATCCCAACCCTGCGCCACTCTCTTCCTTCTGGATAGGCCCTCAGACAGCCTAGCAGCCAGATGTCCCCGGTATAGGCCCAAACCAAGCGGCCTGGGCAGTACAACACACGTCCACCCAGACAGCCGTCCAGGTGGCACAGAACCCCGATCACCTGACTCCACCCAAATATATAGGTTCTCCCAGCAGACCAAGGGACTCAAGAAAACCCTTGCCCATTGGCTGAGATACCCCATATGCTCCTAACCTGCCATTGCATTGCCCTTGTCGTTTCTAATGCCACCAAATGCCTGGCCACGTAGTGACAAAAGAGAAAAGTGCAGCAATCACAGACTAAAGGCCCGTTCACACGATTGGATATTCCGACAACTGCGTGATGGACGTGTTTTGTCGGATAATCCAACCGCCTGTATGCTCCATCGCACAATTGTTGTTGGAATTTCCCACCGTCATACATGAAGAACACCATCCCCCACCGTCATACACGGAGAACACCATCCCCCACCGTCATACATGGAGAACACCATCCCCCACCATCATACATGGAGAACACCATCCCCCACCGTCATATATGGAGAACACCATCCCCCACCATCATACATGGAGAACACCATCCCCCACCGTAATACTGGTCTCCCCCAGTGCCACTCATATCTGGTGTCACAGTAGCTTGCACGCATAGTACAACTAAACTAATCTAAAAAAAATGACAGGCAGAGGCAGGCCACCCTGCAGGGGCCGTCGTGGTCGTGGTGCTGTGATTCCCTTTGGCCCTACAATAATGCCCAGTGTTCAGAGGCCACGTACCCTGAACTCGAAATGAGGACATAGTTGACTGGCTAACAGGACACCCAATCTTTTACAGCTTCCGCTCGGAACCTTGACACACCATCCTCCTCCAGCTCAGCTTGCCCGCCTGACGCCACCACCAACACTAGCACCACAGCTGCTTCACTTGATCTGTCAGAGGAGTTATTTACACATGAGTTGGAAGAAATAAGTGATGCACAACCATTATTGTCAGAGGATGTAGATAAAAGAGATATGTCTCAGACAGGCAGCATTACACACATAGACGTACAGTGTGATAATGATGATGATGATGATGTTGTACCCGCTGCTGCTTCCTTTGCTGAGTTGTCAGATACAAGTGAAGCGGTTGATGATGACGATGTGTCCGTTGATGTCACGTGGGTGGCTTTGAGGAGGTGGAAGACCAACGACAGCAAGCGTCCCAGGGGGCTTGTTGTCACCTTTCAGGGACCCTTGGTGTTGTACTTGGCTGGGTGGAGGAAGAGACATTCAATGACGTCAGTGAGGACAAGGAATGGGACATGGCTAGCTTGGTAACCAACCTTATGTAAATGGGGAGTTTTGCGGTTGTGCAAATGGACTGTTTGCAGTTGTTTGCAGTGCATTAAATGGGGAGTTTGGTTTATGAGAGTTTGGTCTGTCACTGTGAACCCTAACCCTAACCCTGTCTGTAACCCTAACTCTATCTGTAACCCTAACCCTGTCTGTAACCCCAACCCTTACACTACCTGATCGATACAACATCATACCTGATGTTTTAAAGCACATTATTTAAAACAATTTAGGAATGTTAGGTGATTTATGCACTTTATGGATTAAAACCCAACTCTGCGTCAACTACGTAATTTTCCATGGGAGTTATGCCATGGATCCCCCTCCGGCATGCCACAGTCCAGGTGTTAGTCCCCTTGAAACAAATTTTCCATCACCATTGTGGCCAGAAAGAGTCTCTGTGGGTTTTAAAATGTGTGTGCCCATTGAAGTCTATAGCGATGCGTCCGTTCCCGAACATTTGCGGAAGTTCGCGCTCGCCATTCGCGAACGGAAAATGTTATGTTCGCGACATCACTACCTATAACATGACCGGTTTGGTGGTGGTGGGTCAGTGATGGTCTGGGGAGGCATATCCATGGAGGGATGCACAGACCTCTACAGGCTACACAATGGCACCCTAACTGCCACTGGGTATCCAGATGAAATCCTTGGACCCATTGTCAGACCCTACACTGGTGCAGTGGGTCCTGGGTTCCTCCTGATGCATGTCAATGCCTGGCTTCATGTGGCAAAAGCATGCAGCCAGTTCCTGAAGGATGAAGAAATTGATACCATTGAATGGCCCCACGCTCACCTGACCTAAATCCAAAAGAACACCTCTGGGACATTATGTTTCGGTCTATCCGGTGCCGCCAGGTTGCACCTCAGTCTGTTCAGGAGCTCAGTGATGCTCTGGTCCAGATCTGGGAGGAAATACCCCAGGACGCCATCTGTCGTCTCATTAGGAGCATGCGCTGATGTTGTCAGGCATGCATACAAGCACTTGGGGGGCCGTACAAACTACTGAAGACCATTTAGAGTTGTTGCAATGAAATTTCAGCAAAATGGACGAGCTTGCTGCATCATTTTTTCTCTCTAAATTTTTGGAGTGTCTTTGAATTCAGCCCTCTGTAGGTGGATCATTTTCATTTCCATCAAATGATGTGCCATCCTTTCATTCTGAACACATTACCCCGTCCATACCAGTATAGATATCCAGCATGAGATTTTTGCCCGTTGAGATCTGATATGTTTTCAAAGTGTTCCTTTAATTTTTTTTGAGCAGTGGATATATAAAAAGTTCCCATAGTGATATAATGTCTTGGTGACAGGTTCTCTTTAATGTCAAATCAGAGGTACTAAAGACCTCTGATGTCTCACCTTTCCTCCATTGAGGCTTATACAGAGCAGATCATGTGCACTGTTAGCTTCTTCCTTGGCCAAAGCAAGGTCCATAAAGACATGGATGACCTCAACCCGATAGAAAACCTTTGGGGTGAATTGGGGCAGAGACTGCAAGCCAGGTCCTCTCATCAACATCAGTGCCTGACCTCACAAATGCGCTTCTGGAAGAATGTGTTATACCTGAAGGGTTCCACATGTACTGGCACTTTAAGGCTGGCTCCACCCAGCAGTGATGACAAGGGTCAAGGGGTACAGTGGCCATCTTAGAGTGTGCTCATGTAGGAAGCAGATAAGATGTACTGTCCTGAGATGCATGTTGCAGTGTACAGCCTGTAGAGAATAAACATCCGTTGCTCCAGACCAGAGTCTTGTGTCTCTCACAACACACAGGACATCACAGAATGGTCCAACATTCCCATAGACACACTCCTAAACCTTGTGCACAGCCTTCCTGGAAGAGTTGAAGGTGTTATAGCTGCAAAGGTTGGGCCAACTCAATATTGAACTCTAAAGACTTATGGCCCGTACACACGATACGATTATCATAAGAACATTTTTACGAGTTTAATCGTATGCGTGTCTCTAATCGAATCGGCCTCCCCGTACACATGTTAAGAATATCGTACGAAATGTCTTCCGAATATTATCGTCTGCGCTTGTAGAATCGAATCGGCAGCGTAGTTATCATCCGACAATTCCTGTACGATATACCATAACGTCCCCTGTGCATAGGAATGTTCGTCAGCGTGGACTAGAGAATCTGATGTCAGAACATGACCTTGTGCAGGCCACGCCCTTCCGGTGAAGAGTTGCGAGGAGATTAAAGGATATAGATGCGTATTCGTTCGGCTAACGATTAATCGTGATTTAACGATTGTTCTTAGAAAAAAATGGACTTTTATCTGGAAGAGCAAACACTGCCCCTGGTCATGCTAGGTGTCATGGCCATACAAAATGGTTTGAACAAAAAAAAAAAAAAAAAGAAGAGAAGCACAAACAATGGCTGCAGAGACGAGAGAGCTATTCCCATATGAGCTTGCTCAGAGAATTGCAAGAAAACAATCCCGATGACTTCCATAAATACCTGAGAATGGATGATGACTGCTTCCAAGCCTTGTTGCAGCTTGTGACACCGATGATCGAAAAAGAAAAGACAGTTATGCGGCAGTCAATAAGTCCTGAACAGAGGCTAACTGCAACTTTGAGGTATCTTGCAACCAGGAGAGGGCTCCAAGACCTCAAATTCTCTACAGGAATTTCCGCTCAATCACTTGGGGGAATAATCCCAGAAACCTGCCAAGCCCTTATAGATGTCTTACAGAGAGATTATGTGAAGGTAAATTATTATACAAAAATTATGTCTATCTTGGTAGTTCTTTTCATTTAAAAGGGGTTGGAAATTCCTACTTTGTTCGCATTCATGCAACCTATTCATAGGTGACAATAAAGCGGATAGGACCGCCCACCCCCCCCCCCTCGACCCCCCTCTATTTTACTTACCTGTGTCTGTTCACCTTCTGCCCCGTCCCCTAAAGTCTTTAGTAACCATTTATCACAGTACCATGGAGTATATTTAGGTTTGTCAGTTTATTATGAACTAAAAACAAAATATATTAAAACACTTTTTTTATGTTACAGTTTCCAAGCAACCCATTCGAATGGATGGATGTAGCAATTACCTTTAAAGATGTGTGGAATTTCCCCAATTGCGGAGGAGCTATTGATGGAAAACATGTGAGAATTGTTCCACCATCCAATTCAGGTTCTTATTATTTCAATTACAAAGGTTTCTACAGCATCATAATGTTGGCAGTAGTGGATGCCAAATACATTTTCCTATATCTGGACATTGGAAAAAATGGGCGAAACTCTGATGGCAGTGTCATCCAGCAGACAGAGTTCTATCATCGTCTCCAGAATGGTACACTAAACCTGCCCACTCGTAATGACACGCTAGAAAATTTGAATTTTGTCTTTGTCGCAGATGATTCGTTTGCTTTGAGTGACAACGTAATGAAACCATTCCCCATGCGCAACCTGACCCCGGAACAAAGGATCTACAACTACAGATTATCAAGGGCACGACGGGTAGTTGAAAATGCTTTTAGAATTCTAGCAAACCGATTTAGAATATTTTTAACCAACATTAATTTAGCAATGCCTAAAATCGATACCATTGTTCTGTGTTGTTGTGTCCTTCACAATTATTTGCGTAGCCATTCTACTGCTTACAGTAGCCAATCAGCAAGGGATCCTGGGGCAATGGCAGGGCCGAGCGTTGGAGGGCAAGAAAGCTCTGAAGTTCTGACATCTTTGTCCAGTGGTCATCCAAGACTACCCACATTGTCTGCAAGACAATGCTGACTGGAGTACATGAACTATTTCATTGGGATTGGGGCAGTGTCATGGCAGTCAGATCTTTAGTTCATTATAATGTCATACACCCACACCATTTATTTGTGCTTTACCCTTTATTAAATACATTTTTTACATTTAAAAGAATGTAGTAAAAATATGTATATCTAGAATTTTCTTTTCTTTTTACAGGCCCTTTATTGTTTATATGAATTATTAATACAACCTTTACTTTAAATCCAATAAACTTTAGATTGTTTCAAGAACTACTGCAAGTGTATGCATAGTGTCATCAGCCGTTATATCAAGTGAAACATTGCCTGTCTGGATTTAGCAATTCTTATTTGTTTTAAGTGAACTGTAAGGTGTCAAAATCATGTATCCTGCCACCTCATAAACATTTGTTAGCTCATATCTATTCCCACTCACTTTAAGAACCTTTAACCCTCACAGGGCTCTACCTTCACCAGTGGTGTCCCGATGACTTGGTTCCTGTGCACATTAACCACTTAAGGACTGCCTACTGCACATTTACGTCGGCAGAATGGCACGGCTGGGCACATCAACGTATATATACGTTGATTTTTAGTACCCAGCCGTGGGCCACGGGCGTGCGCCCGCGGGTGCGCGCCCGTGCGCCCGCGGGTGCGCGCCCGCGGCCCGGTCCGAAGCTCCGGGACCGCGGGATTCGCGGACCCGATCGCCACTGCAGTGCGGCGATCCGTCCCTGGAGCGGAAGAACGGGGAGAGCCGTGTGTACACACGGCTTCCCCGTGCTTCTCTGTGGCTGTAGCATCGATCGCGTCATCCCTGTAATAGGGGGACGCGATCGATGACGTCACACCTACAGCCACACCCCCCTACAGTAGTAAACAAAACACATAGGCACACATCCCCTACAGCGCCACCTGTGGTTAACTCCCAAACTGCAACTGTCATTTCCACAGTAATCAATGCAAATTTAAATGCATTTTTTGCTGTGAAAATGACAATTGTCCCAAAAATGTGTCAAAATTGTCCGAAGTGTCCGCCATATTGTCGCAGTCATGAAAAAAATCGCTGATCGCCGCTATTAGTAGTAAGAAAAAAAAAAATAATAAAAATGCAATAAAACTATTCCTTATTTTGTAAACGCTATAAATTTTGCGAAAACCAACCGATAAACGCTTATTGCGATTTTTTTTACCAAAAATACGTAGAAGAATACGTATCGGCCTAAACTGAGGAAAAAAAATGTTTTTTTATATATTTTTGGGGGATTTTTATTATAGCAAAAAGTTAAAAATATTGCATTTTTTTTAAAATTGTCGCTCTATTTTTGTTTATAGCAGCGCAAAAAATAAAAACCGCAGAGGTGATCAAATAACACCAAAAGAAAGCTCTATTTGTGGGGAAAAAAGGACGCCAATTTTGTTTGGGAGCCACGTCGCACGACCGCGCAATTGTCAGTTAAAGCGACGCAGTGCCGAATCGCAAAAAGGGGCAAGGTCCTTTACCTGCATTTTGGTCCGGGTTTTAAGTGGTTAATCATTTTCAACCCCAATGGTTTTAATACCACTACTGGTAATTTACGTATTTCAGAAAAAACATGGCTAAACCATTAACGGATATTGCATTAAAACCAAAAATTGTAAAGCAGATAAATAGGTAAAATCAGTAATAAGAACCAAATTCTAGACAAAAATATTTTTTATTGCACATGAATAAAAATCACTTGTGCACATATAAAAACAAATATAACAATGATTACACTGATAGAAGAAGATGAAATTTACGTTTATAGATACATAAACATTATTTTTTTTTCTTACAAGATGGAACATTAATTGTGTATAACCTGAACATGATTTCGCAATATAGGACTGGACAACGGAATATTGTCAAAGAATATGCTATCACAGGCTGGTGAACAAATCAAATGTCTATGTGGCTAATCAAGAATGGTTCAAATGTTAACATTCCAACTAAAGTGCAATATTCTTATTTCTCCCAAAATGCGCTTAGTAAACATTATCTCCTTTGGAAATTTAGGCCCAGATTCACAGAGCGATTACGCCTGCGCAACAGGAGATGCGCGTGCGTAAGTCGAAATGTGCGCGTGCGTTTCGATGCACGGCATCCCCAGAACGAGATACGCCAAAAATCTACTTTTTTTGTCCCACGTAATTTCTTTAGACTGGCGTATCCGTCCGCGCAAAAGTGCGCTAGACAGACCATTGATTTGCTAGTCAAATATGCTAATGAGGGACTTACGGGGATCCACAAAAGAACGTTGGGGCAGCGCAGGCGACGCAGTGTGCGCAACAGCAAAATGTCCTGTCTAAAATTAGAGCATATAAAAGCTGGTCTAAAAAGAGAAAAAAAGTCTACTTGTTAGATAAAGCAACACTGTTAGTGAGGAGCTCAGCAGTCACACGTGTTGCACAACAATCTGTATGCCAACATACCGCACCCGCATAGACCTGTTTGGCATGAGTGATTCTGAGGTGTCCCGCATCTTCAGATTCACCCCTCATGCCATCCTGGAATTAACCACAACCTTGCAGGAGGACATCACCAGCCCAACACAACGCTCACATGCAGTGCAGCCACTGGTCAAGGTCCTGGCAACACTCCATTTCCTTGCCAGTGGCTCTTTTCAGCGTACAAGTGGAGTGGTAGCTGGGATGTCACAATCCTCCATGAGCAGATGTGTGCACCAGGTTGTCCCTGCAATCCTCAGACGCATGGCCAACCAAATCATTAAACCCACCACTGAGGACCTGCGGCTGAAGGCAATGACAGATTTCTACAGAATTGCCAGATTCCCACGCACCATGGGGGCCATTGATTGCACACATGTGGCACTCCAGCCCCCCCATGAGACATAGCACATGTACCGAAATCGGAAGCATTGGCATTCCATCAACGTACAGGTGATAGTCGATGCCCAAGGCCTCATATGGCACGTCCGTGCCAAACACCCAGGGTCCAGCCATGACAGCTACATATACAATCAATGCCTCATGGAATTCGATCAGAACGTGTATGGGGACACCTGGCTGGTTGGTGAGTGACATGGGAGTCAGGCATGACTATCCCCTCCCATGATGCACACATCACAAGGGGCACATGCATGACTAACATCCTCCTGTCTTTTCCCTTACAGGTGACTCTGCATATCCACTGGGACCCCATCTCATGACTCCTATCCGGAACCCCCAAACCCCCAGGAGAGGAAAGATACAATCAAGAACATGCCCAAACACGAGCAGTGGTGGAGCGCACCTTTGGCCTCCTAAAGTCACGTTTCCCTTGCCTGGATAAGTCTGGGGGTACCCTATTGTATTCCCCAAACTTTGTGTGCCAGATCATCGGTGCATGTTGCATGCTGCACAACTTCGCAGAAAGAAAGGGCCTGCAGATTGACCTACGTGATGACCTGACCCCTGAACCAGACAATCCCCCCCTAACCGAGGGTCCCCCGTCTTCTGAGGGAAGAGCAGCCAGGAGACAGCTCACATTGGGCATCTTTGCACGTTAAACACACACATTAATCATGGCACAATGAGAATGCATGCATGCACACCACTGTGGTCCCTAGCACAGACACATCACATCCTCATCAAATTGGATTGGCACCAGTCCACCATGCAGGACTTGTGAGCAGCAACGCCACGCCAAGGCTCCAATTATGTCACTGTACATTCATACACCATTCACACGGACCTGGGGATCACTTCTCCCTGGTCCTGGGGAACCCTTCTCCACCAAAATTGAGGGTGACACCCCTTTTCCGGCAGGAATGTCACCCCCACATTCAAACAGCATTCACAACCCAAAAAAAAAAATTACCAGCAAAATCAAAAATTTGCCAGCAAAAAAAAAAAAAAGAGGGGAAAAAAAAATTATTGCCCTTGACGTGAGCCACGCCTGGGGCGCCCCCGTCCACGGCCCCAGCTCCTCAGGGGAGACTCATGGGGGAGGGGGGAAACCGGGGAAGGAGGAGCAGCCCCTGATCTCTGCCCACCTGGCGGCCTGCCCTCCAAAGCCACGGCTATTCTGTCCAGGGCAGCACCAAGTGTTGCCGTGTTGGCCTGGATAGCCTGGGTAAGGGCCCTCACATCCTGCCCAACGCCTGCTGATGTAGTCTGCAGGTCGTTTAGGCAGGTTGTGAAAGCCTGGGAGTGGGAGTCCAGGTTCCCCAGCGTATCCTTGATGGAGGACAGGCTCTCCTCCATCCGCACCAATGTCTGGCTGACCTGTCCCAGATGGCGGGTCTGGAGGAACTGGTCCCTTCTCAGAGTGGCGGGCAGGAGATCGGCCAACCCCCTGGTGTTCTGGGATGAAATCTTGCCTCCAGCTGATGCTTGTGGCCGGGGAGAAGGGGAGGCCCTTGGGAGGGAAGCCATGTTGGGGGAGGAGGGGGGGGCTCCCACTTAGGGAGGGCTGCCTACTGCCAGCCAGAGGGGAAGAGTCCTCAAAAACCAAACATCCAGTGCCTGACATGGACTCCTCCTCCTCATGATTCTCCTCCTCCTCATGATTCTCCTCCTCCTCTTGAACCTCCTCCGCGGACTCCGGCCTTGTTGGGGGGGGCCTCATTAGGCTGCTGTCCTGGGGATGGTGCGGTCAGGCCAGATGGCCCTGCACCCTCCTGCACATCTGTGGATGACACAAAACATTCACAGGTTGGAGGATCCACACACTTGCCACATATTCCCTTTCACCCCTCCCCCACACATGCTACACACCTGATATTAAAAAAAATACTTACCTGGCACCACGGGCTCCAGACTTGAGTCAAAGCCGGGCAGGCCCTCAACTTCATGCCGATGAAAGGTCAGGGCCACCGCACGCTCCTCCGCTGTCAGCCTAATACGGCATGGTGGGCCCCCTCTTGTGCCCCTGGCATGGGCATGCATTCTGGCCAGCTTCTGTTTGACCAGACGCCGGAGGTCATTGATTTTTTTGTTAATCCCAGACCGGGTCCGTGTCTCCCCCTCCCCCGCTGAATTGACCTGCTCAGTGATCATATCCAAAATCTCCCTCCTCCTGGCCGGGGTGGTGTTGGCACTGTCCGGGCTGTGGAGGAAACGCCCATACTCGCTAATGGCCCGGGCAAGTATTATTTTTTCCCCCACAGTCAAATTGAGCTTTCGCTTTCTCTCTGTCATACTTCCAAAAAAAATCACTCCCAGTCAACAAAAATCACTCACAAAAACAAGCACAACCAATCAAGCAAGAACACACACAAAGAGAAAACTAACACCCAAAAAATCACACAAGCACTCAGCAAGAAACAGTCACAAAAACAAACAGCAAAAAAACAGCAAGAAAACAAACGAACAGAAATATATCAAACAAACAGTCACTCAAACACTTATCAAAAAACACTTTCAAAGGTCTACTAACAAACACTTGATCACACAGAACACTAATCTGACAACTACAAAACACAACGCAACGAACAACAGGACAAAAGCACTTGGTTAAATGGGAAGGGAAAAAGGGATGTACTTTTGCAATGCAAGTGCGTTTGTGTCTGTCTATTTATGCTGTTTGCGTAGTTCACAACGTTGCCCTAGTCCATTTCCAATTTCACTGATTGCGCCGCTCCCGAGTTGTGAGCATGCGCACAGCGGAGCTGACCATGGTCTCCTTCAAGCGCGCATGTGCGAGCCGGCCGGCCCTTCATTTGCATGGGGTCACGGCTCATTTCAATGTAACACGCCCACGTCCTTCCCAATTTGTATTACTCCGCCTTACGCCTCTGAAAAAACGTTACGAATGCGCAATTTTCTGCGCAAAAGCTACGAGAATAGGGTGATTATGCGAAAAAATTGCGCAAGTCTAACGTAAGGCGGTGCGCTACGCCGGTCCAATAATGCGCAGATGTATGTGAATCTGGGCCTTAAAGTGCACTCAATAATTTAGCAGAAATCTCTAAAACATCTAAAAATAAAGTATAAGTCCAAGAAAAAATTACTACCAAAAATAATTAACATTCTGTGTAAATGTTTGTGTCGTGACCTTCCAGAATCCACTCCTGTGCTGTACCAAGGGCGTATGTGCATGAAAAAAAATTAACTCAACCAAAAATCTATAGTTCAAAAATAATATATATATTTTGTTTTGGAAATTTTGGTGTTCCCGAAATTACAGAATTCACTCTGGTGCATTACCAAGGGCGTACCTGAATGTAAAAAATGTGTCAAAAAAATAAAAACAAAAACAGTTGCAAAATTTTTTTATTCTTTTGGACAATTTTGGTCTTCCTGAAATGACAGAATCCGCTCCGGTGCATTACCTAGGGCAGTGATGGCGAACCTTGGCACTCCAGATGTTTTGGAACTACATTTCCCATGATGCTCCACTACACTGCACAGTGCATGAGCATCATGGAAAATGTAGTTCCAAAACATCAGGGGTGCCAAGGTTCGCCATCACTGACCTAGGGCATATCGGCATGATGATTAGTAATCCCCAAAAAAATGTACAGTTCCAAAAAAACTGTATATGTTTTTGGGCATTTTGGTGTTCCTGAAATTCCAGAATAAACTCTGGTGCAGTACGAAGGGCACATTTGAATGTAAACAATTAGCCCACAAAAAAAAAAAATTATACATTTGCAAAAAAATATATATTTTTTGGACAATTTTGGTATTCCTGAAATGCCTGAATCCGCTTCGGGGAATTACCTAGCAGCATATCTGCATGGAAAATACTAATCCAAAAAAATATATACAGTTCCAAAAAAAAATTGTCTTTTTCTGGTAATTTTGGTGTAACATAAATTTCAGAATACAATACTTTGCAGTAACAGGTGGTCACAAGCATAGAAGGGGGGCTGGTGCATCACCTTTCTTACAACACCATCTTGTGGCAGTTTTGTAAACTACTCCTACAACTACAAAACCAATGCTCATCAAGACCTCGCCCACCCTTGACCAAACGGTTATCTGCATGAAAAAATGGTACTTAACTCACCATAAGATAACTATAAAAGAGGTATCACAAACCCCCCCAAAAAATTGAAAATTGAAAACATTATGAAAACCGGTAAACATGACTAGTACAAATCTTGGCCAATTTTAGCTAAAACATCGATAACAAATTCAAGGTTGCAAATGATTGATGATGTACAATCCTTTATTGTCTGGAGATCCGTACAGCACTTCAGTAATGCCGAAGTCATTTTTCCTATTTGAGAGGAGTCCACCAAATCACCTGAAATATACAGGAATAATTACAATATAACTTCTCATCAATACAAACGATGGGAAACATGCATTTGTCATTGTAGGTTGGGCAATCAGGAGAGGTGGATGGGTGGGGACAAGGTAAAGAGAGAACAGCCCCCTGTCAGTGGGCATCTGACAATGACCATCACAATATGACAAATGTCAAAACACAAAAGAGGAGGGGGGGGGGGGTTGGGGGCTTTGCATGTTAGTGCACTTGAACCAAACTTCATGAAGGCTTAAAGCGGAGCTCCAACCACAATTTGCATTTCTGAAATGTAGGTCCTTTCATTCTGCTTTTTTATAATATAAAACCGGTCACTTACTATTTTACAATCCACCGATAAACTAAGATATTCAAAAAAGATAGTTTATACAACTATGTCTACACCGTTGTCATTTTGCTTGTTGACATTGTGAAGCCAAGAAGTTTTGGACGGGGATAGCGCTATGCATCCTGGGAAATGATGACACACATTTCCCAGGAGCATTACAGGGAGATCATGTCATAATCCTAGTTGTTTACAAAGGCAGATTTCGTGGGACCGCATAGCAACAGGCATTCCCAGATGAGAAAAAAAAAAAATTTAGTTTTTTTTTTTTTGGTAGGTCTAAGGATGGCAATAATGAACAATACATTTTATGATGGAAAGTCCACATTAACAAAGAATTTAAGTTATTAATTGGACCTTACCTATACGTGGCAAGCTTTTCAAGGGATCTTCGGGTTGGTTTAACATCATACCATCTTCAACGTCAACATCATTTATTAGAGATATCATCGCATCTGAAAACATAAAAAGATAAATATTAATAATAAGAACTTTGGTATTACCATCTCTTATTATCTACTGTGATGAAGGAAATTAGATTGGTCTTGTAAATAGCAGCTAAATACAGCAAATCAAAATCTTGTACGATATTCTAGTATGGAAATCCAAAGGCTATCTCGCTGATTTATTGTGAGAACTTAATAAAAATGTTTCTGTAAAGTTCTGTCATTTGAGCGGATTGAAAACCTGTGTGTATACCGCTGCCTCACCGTTCCTTATCCATGTAAATAAAATGATAAAACTGGGTAATAATGCCCTTCAATGGCATAAACGCACTGGGGGTGCCAATCAATTGGTATGCAAGAACTGGGGTTAATTCAACATCACTGGCGGTCTAATGAAGCATCAATTTGAATGTTATAACGTCAGCCCATGTCCCACCGCAGTGTGAAAGGGTGCAGTGTGAAAGGGGCCTTATGGTGCATATAATAAATAAAATAAATGCAACTGAAATATATTCATACTTAACCCTTTCTTCAGCATTTGTAAATGAAATCATTGGACTAACCACTTGCCTACTACTGCACAATATTGCCCTTTTTTCTTATAAGAAAAATGTTCCAATATTATTTAACAAATGAACAAAAATTGACGGTCATTTTTACTTTTTTGGAGGAAAAAAATAGTACACATTATGATAATCAAATATAATTTTCCGTAATTATTATTTTGTCACGCAAAAATATATTTTTTTACATGCAAGGTTGAACAAACAGCACAATTGTCTCCAAAAACATCTCAGTGAATATTCAAAAAAGGTGACAAATCTTTGGCCAGACAAATGGTACGGGGTTCAAGTACCTGGATGAGTTGTTGTTTCTCCATGCTTTTCTGTCTCTTCCCCTTGTTGAAAATGTAGGGCCAGATTCACAGAGCGATTACGCGGGCGTTACAGGAGATGCGCGGCGTAAGTCTAAATTTGCGCATGCGTATCGATGCACCGCATCCCCAAAACGAGATACGCAAGAAATCTACTTTTTTTGGACCGGCGTAATTTCGATAGACCGGCGTATCCGTTCGCGCAAAACTGCGCTAGACACACCATTGATTTGCTATTCTAATATGCAAATGAGGGAGTTACTGGGATCCACAAAAGTAAGTTGGTGCAGCGCAGGCTACGCGGTGTGCGCAACAGCTGCACGTCCTGTCTAAAATTAGACCATATAAAAGGTGGTATAAAATTAGAAAGTCCGTCTATATGTCAGCGAAAGCAACACTGTTAGTGAGGAGCTGAGCAGTCACTCTTGCTGCACAACAAACTTTATGCCAAGATGCCCGGGGCATCCTTGCTCATAGCTATACTAATGACTTTAGAGGAGCAAAGAAGGAGGAGGGCACAGAGGAGGGCACGGAGGAGGGCACGGAGAGGATATACCGCACACGCATAGACCTCTTTGGCATGAGTGATTCTGAGGTGTATCGCATCTTCAGATTCACCCCTCATGCCATCCTGGAATTAACCATAACCCTGCAGGATGACATCACCAGCCGAACACACCGCTCACATGCAGTGCAGCCACTGGTTAAGGTCCTGGCAACACTCCATTTCCTTGCCAGTGGCTCTTTTCAAAGAACAAGAACGAGTGGTGGCTGGGATGTCACAATCCTCCATGAGCAGATGAGCAGATGTGTGCACCAGGTTATCCCAGCAATCCTCAGACGCATGGCCAACCAAATCATCAAAACCACCACTGAGGAGCTGCGGCTGAAGGCAATGACAGATTTCTACAGAATTGTCAGATTCCCACGCACCATGGGGGCCATTGATTGCACACATGTGGCACTCCAGCCCCCCCAGGAGACAGAGCACATATACCACAATCAGAAGCATTGGCATTCCATCAACGTACAGGTGATAGTCGATGCCCAAGGCCTCATATGGCATGTCCGTGCCAAACACCCCGGATCCAGCCATGACAGCTACATATACAATCAGAGCCCCATCCCAATGGAATTAGAACAGAACGTGTATGGGGACACCTGGCTGGTTGGTGAGTGACATGGGTGGCAGGCATGACTGTCCCCCCCCATGATGCACACATCACAAGGGGCACATGCATGACTAACATCCTCCTGTCTTTTCCCTTACAGGTGACTCTGCATATGCACTGGGACCCCATCTCATGACTCCTATCCGTAACCCCCAAACCCCAGGAGAGGAAAGATACAATGAAGCCCACGCCCAAACATGTGCAGTGGTGGAGCGCACCTTTGGCCTCCTGAAGTCATGTTTCCGATGCCTGGATAAGTCTGGGGGTACCCTGTTGTATTCCCCAAACTTTGTGTTCCAGATCATCGGTGCATCTTGCCTGCTGCACAACTTCGCAGTGAGAAAGGGCCTGCAGATTGACATACGTGATGACCTGACCCCTGAACCAGACAATCCCCCCCTAACCGAGGCTAACCTTCTGAGGGAAGAGCAGCCAGGAGACAGCTCACAT
The DNA here is from genome assembly GCA_029574335.1 of Rana kukunoris. Taxonomy (NCBI): domain Eukaryota; kingdom Metazoa; phylum Chordata; class Amphibia; order Anura; family Ranidae; genus Rana; species Rana kukunoris. The sequence goes on from CM056057.1 coordinate 13,300,514, forward strand.
TAGGCATCTTTGCACGTTAAACACACACATTAATCATGGCATAATGAGAATGCATAAATAGACAAAAAAGTGTAGCGCTAAAATTATGTGGAAAAATAAACTATATAACACTGCAAAGCATCATATGTGACATGGAGTAAATAATTATATATATTACGTGAAGCAACACATAAAACTAATCACCAAGTGTCCAAAATGTTCATATCAGAAGGGATATGAAAAAAAGAAAAATCAAAAAAATTCTTATGTTGATTCAAAGTGTCCAAAGAAGTGACAACAAATGAAGTGAATTTTGATAGCAGGTCCACCACCAGAGAGAAAATGGGAGGCTTACCAGAAAGCGTGGACTCAACTAAGTATATACCTAATGGGCCAGATTCAGGTAGATGAGAGTATCTTTCCTCTGGAGTAACGCTTCTCATTTACGTTACTCTGAAGACCCTTTCAGCGCAAGTCCTGTAATTCACATAGCAGTTGCGCGTAAACTTGCGCCAGAGTAACGATAATGCGCTGGCGTAACCCGACGCAAGTGGAAGTGGGTGTGATCATATGTAAATGATGGGCGGAGCCCGGCGCAGAGGCTTACGTTCAGCGCATCATCCACGGAGCATGCGCAGTGAGTGCGGCTCCCTCGCCCCCTTTGTGCGCATGCTCACAACTTCCGTCGGCACCACTTCCTGGGAAACGTCAGCGCAATGCGTTCCGCTGGGCGCTTAAAAGCGCTGGCGGAAACGCCATTCCGGCGCAAAAGTAGTTCCGTTTCCCCCCCACCCCAGGGAAGATACTTTTGCTCTGTGATGGCTGCTCCCGCTACCCCCAGAGAGAGGAGGAACCTCAACTTTAATACCCAGGAGGTCTCTGTCATTATCTCGGCTATGGAGACGGAGAATGAATTTCTCCATGGCAAAAAAAGCCGGAAGACCAGCCGGGAGAGGAAGCAGGGCATCCTGGAGTCCATTGCTGCCAGGGTCAATGTCCTGGGCTACTCCACCCGGACTGCTGGGGACATCCAAAAAAAAATAAATGACCTGCGGCGCAAGGTGAGGGACAAGGTGGCCTCCATCAGGAGGTATGAGAGGGGCACAGGTGGTGGTCCCCCATGTCCTGTCACCCTGACCGCAGAGGAGGAGGTGGTCGCTCGGTGCCTGGAGAGGGAGCAGGTGGAGGGGGTCGCAGGCTATGACTCCGTGGAGGAAGGCACAAGGACAGGTAAGTGTTTTATAATCCCCTATTTGTTGTTTTGCATTTGGGGGGGGGGGGGACATGTGCCAAGTGTGTGGGACCACCAACATGTGTCTGCTTTGTGTCATCCACAGATGACGGAGCTGGGCCATCATCTGTCAGCGTGCATTCCACCCCATCCCCCCCACGCCATCGTGTGCCCGAGCCACTGGGTGGTGAAGAGGTTGTGGAGGAGGAGAGTGGCCACACCACACCTGCCGAGGTGGTTGTGGAAGATCCTGCTGTGGCAGAGCAGGACTTTTCTTTGGTTTTGTCTGTCTCCTCCCCTTCTCCTGGCCCGTCTGTCGTCCCCTCCCCCATCCTTGGAAGCCCCTCAAGGGCGACTCCTTCCACCCGAGGACATACATCTTCTGGCCCCAGGAAGGCGAACCAGAAGACCAGGGGGGTGTCTGATGGTGTCCAGGACCAGTTGGCAAGGGATCACGCCAGACAGACAGAACAAATGGGGGCCATAGCGACCACTTGCAGAAAGTGTCGGACAGCCTGGGCTCCGTTGCCAACCTCAGCAACGCAGTGCAGGATGTCAGCTCTAATTGCGCTGCAGTGGTCACCACTTTGGGGGAGGTGCAGGGGGATATCCAGCACCTTACTGCAGCCGTCCAGGCCAACAGTGCTGCCATCCGGGACCAGGGGAGGCTGAGTCGGCGGGCCCAGCATTACCAGATGACCCGTCAGCTCCGGATGCAGGCCCAGACCAACAGTTATCTTGGACGGATAGCCAGGGCCTTGGAGGGCACGCAGGCCACACCTGCCAGGAGTGGCCCACCTGGGGATCAGCCACCTCCAGATGCCCCCCCACCCCCACCCACTCCATCCAGGCAGCTGCGGAGCCAGAGAGGGGCCCCAGAAGAAGCCCCCGGCATCCCCGATGAGGCCTTTTTTTTTGTGGCTGGTTTTATATTATTATTTTTCACATACTCAGGTCATGAGTTTATTTTTTATTTTTCTCAGGTTATGAGATTATTTTTCTTTTATTGATCAGGATATGATCTTTCTAATTTATTTTTGTACTGCACACGGTCAGGAGTGCAGGGGACAGTGTGAATGGTGTGTGAATGTGAGAGGGTGGCACTCCTGAAAGTAAGGGGTGTCACCCTCGGCCGTGGTGGTGAAGTGAACCCCACGGCTGAATGAATGATGTGTGAAAGGTGTGTGAATGGACAGTGACATCATTGGGGCCTTGACGCTGGCGTTACTGCTCCCAACTCCTACATGCTGGACTTGGGCTAATCCAATGCGATGTGCATGTGGTGTGTGTGATCTAGGGACATCAGTGGTGTACACGCGTGCACTGTCTGTGTGATTAATGTTTTGGTTTAGTGTCCAAAGATGCCTACGGCGAGGACCCTCCTGACTGCTCTTCCATCAGCAGACTGGGTGTCCTCTGGCAGGGGGGGACTGTGTGGGTCGGGGGTCAGGTCATCACGTATGTCAATATGCAGGCCTTTTTTCATCGCAAAGTTATGTAGTATGCAACATGCACCGATGATCTGACACACAAAGGTAGGGGAATACAATAGGGTCCCCCCGGACTTATCCAGGCATCGGAAACGGGACTTCAGGAGCCCGAATGTTTGCTCCACCACTGCACGGGTTTTGATGTGTGCTTCATTGTATTTTCTCTCTCCTCTGGTTTGGGGGTTCCGGAAAGGAGTCATTAGATGGGGTCCCAGTGCATATGCAGAGTCACTGGAAGGGAAAAGACAGGAGAATGTTAGTCACGCATGTGCGATTTCTGTTGTGCATGACGGGAGGGGATAGTCATGCCTGACTCCCATGTCACTCACCAACCAGCCAGCTGTCCCCATACATGTTCTGGTTAAATTCTGCTGGGATGGGACTCTGACGGTATATGAAACTGTCATGGCTGGACCCGGGGTGTTTGGCACGGACGTGGCCATATGAGGCGTTGGGCATCGGCTATCACCTGTACGTTGATGGAATGCCAAATGCTTCCGATTGCGGTATATGTGCTCTGTGGCACTGGGGGGCTGTAGGGCCACATGTGTGCAATCAATGGCCCCCACAGTGCGTGGGAATCTGGCAATGTTGTAGAAATCTGTCATTGCCTTCTGCCGCAGCTCCTCAGTGGTGGGTCTGATGAACTGGTTGGACATGCGTCTGAGGATTGCAGGGACAACCTGGTGCACACATCTGCTTATGGAGGACTGTGACATCCCAGCCACCACTCCACTTGTACGCTGGAATGATCCACTTGCAAGGAAATGGAGTGTTGCCAGGACCTTCACCAGTGGCTGCACTGCTTGTGATCGGTGTGTTGGGCTGGTGATGTCATCCTGCAGGGTTGTGGGTTAGTTCAAGTATTGCAACAGGGCTGAATCTGAAGAGGCGATACACCTCCTCATCCCCCCATGCCAAAGAGGTTCATACGAGTGCGGTATATCCTCTCACGTGGCCGCCTTCTTGGTTCCAGGGGACCCATCAGTAGTTCTAGGACCACGAGTGCCCCTGGCATGTTGGCACACAGAGGTGTTGTCCTTGCAAGTGGGGGTGCTCAGCTAGCTCCTATCGTCGGTAACGCTGCTGTAGCTGCTCTCCTGCTGACCTGTGACCGTCTGGAGTAAAGATAAAAGCAGCCTTTTGTAGAAATAACTTTGCGCCGGACGGATCAGATACGCGCGGCGCATGTAGCCAGCGTATGGTGCTAATCCGTTCGTGAATTGGGAAAAATCCCTCATTTGCATATTTGCAGGGGAAATCAATGGGCCAGATTCAGGTAGATGAGAGTATCTTTCCTCTGGAGTAACGCTTCTCATTTACGTTATCGTTACTGAAGACCCTTTCAGCGCAAGTCCTGTAATTCACATAGCAGTTGCGCGTAAACTTGCGCCAGAGTAACGATAATGCGCTGGCGTAACCCGACGCAAGTGGAAGTGGGTGTGATCATATGTAAATGATGGGCGGAGCCCGGCGCAGAGGCTTACGTTCAGCGCATCATCCACGGAGCATGCGCAGTGAGTGGCGGCTCCACTCGCCCCCTTGTGCGCATGCTCACAACTTCCGTCGGCACCACTTCCTGGGAAACGTCAGCGCAATGCGTTCCGCTGGGCGCTTAAAAGCGCTGGCGGAAACGCCATTCCGGCGCAAAAGTAGTTCCGTTTTCCCCCACCCCAGGGAAGATACTTTTGCTCTGTGATGGCTGCTGCTGCTCCCGCTACCCCCAGAGAGAGGAGGAACCTCAACTTTAATACCCAGGAGGTCTCTGTCATTATCTCGGCTATGGAGACGGAGAATGAATTTTCTCCATGGCAAAAAAAGCCGGAAGACCAGCCGGGAGAGGAAGCAGGGCATCCTGGAGTCCATTGCTGCCAGGGTCAATGTCCTGGGCTACTCCACCCGGACTGCTGGGGACATCCAAAAAAAAATAAATGACCTGCGGCGCAAGGTGAGGGACAAGGTGGCCTCCATCAGGAGGTATGAGAGGGGCACAGGTGGTGGTCCCCCATGTCCTGTCACCTGACCGCAGAGGAGGAGGTGGTCGCTCGGTGCCTGGAGAGGGAGCAGGTGGAGGGGGTCGCAGGCTATGACTCCGTGGAGGAAGGCACAAGGACAGGTAAGTGTTTTATAATCCCCTATTTGTTGTTTTGCATTTGGGGGGGGGGGACATGTGCCAAGTGTGTGGGGACCACCAACATGTGTCTGCTTTGTGTCATCCACAGATGACGGAGCTGGGCCATCATCTGTCAGCGTGCATTCCACCCCATCCCCCCCACGCCATCGTGTGCCCGAGCCACTGGGTGGTGAAGAGGTTGTGGAGGAGGAGAGTGGCCACACCACACCTGCCGAGGTGGTTGTGGAAGATCCTGCTGTGGCAGAGCAGGACTTTTCTTTGGTTTTGTCTGTCTCCTCCCCTTCTCCTGGCCCGTCTGTCGTCCCCTCCCCCCATCCTTGGAAGCCCCTCAAGGGCGACTCCTTCCACCCGAGGACATACATCTTCTGGCCCCAGGAAGGCGACCCAGAAGACCAGGGGGTGGTCTGATGGTGTCCAGGACCAGTTGGCAAGGGATCACGCCAGACAGACAGAACAAATGGGGGCCATAGCGGACCACTTGCAGAAAGTGTCGGACAGCCTGGGCTCCGTTGCCAACCTCAGCAACGCAGTGCAGGATGTCAGCTCTAATTGCGCTGCAGTGGTCACCACTTTGGGGGAGGTGCAGGGGGATATCCAGCACCTTACTGCAGCCGTCCAGGCCAACAGTGCTGCCATCCGGGACCAGGGGAGGCTGAGTCGGCGGGCCCAGCATTACCAGATGACCCGTCAGCTCCGGATGCAGGCCCAGACCAACAGTTATCTTGGACGGATAGCCAGGGCCTTGGAGGGCACGCAGGCCACACCTGCCAGGAGTGGCCCACCTGGGGATCAGCCACCTCCAGATGCCCCCCCCACCCCCACCCACTCCATCCAGGCAGCTGCGGAGCCAGAGAGGGGCCCCCAGAAGAAGCCCCCGGCATTCCCCGATGAGGCCTTTTTTTTGTGGCTGGTTTTATATTATTATTTTTCACATACTCAGGTCATGAGTTTATTTTTTATTTTTCTCAGGTTATGAGATTATTTTTTCTTTTATTGATCAGGATATGATCTTTCTAATTTATTTTTGTACTGCACACGGTCAGGAGTGCAGGGGACAGTGTGAATGGTGTGTGAATGTGAGAGGGTGGCACTCCTGAAAGTAAGGGGTGTCACCCTCGGGCCGTGGTGGTGAAGTGAACCCCACGGCTGAATGAATGATGTGTGAAAGGTGTGTGAATGGACAGTGACATCATTGGGGCCTTGACGCTGGCGTTACTGCTCCCAACTCCTACATGCTGGACTTGGGCTAATCCAATGCGATGTGCATGTGGTGTGTGTGATCTAGGGACATCAGGTGGTGTACACGCGTGCACTGTCTGTGTGATTAATGTTTTGGTTTAGTGTCCAAAGATGCCTACGGCGAGGACCCTCCTGACTGCTCTTCCATCAGCAGACTGGGTGTCCTCTGGCAGGGGGGGGTCAACCGGGGACTGTGTGGGTCGGGGGTCAGGTCATCACGTATGTCAATATGCAGGCCTTTTTTCATCGCAAAGTTATGTAGTATGCAACATGCACCGATGATCTGACACACAAAGGTAGGGGAATACAATAGGGTCCCCCCGGACTTATCCAGGCATCGGAAACGGGACTTCAGGAGCCCGAATGTTTGCTCCACCACTGCACGGGTTTTGATGTGTGCTTCATTGTATTTTCTCTCTCCTCTGGTTTGGGGGTTCCGGAAAGGAGTCATTAGATGGGGTCCCAGTGCATATGCAGAGTCACCTGGAAGGGAAAAGACAGGAGAATGTTAGTCACGCATGTGCGATTTCTGTTGTGCATGACGGGAGGGGATAGTCATGCCTGACTCCCATGTCACTCACCAACCAGCCAGCTGTCCCCATACATGTTCTGGTTAAATTCTGCTGGGATGGGACTCTGACGGTATATGAAACTGTCATGGCTGGACCCGGGGTGTTTGGCACGGACGTGCCATATGAGGCGTTGGGCATCGGCTATCACCTGTACGTTGATGGAATGCCAATGCTTCCGATTGCGGTATATGTGCTCTGTGGCACTGGGGGGCTGTAGGGCCACATGTGTGCAATCAATGGCCCCCACAGTGCGTGGGAATCTGGCAATGTTGTAGAAATCTGTCATTGCCTTCTGCCGCAGCTCCTCAGTGGTGGGTCTGATGAACTGGTTGGACATGCGTCTGAGGATTGCAGGGACAACCTGGTGCACACATCTGCTTATGGACACCATCCACAGGACTGTGACATCCCAGCCACCACTCCACTTGTACGCTGGAATGATCCACTTGCAAGGAAATGGAGTGTTGCCAGGACCTTCACCAGTGGCTGCACTGCTTGTGATCGGTGTGTTGGGCTGGTGATGTCATCCTGCAGGGTTGTGGTTAGTTCAAGTATTGCAACAGGGCTGAATCTGAAGAGGCGATACACCTCCTCATCCCCCATGCCAAAGAGGTTCATACGAGTGCGGTATATCCTCTCACGTGGCCGCCTTCTTGGTTCCAGGGGACCCATCAGTAGTTCTAGGACCACGAGTGCCCCTGGCATGTTGGCACACAGAGGTGTTGTCCTTGCAAGTGGGGGTGCTCAGCTAGCTCCTATCGTCGGTAACGCTGCTGTAGCTGCTCTCCTGCTGACCTGTGACCGTCTGGAGTAAAGATAAAGCAGCCTTTTGTAGAAATAACTTTGCGCCGGACGGATCAGATACGCGCGGCGCATGTAGCCAGCGTATGGTGCTAATCCGTTCGTGAATTGGGAAAAATCCCTCATTTGCATATTTGCAGGGGAAATCAATAGGCGCGACTGATGCGCCCAGCGAAATTAAGCGCTGACGATACTCTGGCGTCGGAACGTTCCGCCGGTCGCAAATGACCCATTACTGGGCGCATCTAGTTTGGTGGGTACGGGCACATAGAAACGACGGCGCATCATCACAGTTACGCGGCGCATATCGAAATACTCCAGCGCAAGTGTTCCTGAATCTGGCCCAATAGGCGCGACTGATGCGCCCAGCGAAATTAAGCGCTGACGATACTCTGGCGTCGGAACGTTCCGCCGGTCGCAAATGACCCATTACTGGGCGCATCTAGTTTGGTGGGTACGGGCACATAGAAACGACGGCGCATCATCACAGTTACGCGGCGCATATCGAAATACTCCAGCGCAAGTGTTCCTGAATCTGGCCCAATGAGTCAAACAGGCTTAGAACGATGGTATCTGGACATCAACCTTCCATTGGAAAACCAGGGATGAGGGGTGGGTATAAATCAGCTTCTCATATATTGGAAAACCAAGCAGGATGTAGCAATACCGGGACCAAGAAACTCATATGTTCTTTATAAAAAATCAGGAATGCTCAGATGCAGCAGTAGGGGGAGAAAAGAAATGGATGCAAACATAGTGTAATAAAGTATGGTACTTTTACTGTAAAACACAAAATACACTTGGTTGCACTCACATTTCAGCAGACATATCAAGGCATATAAAAAACATCTAGCAGTAAAGTCAGCAGAAGACCCGACGCGTTTCGATCAAACGATCATCATCTGGGGTGCTGACCGACTGCTAAAACAAAATACACTATATAGCCATCTCACACTTACATTAAGATGGCTATATAGTGTATTTTTGTTTTGTATTTTACAGTAAAAGTGTTGCAGGATTTATCCAGTTCTGTTGTGTTGGCAGCTTTTTTTATGTTTAATTAGGTTAGCGCGGTGTTATATGCACATTTGTACATATATATTTTTCACAATGAGAACGCATGCATGCACACCACTGTGGTCCCTAGCACACACACATCACATCCTCATCAAATTGGATTAGCACAAGCCCACCATGCAGGACTTGTGAGCAGCAACGCCACGCCACGGCTCCAATTATGTCACTGTACATTCATACACCATTCACACGGACCTGGGGATCACTGCTCCCTGGTCCTGGGGAACCCTTCTCCACCACAAATGAGGATGACACAGCTTTTCCGGCAGGAATGTCACCCCCACATTCCGAAAACATTCAAAAAAATAAAAACAACAAAAAAAAAAAAAAAAACCTGGAAAAAAAACCAAGAAAAAACAGAAAAAGAAAAAAAGGGGGTAAACCAAATTAATGCCGCTGGCGTGACCCACACCTGGGGCGCCCACGGCCCTGGCTCCTCCGGGGAGACTCATGGGGAGGGGGGGGTAATCCGGGGAAGGAGGAGCAGCCCCTGGTCTCTGCCCACCTGGCGGCCTGCCCTCCAAGGCCACGGCAATTCTGGTCAGGCCAGCACTTAGTGATGCCGTATTGGCCTGGATAGCCTGGATGAGGGCCCTCACATCCTGCCCAACGTCTGCTGTAGTAGTCTGCAGTACGTTTAGGCAGTTTGCAAGAGCCCGGGAGTGGAAGTCCAGGTCCCCAAGCATATCCTTTATGGAGGACAGGCTCTCCTCCATCCGCCCCAAAGTCTAACTGACCTGTCTCAGATGGCGGGTCTGAAGGGCCTGGTCCCTTCTGAGATTTGCGGGCAGAACCTCGGCCACCCCCCTGGTCTTCTGGGACGACTTCCTGCCTCCAGCTGATGCTTGTGGCTGGGGAGAAGGGGAGGCCCTTGGGAGGGGAGCCCTGTTGGGGGTGGAGTGGGAGGGGCTAGCCCTTATGGAGGGCTGGCTGCTGCCAGCCAGAGAGGAAGACTCCTCCAAAAAAAAATATACTAGCTGACATGACATCCTCCTCCTCCGCAAACTCCTCCTCCTCCAACTCCTCCTCCTCCAACTCCTCCGAGGACTCCAGCCTTGTCGGGGGGTCCTCATCAAGCTGTTGTCCCGGGGATGGTGCGGTCAGGCCAGATGACCCAGCACCCTCCTGCACATCTGTGGGTGACACAAAACATTCACAGGTTGGAGGATCCACACATATTCCTTTCCCCCCCCCTCCCCCACACATGCTACACACCAGATAGGAAAAAAAAACCTTACCTGGCATCACGGCTTCATGACTGGAGTCATAGCCAGGCAGGCCCTCCACTTGTTGTCTATTAAAAGTCTGGGCCACCGCACGCTCCTCCGCTGTCAGCCTAACAGGGCATGGTGGGCCCCCTCCTGTGTCCCTAGCATGGGCTGCCATTTTGGCCAGCTTCTTTCTGACCAGACGCCGGAGATCATTGATTTTCTTGACGATCCCCTCGCGTGTCTGGGTCTCCTCCCCCCCCCCCAATGCATTGACTTGGTCAGTAATGTTCTGCAAAATCTCCTTTTTCCTGGCCGGGGGGGTGTTGGCACTCTCCGGGCCGTGAAGGAAACGCCCATATTGGGTAATGGCCCGGGCAATAATTTGTTTCTCCCCCAAAGAAAAATTGCTCTTCCGCTTCCTCTCAGTCATATTCATACAACAACTCTCTCCCAAACAATCACAAAAAATCACTCACAAAAACAAGCAGGAAAAATCAAGCAACAAAACAAACAAACCAAAATCTATCAACCAAAAAGTATCACAACCAGTCACCTGAAAACACTTTTAAACATATTCTACCAAACACTAGATCAAACAGTCAACAAATATCACAAAGACAAGTCACAACGCAACAAACAATAGAACAAAAGCACCTTGCTGTATAGGGAGGGATACAAAGGGATGTACTTTTGCAAAGGAAGTGCGTTTGTGTCTGTCTATTTAAGCTCTCTGCATAGTTCACAAAGTTGCCCGGGTCCACTTCCAATTTCACTGATTGCGCCGTTCCCGAGTTGTGAGCATGCGCACAGAGGTGCTGACCATGGTCTGCTTCATGTGCGCATACGCGATCCGGCCGGCCCTTCATTTGCATGGGGTCACGGCTCATTTCAATGTAACACGCCCACGTCCTTCCCAATTTGAATTACTCCGCCTTACGCCTCGGAATTAACGTTACACCAGCGCTAATTTCTGCGCAAATACTACCAGAATACGGTGATTGCGCCTCTACATTGCGCCGGTCTAACGTAAAGGAGGTGCGCTACGCTGGTCAAAATATGCCCCAATGTACGTGAATCTGGCCCATAGTCTTTTTTTTGGGGTTTTCTTCGCTAACTTGATTTTTCTTCCTGTTAAGCAAAATCAATGGTGTTTATAATGCAAACTAGAATGG
>CM056057.1:13316419-13661419 GCA_029574335.1 Rana kukunoris
TTGTCAGGTGAGGAAAACAGTATTTTCTTGTATGGACAGATGATACCGGATCTTCTTCCCACTGAATCGTGTCTTTAATGCAATGATAAACTGATAACAATGTGATGCGATTTTAATAAACTGACTTCAAACGTTGATATGTCCTTTGGCTGTAACCGGCCCACCTTCCGAACCAGCTTTTGAACCGGTCTGGAGAAACATAGCGCTTTATTGCTTTCTCCTCCGTAGACAGACTTTGACCACATGCCAATCTTCCCAGTAAGTTTTGTTCCTCACAAACTCAACAGGCCTTTTCCTCTGGATGTGCAGATTTGCCCTGGGAGACATGCCTGCTTGGGGTATGCTGGGGTAACCTCAGTCACTGCAGGAGGTATGTCCCTCTAGAGAACCCCTGCGGGTGGTTCTTGGTGCGGGCTGCGGAAACAAACAAAAGAATGTTTCTACATGCCCTAAGCTCTTTGAATGAAGGAACTTACCTGCAGCCCTTACCTAGCGGTATGTTGAGGATCTTTATTGATGCAGCATTGTATATCAGAGCGGTTAGGACTAAGATTAAATCTAATTATGTAAAGTATAGGAAGGCATAAATAACACTAATAATATATACATATGTATACACATACCCACATGTAAACACATAGATATACATACACACACACATATATATCTACACATCATCAGTATATTGGTTAAGCTCTATCAGAGGGAGGTGAAGGGGAAGCAGACCCCTAAAGATATCTTATCTGTGCCAGGCTTGAACTCGGCCAGGGAGTACCAAAATGGTCGCCGCTCAGCCTCAGAAAAGTTACTGCGCATGCGCCGTGACGTTCCGCCGTGACCCCGCCCCCGGGATTATGAAGCAGTGTAGGGAGACGCGCGCAAAGCGCCGCCCACACAGGAAGGGAGGGGGAAAATAATGGCGACACACCCGGCGGCAGAATCAGGCCACCAACGGCTCCCAGGAATGAACCTACAGGAGGGTGGCATGCCGGTGCACATGGGGGTAGCACCAGGCATACATGGAGGCATTGGTAGGCGCACACTAGGATAGCGTCAGGTGTACATGTAGTAATGATAGGTGCAAATGGGGGCAGCGCCAGGTACACACGGATGCAATGTCAGGTGCACATGGAGGCAGCACCAGTACACATGGGTGCAGTGTTGGGTGCACCTGGAGGCCACGCCAGGTACATTTGTACGTAGTGTTAGATACTCAAGGATAGCATTAGGTGTACATGTATGCAGTGTTAAGTGCACATGAAGGCAGTGTCAGGTGTCCATGGCCGCAGTGTCAGGCGCACGAGGTACGTATGGAAGCGGCGTCAGGAGCACATGGATGCACTGTCAGGAGCACTGCTAGGTGTACATGGATGCACTGTCAGGTGTACTGCTAGGTGCACATGGATGCACTGTCAGGTGCACATGGATGCACTGTCAGGTGAACTGCTAGGTGCACATCAGGTGCACTGCCACTGTCAGGTGCACATGGATGCACTGCCAGGTGCGCTGCTAAGCGCACATGGATGCACTGTCAGGTGCACTGCTAGGTGCACATGGATGCACATGGATGCACTGCTAAGCGCACATGGATGCACTGTCAGGTGCACTGCTAGGTGCACATGGATGCACTGCCAGGTGCACTGCTAGGTGCACATGGATGCACTGCCAGGTGTACTGCTAAGCGGACATGGATGCACTGCAGGTGCCCACGGATTCAGAATCAGGTGCACATGGATTCAAAATCAGGTGCACAAGGTTTCAAAATCAGGTGGATTCAATGTCAGCAGACATGAGGGTGAGGCAAAAAAAACATAGGAATGCTATTGAAGGCTCTAAAAGGTACCTTGTGTTGTCTTGCCATGAAATAGCCAGCCAAAAGCCACAGAGGAGAAGGAGACGCTCCTGGATGTTTTTAGACAGGCCCCAAAAAGATCCACAGAAAAACGGGCTCCCATACTTATGTGAGGCATTTAGCAGTCCAAGTAATGGGACTCCATACTGCAGGAGAGCATGAACCTGCAATGGTTACACCATATGACGGTGAGGCAGGGCTGATCTGTGATCCTGCAGGGATGAGGACAGAAAAAAGAATACCTGAGGGGGGAGTAGCTCTTTCTTTTATAGAGTTACGTGGTCCTGTGGGTTGAACGAGGGCGGAGTCACAACCATTGGTATGCTGCCATGGAGGCACCAGGAAAGCATTATTTTGTTTTGTTTTGATCGCCAATAAAGACCCTTTGCTTAGGTATAACACCACCAAAGTACTCAACTTGGTCCACATAGTGGCCTCGTCCAAGACACCCTGTGTTTTTCTCAGCACAGATGCTGAGAAAGCATTTGATCGGGTCAACTGGACCTTTATGTTTTCCCTTCTTAGACGAATTGGCTTAGGCCCTAAAATGGTCCAATGGATCTCCAGTATCTACTCCCTGCCCACGGCCCAGGTCAAGGCCAATGGAGTCTTGTCTGAGTCCTTCCCGATTGCGAACGGAACCAGACAGGGATGCCCACTCTCCCGACTGCTCTTTGCGTTAGCTCTAGAACCCTTCCTGTGCACGGTACGTGCGAACCCTGATATCACGGGGGTCAGCGTGCGGGGTGCACAATTTAAAATCGCGGCGTACGCAGATGACCTGATGTTTTCATTGACTAATCCGGCAGTGTCCCTGCCTAACCTACTCCGAGAATTTGATAGGTACGGGAACCTATCCAACCTAAAAATAAATTTCGACAAATCGGCAGCAATGGGGGTTAACATCCCCCCCGCTAGATTAAACTCTCTGAAAACCCAATTCAAATTTAAATGGTCGGACTGCTCCCTTAAATACCTGGGAACCTTAATACCGGGAGACTTACAGCGCACCTTTGACCTCAACTTCCCGCCTTTGTTGACAAAGGTGCGCCTGATGTTGCAGGAGTGGTCTGGGGGGTTGCACTCCTGGTTTGGTAGGTGCAACCTGATCAAGATGTCGATCCTCCCCAAGTTTTTATATTTGTTTCAGGCGCTGCCAATTAGGATTGCACCCCTGTTTTTTAAACAGGTCAATTCTCTTTTTATCAACTTCATTTGGGCTAACTCTAAACCCAGGTTACGCAGACGCCTTTTGACTTTACCGAGGGATCAGGGAGGGTTGGCCTTGCCAGACCTGCGCAATTACTACAGGGCGGTACATCTTGGCAGGATTTTAGATTGTCACAGCAAGACTAAACTCTGGGTCCAATTGGAACAGGCCCAGACGGAGGTGCCACTGAAGGGAGCCACGTGGTGCTTTGACCGATTACCCCCAACTCTTACCTCCCACCCAGTTGTCGGCACCACCCTATGGGTAGGGGCGACAAATTTACGCTCCCCTCACCTCTCCTCGGGTGAATCCCCGCTTTACCCTGTACTGGGGAACCCAGCATTCCCCCCGGGGCTGGACTCAACTGAATATGCAGCGCTGGTATTTTGGGGGTGGAATCAGGCTTCTCACTTTTTAATGGGCACGCAGTGGCCCTCCATCCAAATCCTGACGAGCGACGAAGGGCGCTTCAGACTCCCATTCTGGAAGGCGATCCGTCTTCACCACTTTCTGCATTCAATAGCGAACCCGGGACATTATCGGCGATGAGGAAGCGATGGCTCAGCAGCAGCAGGCCCTGGCACAGGCTATAGCTGCGCAGCAGGAAAACACACGGCTGCTAGCCGCCCAGTTTACAGCCCAGCAGGAGTCCACTCAAGCACAGGTGGCTGCCTTGCAGGAGGCAGTACAGCAGCTGGCTCAGGGACAAGAGCAATCGGCTGTTGTCGTTAGCAACCCAGTGTCTGTTAGAGCCAGCCATTTCTTGCAAAAACTAACACCCAGCGATGACGTGGAAGCCTTCCTTACCACCTTTGAAAGGATAGCAGAGAGAGAGGCATGGCCCTGGGACCAATGGGCCGGCATTATCTCCCCTTTCCTCACTGGTGACCCGCAAAAGGCCTATTTTGACCTCCCAGCTGAGCACATCAAAGACTATGAACGTCTAAAAACCGAGATCCTGGCCCGCCTGGGGGTGACCACAGCTGTCCGGGCTCAGAGGGTGCATCGCTGGCGGTACAAATCGGACCAACCACCCAGGTCCCAAATGCATGAACTAGTTCAGTTAGTTAAAAAATGGCTGCAGCCGGAAACGTTGTCAGGCCCACAAATGATGGAACGGGTGGTGATGGATTGGTACCTACGGTCCATTCCAGATGACCTACAACGCTGGGTAAGCCATGGAAACCCTACTAACGCTGACCAGCTGGTCGAGCTGGTCGAATGGTACAACGTGGTGGAGGACCTGCTTGGGCCTGCCAAACGTCGGGAACTCATGCCAAGGACACCCAGACCCGCCACTACCCCGAGGAGAGAAGCCTTGCCAGACGTTGGCGTCCGCAGATCTACACCGTCTGCCATAGAACCACGGAGGTCGGTTCCTGTGCCAAAGATAGGAGACATTCAGTGTTGGCGATGTCGGTCCTGGGGGTATACCCGGGCACAGTGCCCGCTCCAGGAGGAGCCTATGGATTGCGGGGCAGCCTGAAGAAGCTCTTTCTATGCGCAACGAGCATGTGCCACGCATCTTGACCTGGCTTCCGGACAGTTCGGTGAAGTGTGGGTAAATCACCTTCCTGCCAGGGCTCTACTGGACTCTGGTAGCATGGTCACGCTGGTACATGCCAGGGTACTTGGAAGGATTGGTCCAGTAACTAAGACCCTACGGGTAGTGTGTATCCATGGGGACACCAAGGAGTACCCCTTGGTCCCAGTAACTGTGTCCTATGGCCAAACCTTGGTTACCCAGGAGGTTGGGGTGGTAAAAAGCCTGATACATGATATCATAGTGGGGCGGGACTGTCCAATATTTTTGGAACTATGGAACCAGGTACAGACGGGTCTGCCAGGAGAACTAAGGACACTGAGTTTGAAAGGGACAGAGTCTGGGGGATCCAGGCCTGAAACCTCCACAACACACCCCTCTAATGTGGAGAGACTTGTTAGTAATAATGACGTTGCAGAAAATCTTAGTTCTAATGATAATAGTCCTGTGTCCGGTCCCAAAACCGAGTTGACCTCTGAGGGGGGGGAGTCTCCCCGTTACAAGTCATGCTGGGGGAGGATGACGAGGAGCTTGCCCCGGTTGAGGAGGGTGAAGGGGAAACGTCCCAGAGGCCAGTATATCCAGACCTGGACGTACCCAGGGGTGCGTTTGGCACCGCCCAGTTACAGGACCCTACCTTAGTCAATGCTCGAGAGCAGGTTTCTGTCATTGATGGGGTTTCACAAATACCCAATGCAGATCAGAGGTTTCCTCATTTTGCGTTGAAGGGGGACCTAGTCTATCGTGTGGTTGAGAGCCAAGGGGAACCCATAGAGCAGTTGCTGGTCCCTCAACCGTATAGGCGGATGCTCCTTGACCTAGCCCACAACGACGCACTAGGAGGACGCCTGGGGGCGGAGAAAACTGAGGCCAGGATAACTGACCGGTTTTACTGGCCAGGGGTGAAGGCAGAGGTTAAAAGATATTGTGAGTCTTGTCCTGTTTGCCAGTTAACTGCCCCGGTGCCTCGCTATAGAAACCCCCTAGTACCCTTGCCAATTATTGAGGTCCCGTTTGAGCGGATCGCTATGGATCTTGTAGGACCCCTGGTAAGGTCGGCAAGGGGGCACCAATACATATTGGTCATCCTGGACTATGCCACTAGATACCCAGAAGAAGTCCCGTTGAGAAAAACCTGCTCTAAGGCCATTGCCCGGGAGTTATTTCAAATGTTCTCACGAACTGGGTTCCCCAAGAAAATATTAACGGATCAGGGCACCCCTTTTATGTCAAAGGTGATGGCGGACTTGTGCAGGCTGTTTCAGATTAAGCAGTTGCGGACGTCCGTCTATCACCCGCAGACCGATGGCCTAGTTGAGAGGTTTAACAAAACTCTGAAGTCTGTGATGTTAAAAAGAGTCGTCCAAAAAGACGGGAAAGATTGGGATATGTTGCTCCCTGCCCTATTGTTCGCTATCCGGGAGGTGCCACAGGCATCCACAGGTTTCTCACCATTTGAGCTAGTGTACGGACGGAGGCCCCGGGGGTTGCTTGATCTGGTAAAGGAAACATGGGAAAGTGAGTCCTCCCCGCACAAAACCGTGGTGGAACATATTTCTCAAATGCGAGAAAGGGTGGCTAAAGTGATGCCGCTGGTAAGAGAGCACATGCAGAAGGCTCAGGATGCCCAAAGAAGGGTATATAACCGGTCGGCTAAAGTGAGACAGCTCCAAGTAGGTGACAGGGTAGCTTTCCTAATACCAACGGTAGAAAGCAAGTTCCTGGCCAAGTGGCAAGGTCCGTTTGAAATAGTGGAGAAAGTGGGTGAGGTAAACTATAAGGTACACCACCCAGGGAAAAGAAAACCCTACCAAATTTATCACATAAATTTGTTAAAGCTCTGGAAAGACAGAGAACCGGTGTCCGCAGTGGTGGCGGTACAGTCAGGGGACCAGGTAGGGATCGACCTGGTGCAGGTTGCAGCTACCCTAACTAGGCCCCAAACCCAGCAAGTAAAAGAGTTTCTGCAAAGAAATGGGGACATGTTTTCAGGGTTGCCAGGACTCACCAACGTCATCGAGCATGACATTGTGACCGAGCCCAAGATGACAGTCCGGCTTAAACCCTACCGTATCCCAGAAGCTCACAGGGTGGCAGTGTCTGGAGAGGTGAAAAGGATGCTTGAACTTGGGGTCATCGAAGAGTCGCAGAGCGAGTGGTCCAGTCCGATCGTATTAGTGCCCAAACCCAATGGTACTCTCCGCTTCTGCAACGACTTTAGAAAACTCAACGAGGTCTCCAAGTTCGATGCATACCCCATGCCACGGGTAGATGAGCTGATTGAGAGGTTGGGTCCTGCCAGGTACATCACCACACTGGACCTCACAAAAGGTTACTGGCAGATTCCCCTAACCAAAGAGGCCAGGGAGAAAACAGCTTTCTCTACCCCGGAGGGTCATTTCCAGTACAAGAGAATGCCGTTTGGGTTACACTCCGCCCCCGCCAAATTCCAAAGGGCCATGGACAAAACTTTGCGTCCACACCAACAATATGCCTCCGTTTACCTGGATGACATTGTCATTTTCAGCATGGATTGGGATTCCCACCTTCCCTGCGTACAGGCAGTGGTAGACTCCTTGAGAAGGGCAGGGTTCACCATCAATCAGGAGAAGTGTGCTGTTGGGGTGGAGGAAGCCAAGTATCTTGGATACATTGTAGGTAGAGGATTAGTGAAGCCCCAAATGAGCAAAGTAGAGGCCATAGAGGGCTGGCCCCGCCCCCTAACAAAGAAACAGGTCAGAGCGTTTTTAGGCCTAGTTGGGTACTACAGGAGGTTTGTCCCCAACTTCGCCACCATTGCGGCACCGCTGACTGACCTCACCAAAGGCCGAAAGTCCGTCATGATCAAATGGAATGCAGAGGCTGAAAAGGCATTTCAAATGCTTAAGACGGCACTGTGCCAGACTTTTCTAAGGACTTTATAGTGCAGACAGATGCCTCAAGTGAAGGGCTAGGAGCAGTTCTGTCTCAAGAAATCAACGGAGAGGAGCATCCAATAGTTTTCCTTAGTAGGAAACTGACGCCAGCTGAGAAAAACTATGCGGTGGTGGAACGCGAATGTCTTGCCATCAAGTGGGCTTTGGACTCCCTACGGTATTTTCTCCTAGGTAGGAAGTTTCGCCTCATATCAGACCATGCTCCTCTTACGTGGATGAGACAGAACAAGCACACCAATGCCAGGGTAACAAGGTGGTTTCTGTCTTTGCAGGAGTTCAACTTTATGCAGAGCACAGACCCGGGAGACAGCATCAGAATGCTGATGCCCTCTCCCGAGTCCACTGTATGATGGCGAGTGGTGCCTCTTACACCTCCGCGTTGAGGCAGAGGGGGGGATATGTACAGGACGCCAGGGTTGGGTCCTAGATAGACGCTACATAGCGCCGATTTTTGGAGTTTGGGCCATTTGAAACACAGGTTCAGGAGGTCACCCTGAAGGGGGTGAGAAATTCCGGATAGATAAAATGGATCCAGAGAGGACGGGCTTAAAGTCCTCTCTGTCTCCTTTTAATGATATTTGGGGGTCCGGGATTTCGGAGGCTCTGAAACGACAATTGGGAGGGAAGAGAGCCTCCCCTTCTGACCCCTGGCTTCAGGCACACAAGGGGTTAACCACTTCCAGGAAGTGAGTTAAAAGGAAAGGAAGTACTGACAGAGGGTGGAGTAGTTTGGGAGTGAAGCTGTGTCTGCAGGGAAGGACTGGAGGACTTCTTACTAAAACGTATGTGCCTTTCTTTTGGTTGTTTTTGCTGTGCTGAAGACAGACTTTTCTAATTTATGCTGGAAACAAGCAGGACTTTTGTTGTGACGTTTTTCTGATGCTGAAGAAAGCATTATTTTGTTTTGTTTTGATCGCCAATAAAGACCCTTTGCTTTACTGACACGGTTTACGCACTTGTCTCGCGGAGCTAAAGAACCCCCAAAGTTCACAATACATATAAATATATAGAGATATATAGAGTGTGACAGGGTACATGATTATATGTACACCAGTGAGAGACTGGAAAAGTCAGCGTTCCCTGCCCTGGAAGGGGTTAAGCCTGGCCAACAGGTAAAACCTCCTCTCTTCCCCTATTAATTAACACTCACCTGGTAAGGAAATGGGAAGTGAGAGCTCAGTGTGAGAGGTATGCTGAGCTGGACGGACAGGTTGGAAACTGTCTGCATTGAAGGAACAAGGTCTGTCACAGATACTTGTTTATTTGGACTGTCATTCTGTTTGTTTTATACTGGAGGCTGGAATAGCCCCTCCAGTACAGTGTAGTGAGGGACACTACTGTTAGTTAGCCTCCTAAATTGGAGTAGGCCATTTTGTTTTGTATTATTTATTTTGAGTGCAATAAAGCCGTATTTATTGCGTAAGATCAGCGACTTTGCTGCATTACATTATCGCTATTTCTTCACAAGTGGTGGTCAGAAGTGGGATGTTTGCTGTTGTACCGGTCAATTTACAGTTACAGTGGCCTTAAAGGTACAGGACCCAGAAAATGGAAGATATTGTGAAAGCCCTGTTACAAGCTGTCTCTGTGCAGCAAGAGACTAATAGACAGATAGCGGCCTCAGCTGCAGCACAACAAGAAACTAACAGACAGCTAGCTGCAGCACAACAAGAGACTAATAGACAGGCAGCGGCCTCAGCTGCAGCACAACAAGAGACTAATAGACAGGCAGCGGCCTCAGCTGCAGCACAACAAGAAACTAATAGACAGCTAGCTGAAGCACAAAAGTCAGACCATGCTGTTCTCAAAGCAACCCTGGATCACATGACTACCCAAGGGTCTTCTAACCCACCAGCAAGGGGGGTAAGCCAAATACGTGCCAGCAGCTGTCTGCAGAAAATGACCCCGGATGATGATGTGGAGACTTACCTACTGGCGTTCGAACGGACCGTCACCCGAGAAGGCTGGGCCCCAGAACAGTGGGCTGGAATCATTGCACCCTTCCTCCTGGGAGAAGCACAGAAAGCCTATTTTGATCTGGATGAGGTGGCTGCTGCAGACTATCCCAAACTGAAAGGAGAGATCCTGGCTCGCTTAGGGGTGACTTCCACAGTGAGGGCCCAGCGTTTCTACAACTGGAGGTTTAACTACTTGTCCACCGCCCACCGTCAAATGACGGCGGGCGGAGGACTCCATTATCCTGACATCACGTCATATGACGTGATGTCTATTTAAAGCCGCTGGCGGGCGCGCGCGCACCCGCCGCTCTGCTGGGATCCTGGCGCGAGTGCCCGGCGGCAACGATCGCCCCTGGGCACACGCGATTGCCCAGTAACTGAGCGGGGACGTGGAGCTCTGTATGTAAACACAGAGCTCCACATCCTGTCAGGGAGAGGAGACCGTTGCTGTGTCCCTTGTACATAGGGACACAATCGGTCACCTCCCCCAGTCACCCCCCCTCCCCCTACAGTTAGAACACTCATAGGACACACATTTAACCCCTTCCCCGCCCCCTAGTGGTTAACCCCTTCACTGCCAGTCACATTTATACAGTAATCAATGCATATTTATAGCATTGTTCACTGTATAAATGTAAATGGTCCCAAAAATGTCAGAAAAGTGTCCGAAGTGTCCGCCATAACGTCGCAGTCCCAATAAAAAAATCGCAGATCGCCGCCATTAATAGTAAAAAAAAAAAAAAAAAAATGCTATAAACTATCCCCTATTTTGTAAACACTATAAATTTTGCGCAAACCAATCGATAAACGCTTATTGCATTTTTTTTTTACCAAAAATATGTAGAAGAATACGTATCGACCTAAACTGAGGAAAAAAATATTTTTTTTATATATTTTTTGGGGATATTCATTATAGCAAAAAGTAAAAAATATTGAATTTTTTTCAAAATTGACGCTCTATTTTTGTTTATAGCGCAAAAAATAAAAACCGCAGAGGTGATCAAATACCACCAAAAGAAAGCTCTATTTGTGGGAAAAAAAGGACACCAATTTTGTTTGGGAGCCACGTCGCACGACCGCGCAATTGTCAGTTAAAGCGACGCAGTGCCGGAAGCTTAAATTTTGTCTGGGCAGGAAGGGGGTGTAGGTGCACAGTAGGCAAGTGGTTAAAGAAGGAAAAGCGCCAAGATCCCAGATGTTCGATTTAATTCATCTGGCTCGGAAGTGACTCAAACCAGAGACTCAAACCCCTGCACAGATTATAGAAGCACTTGTACTGGACCGTTACGTGAGGGAGCTTCCAAATGGCCTCCGGGAGT
Source organism: Rana kukunoris (assembly GCA_029574335.1). Classification (NCBI taxonomy): domain Eukaryota; kingdom Metazoa; phylum Chordata; class Amphibia; order Anura; family Ranidae; genus Rana; species Rana kukunoris. The sequence goes on from CM056057.1 coordinate 13,327,238, forward strand.
AGGTCACTCAAGGAAATCCCCTGGACTGTGATAGTATGGTCGCACAAGTGGAGCGGTACCTGTCTACCAAAAATTTGGACCGATCTCTCTCTAGGACGATCGGGAAAATACAGAGACCAGGAGACCGGAGGAGTGGAGTGGAAGCAGACTTCGGATCCGGAGCCTGTTTCTCCAAAACAGACTTTAGAAGTCAAAACCCTGGGAAAGAGGACCACCCTAGGAGAAACTCCATAACTTGTTTTGAGTGTGGCGCCAAAGGACATGTCAGGGCGAGATGCCCCAATCTTCCTGAGCCAATGCAGTGTGGACTAGGGGAAGATTCCTCTGACTTTTGTGGGCTCATTTGTTTAGCAGGCCTGGTAGAAGGGGGACATACCTTCCGAGTACCTGTCCTGCTGGACAAACAAGAGACAGTGGCCCTGGTGGACTCTGGCAGTGCCCTGACTTTGGTAGCCAGTAAATTGGTAAAACCTTGTTGGATTCAGAAGCATAGAACCATGGGGGTATTGTGTATTCATGGGTGTACTGTGCGGTATCCTACTGCCAACATAGAAGTGTTAGTACAGGGAAGTTTGGTAAGGATCGTAGCAGTGGTAGTTCCTCGTCTACCATATCCTTTGATAATAGGAAGGAATTTCCCTAATTTCCACGCCCTGTTACAGCCCCCTGTGATGGGAGAACAAGGGGAACCTGAAGTGGAGCAGAGAAATACAGGGGTCCATGAAGTATTTCCCTTTGCTCATCCTGACTTGTATATCTCTAATCCAAAAAGAGGTAAAACAAGACGGGAACGCAGGGCGAGCAAGTTAAGATTTAATAGAGCTGTCAAGGAAGTCCTGTTAAATCAGCGTGGGGAGCAGTCCAGGAGAGGCGGGGCCCCACGACAGACAGAAGATGAGCCAGAGGTTGGTCAACCAGAACCCGCCCCAGAGGCTACCAGTGAAGGCGATGAGGGGGATACAGATATCCTGGATATCTCGGGTAGTGGCTTTGGCCGTGACCAGGCAGATGATCCCCTGCTCCAGGAAGCCAGGAGTAATGTTGTAGAGGTTAATGGGGTACCAGTAGAAGGGGTAACAGGAAAGGCCTATCCCTATTTTATCCTTAAAAACGATCTTCTTTACAGAGTAACCCCCGAGGAGGGACAAGAGCTTGAACAACTGGTTGTGCCTTCATCATACACCCGAAAAATCCTGGATTACTCTCACTCTCATCTGCTGGGGGGACACTTAGGGGTGGAGAAAACCCAAGAACGGGTGCTCAGGAGGTTCTTCTGGCCTGGGGTATATGAGGGGATTAAAAGGTAATGTGCTTCTTGCCCGGAATGCCAGCTGGCATCTCCCAGACCGAAGTTGAGAGCCCCACTCATACCTCTCCCCATAGTTGACGTTCCGTTTGAGAGGATTGGCATGGACCTAGTGGGTCCCTTAGAGAAAACAGCTCGAGGGCACCAGTACATCCTTGTCATTGTCGATTATGCCACCAGATACCCGGAGAACTCCCGTATTATGAAAGAGCTATGTCAGCTATTTAATGTACAGACTCTGAGAACGTCAGTGTATCGCCCCCAGACAGATGGGTTGGTAGAAAGGTTTAACCGGACCCTAAAGGGGATGTTGAGAAAAGTCGTTAGCAGGGATGGGAAGGATTGGGACTTGTTACTTCCTTACCTGTTGTTTGCAGTTCGAAAGATTCCCCAAAGTTCTACAGGCTTCTCCCCGTTTGAGCTTTTATATGGTAGGCATCCCAGGGGTATACTGGATATCCTACAGGAAACCTGGGAAGAGCAGGGGGTAACTGGGACCAATGTCCTCCAGTATGTTGAAGATATGCGGGTGCGTATGGCTCAGATTTCCCCTCTTGTTCGCCAGCATATGGAGCAGGCGCAGACTAGGCAGAAGTCCTACTATGACCAGAGGGCCCTAGTGAGACAGTTTGAAAGGGGGGACAGAGTAATGGTTCTAGTACCCACCGCAGAAAGCAAACTTCTAGCACAGTGGCAGGGACCCTATGAGGTCTTGGAAAAGGTGAGCCCAGTAAATTATAAAGTTAGTCAGCCGGGACGCCGGAAGAAGGAGGCCGTGTTCCACATAAACCTTCTTAAGCCATGGATGACTAGAGAGGACTGCATGGCCGCAGTGGGGGACACCACACCTGGTCCACAGGCACCTAGTCCTTCGGTGACAATCTCTCCAGAGCTGACACCTGAGCAAATAAAAGAAGCTAGAGGCTTGGTTGAGAGGAATAATGTTGTCTTCTCCCCCAACCCTGGACAAACCCAAGAGATTAACCATGACATTATTACAGAACCGGGGGTTGTCGTAAGAGTGAAGTCTTACCGCATTCCGGAGGCCAAGAGGGAAGCTGTAAGGGTGGAAGTCAATAAAATGCTTGAGCTTGGAGTGATAGAGGAGTCTCATAGCCAGTGGAGCAGCCCCATTGTTCTAGTGCCCAAACCTGATGGGTCCATCAGGTTTTGTAATGACTTCAGGAAGCTAAACGAGGTGTCTAAGTTTGACGCCTACCCCATGCCTAGGGTGGATGAACTAGTAGAGCGATTAGCAAAAGATAGGTTCTTCACCACGTTGGATCTGACAAAGGGTTATTGGCAGATCCCATTGACAAAGCGTGCCCGAGAGAAGACAGCCTTTACCACTCCTGATGGCCTATTCCAGTACAGGATCATGCCTTTTGGCCTCCATGGAGCTCCAGCCACTTTCCAAAGGTTAATGGATAAGTTGCTCAGGCCCCACACTGAGTATGCAGCCGCATACTTGGATGATGTGATCATTCATAGCCCGGACTGGGAAAGCCATCTGGATAAAGTACAGCCAGTCTTGGACACTCTTAGAAGAGCGGGTCTGACAGCTAACCCCTCTAAATGTGCCTTGGGTCTAGCAGAGGCTAGATACTTGGGTTACCTGGTTGGCAGAGGACTTGTTAAACCACAAATGAACAAGATAGGAGCTATACAGAGCTGGCCCAGACCATTGAGGAAAAAACAAGTCAGAGCTTTCTTGGGGATTGTAGGCTACTATCGGAGGTTTATTCCTCACTTTGCTACGAGGGCTGCTCTGCTCACTGACCTTATTAAAGCCAGAAGTCCAGACACTGTAAAGTGGAACAGTGAGGCTGAGGAAGCATTTGCTGGTCTGCAGGCAGCGCTTTGTGCCCAACCTGTGCTTGTGGCTCCTGACTTTAGAAAGGAGTTCTTTCTCCAGACCGATGCCTCAGAGGTGGGTCTGAGTGCAGTTTTGTCCCAATATGTGGATGGTGAGGAACACCCTGTGCTGTATTTGAGTTGGAAGTTGTTACCTTGAGAACAGCGCTATGCCACAGTGGAAAAAGAGTGTTTGGCAATCAAGTGGGCAGTAGAAACACTCCGCTACTATTTGTTGGGCAGGCGGTTTACCCTCGTCACAGACCATGCTCCGTTAAAGTGGATGCACACCAACAGGGACAAGAACGCTCGGGTCACGAGGTGGTTTCTGTCCCTACAACCCTTTACTTTTGTGGTACGACATAGGGCAGGTCTCCTCCACAGTAATGCAGATGCTCTGTCCCGAGTGCATGGGTTTGTAGAGGTGGCCGCTTCCCAACCAAGTGTTAAGCTGGGGGGGAGGATGTGTGACAGGGTACACGATTATATGTACACCAGTGAGAGACTGGAAAAGTCAGCGTTCCCTGCCCTGGAAGGGGTTAAGCCTGGCCAACAGGTAAAACCTCCTCTCTTCGCCTATTAATTAACACTCACCTGGTAAGGAAATGGGAAGTGAGAGCTCAGTGTGAGAGGTATGCTGAGCTGGACGGACAGGTTGGAAACTGTCTGCATTGAAGGAACAAGGTCTGTCACAGATACTTGTTTATTTGGACTGTTATTCTGTTTGTTTTATACTGGAGGCTGATATAGCCCCTCCAGTACAGTGTAGTGAGGGACACTACTGTCAGTTAGCCTCCTAAATTGGAGTAGGCCATTTTGTTTTGTATTATTTATTTTGAGTGCAATAAAGCCGTATTTATTGCTTAAGATCAGCGACTTTGCTGCATTACATTATCGCTATTTCTACGTCTTTGTCACAAGATATATATATATATATATATATATATATATATATATATATAGATATATCTATAGATATATCTATATATATATATATATTCATCCTAAAGAGATATTAAATATAGATATTTATGTATGTGTATACGTACACATGCACACACATACACCCAAAAATAAATGTGTGTATATATATATATACATATACATGTGTGTATATATATATATATATATATATATATATATATATATATACACAGATATATATATATATATATATATATATATATATCTGTGTATATATATATATATATATAGGGCTCAACATTTCAAGTCCTGAGCTACTAGCCAGGCCTCAAGAGTTACTCGCCACCAGTTGCCCCACCTAATTCATACACTGCCCTGCGCCTAATTGCACCCGTAAACACGCCCTCGTAGATTATCTCATGGAATGCAGAATCAAGTTACAAAATTAAATATTACCAACAACAACTTTAACAAAATGGGACAGGGCACTGGGGGCAGACCAGAGGGACAGGGCACTGGGGGCAGACCAGAGGGACATGGCACTAGAACTGGGTCTCCGCTGCACCGGAGTGGTAATTTTCGCAATCCTCCACCTCACTCATTACTTTCTGCTCTCCAGCCACATTGGTCGGGGGGAGGGGGGCAGGGTCAGAGAGGTCATACTGTTAGGTCCCATGGCTTAATGAGAATTGTAAGGAGAGTACCTGTGTACTGCTCTGCCTGTGCGCGGCTCACCAGACTACTTTTCCCGAGCATGCATCTTTCCTCTTCAGCCACCAATTTCATCAGGACTCTAATGCCGCGTACACACGGTCGTTTTTTTGCGATGAAAAAAAACGACGTTTTTTAAAACGTCATTTAAATTGATCGTGTGTGGGCAAAACTTTGTTTTTTGTCTTCAAAAAAACGAGCAAAAAAAAATTCCAACATGCTTGAATTTTTTGTGTCGTTTTTCAGAATGTCGTCTTTTGTTTCACAAAAAATGATCGTGTGGGGGCAAAACAACGTTTAAAACAACGTTTTTAAACCCGCGCATGCCCAGAAGCAAATTATGAGACAGCTTCAATGGAGGAGCTTCAATGGAACAGAGTGCCGTCGAAAGTGTCTTGCGTAACTGCGCTTTGCAAGAGCATTTTCAGAAAACGATGGTGTGTATGCAACATTGTTTTTTAAAATGAAGTTTGAAAACGTTGTTTTGTTTCATGAGCTAAAACGAAGTTTTTTACATCACAAAAAGTGATCGTGTGTACGCGGCACAAGCATAAGTGTAGGCACAGATTGCAGGGAGATTGGTCATGCAGCCCTGTCATCACTCGCCCCCAGCTTAAATCCACTCGCCAAATGCTAGTAGGCGAGTGGAAATTTTGAGGGCTGTGTATATATATATATATATATATATTAGGGCTGTTACTGATCAAAATTTTTGTGTTCGATTAATCGTTTATTTTTTTAATCGATTAAAATGACTAATTTCGATTAATTATAACGCACATACAGATCCAACTACTTGTAGCTGATCTCCTTGCAGGCTGATTCCCAGTGCAGCTCCCAACCACTGGAAAAATGGATAGCAGGATACAAAAAACACACAAAGGCAGTGCTCGATGGGAATAGCATTAAAACTTTTATAGTCTTCAAGTAGGTAACAAAATAAATATTGCACTGGAGATAAAATCGATGTAGCTACATAAACTGTAAAAATGGTGCGAGTAATACCAAACGGTACCAAAAGTAGTCATAAAAACATGTAGCCAAGTATGATACTGGTATAAATATGTGTACAACGATACCACTGCTGAATCCAGATGAGGAGGGGTTAACATCAGTCCGTCGGCATGTAGATGTCACATGAAGGGAACTATCATAATTCCCAGTGAATGGCTGTAGAATCCCAGGGTGATCGAGAAAAGTGATAGAGGGAAGTGTAACAGCCCTTATGTGTGGACGATAGTAAGGTCCCGCCGGCATGCAGATATGAAGGCACAGCAAAGGAGCCCTTCAGATGGACACGGCAAGCCCCGCTGGTGGCCGTATCATCACCAGATCTCAGACGGAACTCCCTGAAGGCCCAGAAACCGGTGGAGAGGTGAGTACCAATGAAAAGAATTTTAATCGGGGGCGTGGCCGGCCGGAGACAGTGATGGACGCTTAAGCACTTAGCTCTGCAGAACAGGGGACACAATCCAGCGACTACGGCCGCAATCCTTGCTCCATCCACGGCCATCCACAGAGAGCACACACCGGGGAACACCATGAGCGCATCCCGAAAGAGATTGACAGAATACAAGCCCCAGAAACTCACTGAGTTTGCCTACAAGCCAGCGGGGAGGAACGGAGGGAACCAAGATGGCGCCGTCCAGTCCACGCAGCGCGGCTCCTATACAGACCTCCCGGATGAATACCAAGAGGATTCACCGGATACAGGTACCTTAGACCAAGCCCCATACCCCCCGGGCAGTGACACCCTCCCTGGCAGCCCAGCAAAGGCAAAAATGCGGCTTGACGCGCCGCTGCAGCAGCCGCTGCGTTCACAAATCGAGGCCCAGGCTTTCAATCCCCTTCTCTCTAACCAGGCCCTACACTCATCCATGGCGTCCTTCCCCACTTCAGGCCAACCTGTGATGGACACAACTTTAAAGGACATGTTACTCTCCTTACAAACATCCCTTATGACAGATCTCTCCTCATTGTTCACTAAAATCACATCTGATATACACTCTCTTGATGACAGAGTATCTAATGTAGAGAGAGGCCTCACTGAATGTACATCCACTGTTAATGATGTTATTGATTGCTATGAGGAGGTTAAGGAAGAACAAACCTGGCTCCGCGCCAAGCTGGCAGATTTAGAAGACAGATCTCGCCGCAATAACGTTAAATTACGCGGGGTCCCTGAGTCTGTACTGTCTACAGACCTGAATAAGTATGCCAAAGAGCTGATGCATATTATTATCCCTGACGCTTCCCCAAGAGATGTTATCATTGACAGAATCCATAGGATCGCAAAGCCTGCTCACCTGGCTGCATCGGTGCCTAGAGACATATTAATAAGGGGTTCAATTCTACCACACCAAAGAACAACTGTTAATGGGGGCCAAGGCGAAAACACCGCTACCGGCTCCTTTCACAGGTGTCCAATTTTTTCCTGATCTCTCTAAGTTCACCCTCCAACAACGCCGCCAGCTAAACCCTATCACCAAGGGGCTCCAAAACCACAAGCTACCATACAAATGGCGCTACCCTGCCACCCTTCTCATCACAAGAAATGGCCAAACTCACGTCGTTAATGACCTTGGAAAAGGCATGCACCTACTACATACTTGGGGTATACTACTGGAACCCCCCAAACCTGCACCTCTTGAAAAGAGATCAACTACATCCCGCAGGCCCACAGATGGAAGCTACACCTGAAGAGGCAACTTCAACGTTATATGTGGCCGACCACTACAACACTCTAAAGTTCCCCTGAGTTCTGCACCAGTTGTTATTTTTGTTTCTTGTTTGACTTTCGGTACCTACTAACTGTTTTTTTACCCCCACCTAGAGGTTTGCACGGTGCTAGGCACCCCCTCTTTACCTTAATTGCCCACTGAGAACGCAGGTCATCAGTGATGGTCCACTGACGAACACATTGCAGTTTCCTCTCTCAGTGGTTACTAATTTTTTTATTTATTTTTTTGTATACCCCTGGTTACATTTGATTTTTTATTTTATTTTTTCTCTTCTTGAATAACGTATCGCTCTATCTGCAGCCTAAAGATTCTTCTTATCGCCAGATCCTTGGTCTACCACCAGCCTAACGCTTACCATCGCCATTGAACAACCTCAGCTACGATCTACAACATCTGACTGTAAGTGCTTCTTTATATCCTTGCCACCTACACGTTCTCAAGATGCCGCTCACTATTCTCTCCCTAAATGCCAATGGACTAAATCATCCAGCCAAACGTCACTCACTGTGGAGGACTGCTGTAGATCTCCACAGTGACGTCCTATGTGTACAAGAGACTCACCTACTACCTACATCCACTCCCTTGTGTAAGTATAACAAATTCCCCCACATATTCCATGCTTCCCACTCCACTAAGGCTAGAGGAGTCATGATCGCCATTAGGGACACAGTGGACTTTCAACTCATAGATTTCATACCCGATCCTGAAGGGCGTTTTGTAATTCTTATCTCTAACATTAACCGAACCCTGTACACCCTAGTTAACCTATATGCTCCGAACTCCCACCAGATGCTATTTTTAAGGAAAATGATGCGCAAGGTTAATATGATTCGGAAGGGTCGTTTAGTGCTGTGTGGTGACTTCAACCTAGTCCCAGACATTTCAATGGACTCCACCTCGGCAGCAAAAAGATGTGGCTCCCCTCTAAAAAGTTTTATCCCCACAAATGATCTGTATGATGTGTGGCGTTGCCACCATGGCTCTGAACGGGACTACACGTTTTTCTCATCTAGACATACCACGTACTCTAGGATTGATTTGTTTTTAACAGATAAATGGTCATTACAGAAGATCTGTAATTCCGAAATCCACACCACGACATGGTCGGATCATGCCCCAATATCTGTCACGTTTGAGGACTCCTGTCCACAGCGTGGCTCATTTGTGTGGCGGGCAAACAACTACATTATCCAACAAAACGCCTATGCAGCAGAGATCTCTGCTTCTCTCAATGATTATTTCACCATAAACAAGGGCTCCGTTCCGGACCCTGCCGTGGTGTGGAGTGCACATAAAGCTTGTGTGCGGGGTGTACTGATCAAACTTAGCTCCTACCACAAAAAAAAGAGGACGCAACGACTTGATAACCTGACTGCCCAAATAGCTGACCTGGAACTGAGACACAAAACTGATCCCCGAGACCCCAAAACGAATCAATTATTCTCTCTTAGACAAGAGCTTAGGACTCTACTACTACACTCCTATGAATTCCTCCACAAGAAACTGAAGGCCTCTACCTACTCCACTTCTAACAGAGCAGGGAAGCAACTAGCTCAACGCCTTAAGGGCAGACGAGTAAAATCCAAAATCACACAGCTGTTCCATCCTCACTCACACCAACCCCTGGCCAATCCCCAAGACATTGCCGACGCATTCAGCGCCTACTACGGTGACCTGTACAATCTGAAAAATGACTCCCTCACCCCACAACCCACACAAGAAGGAATTGAGCAATTCCTCTGCAACCTCAATCTGCCTACGCTGACACAGCCCCAACTTGACACGCTTAATGCCCCATTCACTGACAAAGAAATTAGAACTGCCATTGACTCCTTACCAAACGGTAAAGCCCCCGGTCCCGACGGACTGACGGGGGAGTATTATAAACAATTCTCTGACATCCTAACTCCATCCCTCACTGAGGTGTTTAACTGCGCTGCCTCCTCCTCTTCTTTTCCGAGTGAATATTTAAAAGCAATGGGCCAGATTCAGGTAGATGAGAGTATCTTTCCTCTGGAGTAACGCTTCTCATTTACGTTACTCTGAAGACCCTTTCAGCGCAAGTCCTGTAATTCACATAGCAGTTGCGCGTAAACTTGCGCCAGAGTAACGATAATGCGCTGGCGTAACCCGACGCAAGTGAAACTGGGTGTGATCATATGTAAATGATGGGCGGAGCCCAGCGCAGAGGCTTACGTTCAGCGCATCATCCACGGAGCATGCGCAGTGAGTGCGGCTCCACTCGCCCCCTTGTGCGCATGCTCACAACTTCCGTCGGCACCACTTCCTGGGAAACGTCAGCGCAATGCGTTCCGCTGGGCGCTTAAAAGCGCTGGCGGAAACGCCATTCCGGCGCAAAAGTAGTTCCATTTCCCCCCACCCCAGGGAAGATACTTTTGCCCTGTAATGGCTGCTCCCGCTGCCCCCAAAGAGAGGAGGAACCTAAATTATAATGCCCAGGAGGTCACAGTGATAATATCGGCTATGGAGGCATTTAATGATTTTCTCCATGGTAAAAAAAAGCAGGAAGACCAGCCGGGAGAGAAAGCAGGCCATCCTGGACACCATAGCTGCCAGGGTCAATGTGCTGGGGTACTCCACCCGGAGTGCTTCAGACATTCGAAAAAAAATCAATGACCTGCGGCGCAAGGTGAGGGGCAAGGTGTCCACCATTAGGAGCCATGAGAGGGGCACAGGTGGTGGTCCCCCATGTCCTGTCACCCTGACCGCGGAGGAGGAGGTGGTCGCCCGCTGCCTGGACAGGGAGCAGTTGGAGGGGGTCCCAGGCTATGATTCCGTAGAGGAAGGCTCCAGGACAGGTAAGTGATTTTTACCCCCTTTTTGGTGTGTTGCATGTGGGGCGGGGGTGGGTACATGTGCCAAGTGTGTGGGACCACCAACATGTGTCTGCTTTGTGTCATCCACAGATGACGGTGCTGGGCCATCTCGTGCCGGCCAGTCCACCCCAACCCCCCAACGGGATGCTGAAGACGAGGCCCTGGGTGCTGGAGACACCGAGGTGGAGGAGGAGAGTGCCCACACCACTTCAGCAGAGGTGGTTGTGGAGGAGCCTGTCCCTGAACAGGAGTTCATTTTAATGTTGGAGGAGTCCTCCTCCTCTGCAGGGCCCTCTGTGATCCCCTCCCCCATCCTAGGTAGCCCCTCAAGGGCGACTCCATCCCCACGGGGACAACCTTCCTCTGCCCCCAGGAAGGCCACCCGGAAGACCAGGGGGGTGTGTGATTTGGTCGAAGACCAGGTGCTTTTGGACCACGCGAAACAGACCCAGCAAATGGGGGAGATGGCTGGCCACCTAGACAGGGTCGCAGACAGCCTGGGCTCTATGTCACAGCTGCCCAGTCGCGTGCAGGGCGTTGTGACCAGCCTGGGGGAGGTGCAGGCTGATATCCGGCACTTGACAGCAGCTGTTCGAGACAACACTGCTGCCATTCGGGAAGAGGGGAGGCAGCGGCAACGTGACCAGCGGCATCAGATCACCCGCCAGCTGAGGATGCAGGCCCAAACAAATTTGTATCTGAGCCGTATCGCTGTGGCATTGGAGGGCATGCAGCCAACAGCTCCCAGGAGTGGCCCACCCGGGGATCAGCCTCCTCCTGATGCCCCCCCACCACCACCACCACCCACTCCCTCCAGGCAGATGAGGAGCCCGAGAGTGCCCCCAAGGAGGAGCCCCCGTCATCCCAGATGAGGGTTTTTTGTTTTTTTGGTTGTTATATATTTTTGTTTATACTCAGGACATGAGTTTATTTATTTTATTTATTATTATTGTTTATACTCAGGACATGAGTTTTTGTTAATTTTTTTGGTTCTCAGGTTATGAGATTTTATTTTTATTTTTTGATACTGCACACGTTGCAGTGTGAATGGTGTGTGAATGTGAGAGGGTGGCACTCCTGAAAGTAAGGGGTGTCACCCTCGGCCGTGGTGGTGAAGTTAACCCCACGGCTGAATGAATGACGTGTGAAAGGTGTGTGAATGGACAGTGACATCATTGGGGCCTTGACGCGGCGTTACTGCTCCCAACTCCTACATGCTGGACTTGGGCTAATCCAATGCGATGTGCATGTGATGTGTGTGATCTAGGGACATCAGTGGTGTACATGCGTGCACTGTCTGTGTTAGTAATGTTTTGGTTTAGTGTCCAAAGATGCCTACGGCGAGGACCCTCCTGACTGCTCTTCCATCAGCAGACTGGGTGTCCTCTGGCAGGTGGGGACTGTGTGGGTCGGGGGTCAGGTCATCACGTATGTCAATCTGCAGGCCTTTTTTCATAGCAAAGTTATGTAGTATGCAACATGCACCGATGATCTGACACACAAAGGTAGGGGAATACAATAGGGTCCCCCCGGACTTATCCAGGCAGCGGAAACGGGACTTCAGGAGCCCAAATGTTTGCTCCACCACTCCACGGGTTTTGATGTGTGCTTCATTGTATTTTCTCTCTCCTCTGGTTTGGGGGTTCCGGAAAGGAGTCATTAGATGGGGTCCCAGTGCATATGCAGAGTCACCTGTAAGGTAAAAGACAGGAGAATGTTAGTCATGCATGTGCGACTTCTGTTGTGCATCACGGGAGGGGATAGTCATGCCTGACTCCCATGTCACTCACCAACCAGCCAGCTGTCCCCATACATGTTCTGTTCGAATTCTGCTGGGATGGGACTCTGACGGTATATGAAGCTGTCATGGCTGGACCCGGGGTGTTTGGCACGGACGTGCCATATGAGGCGTTGGGCATCGGCTATCACCTGTACGTTGATGGAGTGCCAATGCTTCCGATTGCGGTATATGTGCTCTGTGGCACTGGGGGGCTGTAGGGCCACATGTGTGCAATCAATGGCCCCGATGGTGCGTGGGAATCTGGCAATGTTGTAGAAATCTGTCATTGCCTTCAGCCGCAGCTCCTCAGTGGTGGGTCTGATGAACTGGTTGGACATGCGTCTGAGGATTGCAGGGACAACCTGGTGCACACATCTGCTTATGGAGGACTGTGACATCCCAGCCACCACTCCACTTGTACGCTGGAATGATCCACTGGCAAGGAAATGAAGTGTTGCCAGGACCTTCACCAGTGGCTGCACTGCTTGTGAGCGGTGTGTCTTGCTGGTGATGTCACCCTGCAGGGTTGTGGTTAGTTCAAGTATTACATCAGGGCTGAATCTGAAGAGGCGATACACCTCCTCATCCCCCATGCCAAAGAGGTTCATACGAGTGCGGTATATCCTCTCACGTGCCCGCCTCCTCCGTAGCGAGGGACCCAGTACTAGTCTTAGGACCACGAGTGCCCCTGGCATGTTGGCACACAGAGGTGTTGTCCTTGCAAGTGGGGGTGCTCAGCTAGCTCCTATCGTCGGTAACGCTGCTGTAGCTGCTCTCCTGCTGACCTGTGACCGTCTGGAGTAAAGATAAAGCAGCCTTTTGTAGAAATAACTTTGCGCCGGACGGATCAGATACGCGCGGCGCATGTAGCCAGCGTATGGTGCTAATCCGTTCGTGAATTGGGAAAAATCCCTCATTTGCATATTTGCAGGGGAAATCAATAGGCGCGACTGATGCGCCCAGCGAAATTAAGCGCTGACGATACTCTGGCGTCGGAACGTTCCGCCGGTCGCAAATGACCCATTACTGGGCGCATCTAGTTTGGTGGGTACGGGCACATAGAAACGACGGCGCATCATCACAGTTACGCGGCGCATATCCAAATACTCCAGCGCAAGTGTTCGTGAATCTGGCCCATTGATTATAACAATACCGAAACCAGGGAAGGAGTCGGATCTCCCCCAAAACTTCCGCCCAATATCCCTCCTTAACCTCGACCTTAAAGTTTATGCCAAAGCGATAGCAACACGTCTGCTAGGAATTATGCCCACATTGATTCATAAAGACCAGACTGGCTTCACAAAGGGTAGACAAGCGTCTGATGCCACCAGAAGGCTGATCGATCTCATCCACCACGCCGAGACTAGCGGAACGCCTTCTCTGCTCCTATCCTTGGACGCAGAGAAGGCGTTCGATAGAGTCCACTGGTCATACCTCGAAGCGGTGCTTAAGAAATTCAGTTTCCAAGGCCATATATTGAACGCCATCATGGCACTTTATTCTAAACCCCTCGCCCAAGTGTTTACTGAAGGCATGCTATCACGCCCATTCAACATCACTAACGGCACGCGCCAGGGATGTCCGTTATCCCCACTTATTTTCAACATGATTATGGAACCATTGGCAGAACATGTCCGTTCTCATCCCGGCATCTCGGGAATACAAATTGGCTCAACATCACACAAAATCAGCCTATTTGCGGATGATGTCATCCTGATCCTTACCAATCCGACTCCTTCCCTAGCAAACGTTCAGAATTTGCTTGACTGGTTCAGCGCAGTGTCATACTACAAGGTAAATGCGTCTAAATCCTTCATTCTTGACATTAACGTAGACGCTGTCACGCGAAATCTACTTCAACTACAATATCCCTTCAAGTGGGCAAACACTGATATATCCTATCTAGGCATCCAACTTCCGAAATCACTTAAAAACCTATATTCCTGTAACTTCCTACCACTCCTCAGTAAAATACGAACAGTCACCTCCCAACTAACGAAAAACGAACTATCTTGGTCAGGCAGACTAGCAGCCTTCAAAATGATATGCCTCCCACAGATACTGTACTTTTTCAGAACCCTCCCAATTCCACTACCTACATCTTTTTTTAGAGCCCTTCAAACGATATACAACAGATATCTTTGGAAAGACAAGCGCCCCAGATGCGCCCATACAACGCTAATCAAACACAAACTAGTGGGGGGCGCGGGATCCATACACTTTGAAGACTACTATCTAGCGGCAGTCCTGGCACAGCTACCCAACTGGTTTCAACCTCAACCAACCACGTCCTGGGCCCAAATAGAAAATCTTACTCTCTCACGCTCGCGTCCTACCCTGGGAACCTGGCTCTTGAGCACCCCATTGGGTGCCCCTATTCCATCGGCTATACCTCCGACCATGAAAGCTTCGGCTCTCGCCTGGAAAAAATTGACCACGCCCCTAAACTGTTCTCCAAACACCCCACAATATAATATTCCATTGGAAGTCCTTCACTATCTATCCCCAGACCTTTTATTGCATAGCTGGAAACTTAAAGGGATTCACTCACTCCAACAATTAATTTGTAACGACTCCATCAAACCCTTCTCCGTCCTGCAATCCGAATATGGCTTGTCCAACACTGACCATTTCACATACCTACGTATACAACACTGCTTGCACACTTTACCTTCCCCCCTGTACGGTATTCCCTCTAAGACTTTGGACTATCTCACCAATCCCACATCAGGGACAAAGGGCATCTCCCATTTCTACAATACCCTCCACCAAAAACGCACCTTCACCAAGACACGCTCTCATCATCTATGGGAAACTGATCTAGAGCTCACCTTTGACGACACCCAGTGGCAAACTGCTCTCAAAACCATCTACAAATCCACCAAGTGTTCGACCCTCTGGGAACTTACACAAAAGATCTCACTGAGATGGTACATGACTCCGTCCAGAATGTCCTCCTTCGGTTCTCACGTATCCAGCTCTTGCTGGAGATGCGGGACCGACGTGGGAAATATGATCCATATTTTCTGGACATGCCCTGCCATTAGGAAGTACTGGACTGACATCTTTGGACTCATATCGTGTATCGCTAAAACTTCCATTCCCCCATCCCCTGCACTGGCGATTCTGAACCTCGGCATCGAAAACATACCCCACCCCACCAGACATGTCACTACCCACATATTACTTGCAGCCAGACTTACTATAACGCGACTCTGGAAATCCACCACCAGCCCGACTCTGGCCCAAACTAGGGAACTAGTAGCCTTGCACTACAGCTACGAGACAATAACTGCCTCTGGCAGAAATAAGGTGGTGAAAAACGACTGGCGACCTTGGACCGACTGGACTAGTGCTGCGATTAACCCCTGACCAATTGATCCATAATCTACGAAAACTGTTTTGCTCATGACCGAGCCATACGTTTGACCAACGTGTTGATATTTATTTTATACCTTGATATCTTCGACTATAGAGGAAACTTGGTGAAAGATGAACCACCGTATGAGCGGGTCCCTCCCGCTTGGGTGACACTAGTGCTCCCATATGGGGTGCCGCTCTGGCGAGGGGGACCAGTTATGCTCCAGATTACTAGGAATGTGGTTCAGTAATGTCTGTTCTTATTTTAGTTATATTTTGATGTCAAGTTAGTGAACACGCAAACATACTCTCTGTTATTACGAACAACGTCGTTGCACGACGTACAATATTTAATTGTACACTGTATTCTGTTATCTGTAAAACCTCAATAAAATATTTGATGAAAAAAAAAGAATTTTAATCGATCAAAAATATTTTGATCGATCAAAAAAATTAAAGATTAATCGATCAATTAAAAGTTAATTTGCACAGCCCTAATATATATATATATATATATATATATATATATATATATATATATATATATGAGACTATTTTCAAGGAATGAGGGATTAATGTAAATTTCGTGATTTAAGAAAATGGTGGCACTTTTTTTTATAACAACATTATTTTACAAGCTTCTGAGGTATTTTGGTTTTCTGTTTCCTAGGTATGGCTGACAAATTTATCAGGCCGGATTTCCTTACTCAATTTATTGACATGTACCGTGAACTTACATGCCTATGGAAGGTCAAATCTAAGGACTATTATAACCGCAATAAGAGACAGGAGGCTTTGGATAAACTCAAAGAATGGGAAAGGAAAGTGAGTAGCCATTTAGGCTCTCCTTTTCTTTTGGGTCCACGGCATGGGCAGCAGGTTTTATTTAGTTAAAAGTAAGGGTCATTGAGGGGTCAGGCTTCAGGTCAGAAAGTCAGTCAGTTTAAATGAGTGAAGGAAATTAGGGGATAATGATGATTAATAAGTGAGATCAGCTGGATCAGTGGGTTCTGGAGGTTAGGGTAGACTAGGTCAGTGGTTGGTTAGCAGTAGTCAGGTGGTTCAGGGAAGGTTCTGGAACCCAGTTTTGGGTTTTTATAGGGGCCTGGTTCCGTTTGGACCGGCTGCCTTTTTTTATCACAGGACCCAGCCAGAGGAGCTCCCCACCCGAGGCAAGTTGCTTAATGGGAGAGTTGGAAATAAATTTCAAGTGTGATGTTAAAATGGCTCGAGTCTCAGTGGCTGGGCTGTGGATGGTGATGGAAAGTTAATCGATGGACTTATATACATTTATGAGTATGTTATATGATTTTATGAATTATTACCTTTTTATTAAAACCAGTGAATCAGGCCGTGGCCAAATAAATTCCAAAGCATATATATGAATTTAATATATGGAATGTTGTGTTTAATCTTCATTAAATATTTGAATGATTTCTGTTGTAGTTTGTTTATTCCTCTTTGCATGTTTGTTTTCGGGGGGTGTATGCATAATGCCTGTGGTCCCATTATGCAAACAACTCTGTCCAAATTCTACAGCAGATTATGTGTGCAAGAAAATCGCAAACCTGCGAACAGTCTTCAAGAAAGAACTTAATAAAATTAGGGCTTCACAGAAGTCTGGTGCTGGTACAGATGAGGTGTATGTACCACGCTTATGGTATTATGATAGCTTGTTGTTCCTAACTTGACCGGCGGAGGACTGATCCTGGCAACCTTTATGTAACCCTGCCCCCCACCCCCCAAAAACCCCACTTAACCCCACAACTACCAAAAATAACGCGGACTAAGTTGTGGAGAAAATTGGCCTTAAGGCCTACTTTATTTAACAAATAGAATTTAATATAAAATTTAATATAAATAACATTATAAATAACTTTTTTTTTTTTTTTTTTTTTCTCAATCCAAGGTTTATTAATGTCACATGGAAAATACAAGTAACAGTTATGGGAAATTGGTGCACAAAACTTGAAACTGTTTATAAGTGAATCTATTTTTATAGACATATTCAGAGCACAACATAAAATAACAATTGGGAACGGCATAAAGAAGGGGGAGGAGTGGGGGGGTGAGGAACGAGGTTAAGCAGTTCAGGTGTTCTGGGGTCGGAAAGGGATATGGGAGGGGTAGATGCGGGGGGTTGTGTTGGTTGTTTGGGGTCGGGCGTATGAAGTTTGCCCATATAGATAAAGAGGAGTGAGTAGAGCAATCTAGGTAGCCAAAAGCGATTCATATTCTTTCGAGTATGTGAAGGAGACCCAAGGCTGCCAGTTCTCAATAAAGGTGGAGCTGCATTCATTTTTCATAGCGATTAGTTCTTCCATTTTGTAAATGTAGCGCACCCTGTCCAACCAATCTCTGACACTTGGGGAGCGGTCCGTTTTCCAGTGTAGTGGGATTAATGATTTTGCTGCTGTAAGTAAGTGTCTTGTTAAAGACTGTTTATATTTTCTTATCGAAAAGGAGTTGATATGCAGTAAGCAAGCAGCAGCGTTTAGAGTAATATTGGTTTCGGTAATGTGATTAATCCAGGTAGAGATGTCCTCCCAGAATTTGTGGATTACTGGACAATCCCACCAAATGTGGAGGAAGGACCCCACCTCAGTTTTACACCACCGAGGACCATTTATGAGCTTTCAGTGGCGTAATGTACCATTGTGTTAGTACTTTATACGAGGTTTCCTGGTGTTTTGTGCTCAACGAGCATTTATGTGCGAATATACACGCTCTTTCCCATTGGCGTTCAGTGAATTGCAGCTGTAGGTCTCCCTCCCATTGCCTTTTATGTTTGGTGGCCTCATTAGAGTCGTGTGAGTTTAGCCAGGAATAAGCTAGGGAGGTTGTCTTGGTGATTGGAGATCTTCTGTAGCAGATGTCTTCGAGGGGTGTTAGCCTTAAAGAATACATTGATTTGTGTTTGCTATTTACCAGGAAGTCCCGGAGTTGCATGTAAAACCAGGGGTTTGGGGATGCATCTCCGAACTCGGCTTTAAGAGTTGCAAGAGACTTAACTGAGGTGCCTGACAGACAGTGCATGGCTAAGAATTTTTTGGGGGGGCTAGGGTTGGGGATGACTCTTTGATTCTTGCCAGGTAGGAAGTCGGGGTTGTCTCCGATCGGCGTCAGAGGGCCTGGGATCGTTGCAAGGTTATGGAGCCGGGCTAGTCTGTGCCAGACTTTCAGTGTGTTGGCTATGAGCGGATTAGAGGGTTTTTCGGTAGGAGTTTTAGAATGAAGGGTCCAGGGGTAGTAAAGGAGAGATTGGGAGGAGTAGTTCAACTCCAAGTGAACCCAATCCTTGTTGAGGTCATGGCAGTGCCAATCGATCACTCTGGTGATGTGGGAGGCGAGGTAATATTTTTTGTAATCGGGCAGGCCAATGCCGCCTTTATTCTTAGGGAGTTTAAGGATTTTCATGGAAATCCTGGATTTCTTATTTGTCCAGAGAAACCCCCTCTGAGCTGATTGAATTTTGGTGAAAAAGGAGTTTGGTATGTGGATTGGGAGAGCATTGAAGAAGTAGAGCAGTCTCGGGAGCACTACCATTTTTAGAATGGCGGCTCTACCAAACCAGGAGAATGTTTTAGAGTTCCACCTCTTCAAGTCCCCCGAAATTGAGTTTAATAGGGGTATGAAGTTGGTTCTGTACAAGGAATCTATATCAGGGGTGAGCTTGACTCCTAAGTATGGAAGGGATTCTTTTTCCCATTTAAATTTAAAGTTTTGTTTAAAGCGGAGGTTCACCCTAAATATAAGATCTCCCATGCGATCCAGCATACTGGCGTCAGCGCCAGTATGCTGTTTTTTTTTTTTTTTAATAGCACACTTACTGTATTATTGTAGAATTCCTTTTCTGTCCCCCGCGGTGGACGGCTGTAGTATAGCGCGTCACATCTTCCTAAAATACCCGATATGGACTCGGGTAATCTCGGCGAAAATGCGGCGCCTGCGCACAGACCTAGGAGCTGACTGCGCAGGCGCCGTATTTCTCCGAGTCCTATTTCGGAGGGCGTGACGCGCCATAGCCGTAGGACTCGGAGAAATACGGCGCCTGCGCAATCAGCTCCTAGGTCTGTGCGCAGGCGCCGCATTTTCGCCGAGATTACCCGAGTCCATATCGGGTATTTTAGGAAGATGTGACGCGCTATACTGGCGCCGTCCACCACGGGGGACAGAAAAGGAATTCTACAATAATACAGTAAGTGTGCTATTAAAAAAAAAAAAAACCCAGCATACTGGCGCTGACGCCAGTATG
Source organism: Rana kukunoris (assembly GCA_029574335.1). Taxonomy (NCBI): domain Eukaryota; kingdom Metazoa; phylum Chordata; class Amphibia; order Anura; family Ranidae; genus Rana; species Rana kukunoris. The sequence continues at coordinate 13,347,006 of CM056057.1, forward strand.
CTGGATCGCATGGGAGATCTTATGTTTAGGGTGAAATACCGCTTTAAGCAAATCATATGTGCCCTGGGGGAGGGTGAGGTTGAGGGCTTCCGATTTGGTTGGGTTAATTTTAAAGTTCGAGATGAAGCCAAATGTTTTAAAAACTTTAGTTAGGTTTGGCATTGAGATATGGGGTTGAGTGACGAAAAATAGGAGGTCGTCGGCGTAGGCAGCCAGTTTATATTCCCGGTCCCTCACCTTGAAGCCTCTGATGTCGGGTGATAAGTTAATGGTCCTAATAAGTGGCTCTAGTGACATGATAAAAAGCAGGGGGGAAAGGGGGCACCCCTGGCGTGTGCCATTCTTAATATTAATGGGTTCAGAGAGGTTGGTATTAACCTTAACCTGTGCCGTCGGGTTTTGGTATAAGGCCTTGATCCAACTCAGCATGCTTCCCTTTAGGCCAATATGGGAGCACACTGCAAACATGTACTCCCATGAAATTCTGTCAAAGGCCTTCTCCGCATCCGTAGAGAGGAGAAGGCCTTCGATTTTTGAACTATTGGCATGGTGAATAAGGCTCAAGGCCTTGGTAATGTTGTCTCTGGCCTCCCTTCCTGGCATAAAGCCTACCTGTTCGGGGCCAATGATTTGTGAAAGGAAGGGTTTGATTCTGTTGGCTAGGATTTTCGCTAGGATTTTTATGTCTAGATTTAATAGTGAAATGGGCCTGAAATTTGCACAGTCTGTATGGTCCTTAGCTGGCTTGGGGACAACGGCAATATGGGCAGAGAGTAAGGGGCTGGAGGTGTGGGTGTTTTGTGCTAAGTGGTTCAGGGCTTTAAGCAAGGGTTTGGTGAGGGTGGGAGTAAAACATTTGTAATATTGAGACGTAAAACCGTCTGGGCCCGGGCTCTTCCCTGATTTTAAGTCTTTAATTGTGGATTGGAGTTCAGGTTCAGTGATGGGTTTATTTAGGTTGGAAATGTCATCGTCTTGGAGTGAGGGGAGTCCACTATCTTTTAAGAAATTGAGGATCACTTCCTCTCTAGAAGAGTGTATGTGTTGGGGTTTATGTTGCGGTGCTAGGTCATATAGGCTTGTATAAAAGTCATGGAAAATTTTAGCAATTTTATCTGAGGAATGTTCCAAGGTGCCCGTGCTGTTGCGTATTGCATAAATTTGGTTTGCCATGGTGGTGTCTTTCAAGGCTCTGGCGAGTTGTTTCCCACCTTTGTCTCCCTGTTCATAAAAGATGCTTTTTTTAAAAAATAGGGACTTTTGGGTCTGGAAGGTGAGTAGTTGTTTAAGGGATGTCCGGTGTCTGGTCAGGTCACCTAGAGTCTCATCGGTTAGTGATTTTTAATGTAATGTTTCAAGTTTGGCTATAGTGTTGGACAGAGATGAGATCTCCTCTATTCTTTCCCTCTTCTTCCTCGCGCCCCATCTTATGAACTCTCCCCGAATCACACTCTTGTGGGCTTCCCAATTGTTCAATGGATTTGTATCCGAGTCTTTATTCAGCGTGAAGAATGTTTCTATTGAGTTACAGATGCTATCGTGTACAATTGGGTCTGTCAATAGTGAGGCATTGAGTCTCCAGTTGAAAGGGGACCTCTGCTTGGGACCTAAAGTCAAAGTCATGGCCACTGGAGCATGATCGGAGAGTGCAATAATGCCTATTTCGGCTTTTGATAGAGCGTTTAGGTTTCTTTGGGAAAGGAAGATCAGGTCTAGCCTAGCGTATTTTTTGTGGGGAGGCGAGAAAAAGGAGAAATCCTTTTCTGTAGGGTGCAGGAGTCTCCATGTATCCACCAACATAAGTGATTGAAGCAAGTTTTTGATTCGTGCTAAGATCCTATAGGAAACGTGGGAGTGGCCATTGGAAGTGTCTTGCGAGGGGGAGAGAGGGATGTTGAAGTCCCCCCCTAGGGTGGGTTCAGTAGGGTAGGGTATGCGGGGGGTCAGGTGTAGAGGGTGGGACACTGACAGTGAGACTAAACTCTGGGTCTCGCTTACAAAAGCGCAGAGTTATAAGGTGTCACAGAGTAAACACCTAAAGCGTCTCTTGGGGGTAGGTGGTTGAAGCCAGAATAGAGACGGGTACACTGTGAGGTATGCGAGTCTATAAATCTAGGAACAAAGGGTCCAGGGAGACTATATAACAAATGGGAGTGAAGCATATAAGGATTACAACCTGCATTGTGATCATAATTTCAAACATTAGCTTATCGTAGAGTGTATAAAACAACTAAAAACAGAATAACAGAGGCCTAAGGGAGACCAAAAGTAAACAACGATAAAGTTTGCAACCCACATGTGCTATTTGTATTTTTTAGGTTCACCCAAAACAATGTCTTTCTGGTCGATTCGATAGGGTATAACCAAGGAGGAAATACAGCAGACTCCAGATCATGTACAGGGTGAAGTGAGAGCAGCGAGGGACAGAACTTGTACCACCAAGGTTATTAATAGAGGTCAGTGAACGGCGACATATGACTGCCACGGTTCCCGGCCACACCAGCTTCCTAAAGCAGCAGTTTAGGGGACATAGCAGGTCGCCAACCAATAGTGTGGGGTATAATATATGTGACCCTTTACTGCAAGGGGGGATAAGCTGTACTGGAGTGGCAAGAAAGTGGTTAGTCAATGGTACTTTACCGGTGTCCATTTAAGAGAAATATTCATCCGGAGCTGCAGGAGGTCAAACTCGTCTATGCGGATCTTGTTACCTCTTGAGAGACCAAAAAAAATAAAGAAAGAAAAATAAAAATAAAAAACAATTAAATAAAAACAAAGGAAAAGTCCCAAGTGGTGGCCTGTAAACTGTCAGATATTTGGAGAAGTCAGTAAAGGAACAATGAAGAACAAAAGTAAAAATAAAGTAAAAAATAAAAGATAAAACTGGAGGGTAGGAAGGGTCTGCTATCTTTCCCATAGAGGCACTATATAGCACTGTTGCTGAGGGTAGACTCTGTAATCAGCTCTGTTGCTTTAAGCTGCCATCCAGTGGAGGAACGATGTATTGCAGCATAAGAATGTAAAAACAGGTCAGTAATAGAGGCGTAGGAGTGAAGTGAACCAAAACGAAGTGTAGGTGCAAATCATAACAGTGTGGGTCCCCTTAGGCCAACCGAGAGGAATGAGTCAGGTAGTTCATTGCAATGAGCTCTTAGCCATGCTCATTTGCTCCAGGGCTCCTGGCCGCGGAGGGGTTGTGGTCGCCCCAACGTGCATTTCTTCTGGGGTTACCCTGACTGTAGGGAGATTTGGCGGGAGAAGGGCCGCTCCTAGGTGGGTAGTTGTTGATTTCAGGTGGGAGGCGGAATTCTGCGTACCACTCCGGCAGGTCTACCTGCTCAATCTGCATACCTTTGCATAATTTTTGGAGATCATCTGGGGTTTTGAGCAGATATTGTCTGCCGTTGTGTGCGGCCTGTAGGGCAAACGGGAACTTCCATCTATAGGTGATCCCCTTCCCTCTGAGCACTTCTAGCAATGGGCGCAGGGCTCTCCTATTTTTTAGCGTGATCGGGGATAAGTCCTGGAAGAGTTGCACTGTAGCGTCATTGAAATGGATCTGGTCACTCTGCCGTGCTTTCTGCAGGATATCTTCCTTAAGGGTGAAATTTGGCAGGCAACATATTATGTCCCTCGGGGGGTCATCGTCCGGTGCTTTAGGCCTCAGGGCTCTGTGAGCTCTATCAAACTCTATGGGGGAGGCTTCGGGCCTATCCAAGAGGCTGTTGAAGATGGAGGAGAGGGTGGGCCTTATCTGTTCAGGGGTGATAGCTTCGGGGACCCCCCTCACCCTAATGTTGTTTCTCCTTCCCCTGTTATCTAAATCTTCTAATTGTCTATTCATGGATATGAGATGACTAGAATGATCGGCGGCAATGTCATCTAGCCTGACTAAGTCAGTGGATGATCGCTGGGGATGGTACCTCTCGATGAGTCCTCTGACGCTGGCAGAGATATCTCATCGTCTTCTCTATCGTCTCCCCTCTCCGGGCTCCGTGTCAGCGCCATCTTGGAGTTCCTGCCACCTCCGTTGTAGCGGAATTTCCCCAGGTTAGTCGGCGAGACTTTGCTTTTAGGGGTGCCTGTCGAGCGCAGGGTTCGGCTGTGATGTCCCTTCTTTACTAGTACGGACATATTCGGCGGTGGTCAGGTTGTAATCCAGCTGAAGTCTCCCTGGAAGACGGAGCTCCTCTATTCTGCGTCCATCTACTCCGCGCGCCAAGCCACGCCCCCATAACTTTTTAGATAACCGTGTAAACTATAACTCTTGGTGGTCAAAAAACCACACCTCAAACCTGGTCACTGGAACAAAATTCTTCCCTAGGCCTCAGTCGCACAGCACCGACTCGGAGGCAGTATGACGGTCCACAGTGACCTACAAACTTTAACCCCTTCCTGGTTAACCTGCGTCAACCGGAAGGTACGTAATACTCCCATACCACGTATGGGTACAGCCTTTTCTACCCAAACTTTACTCCTGTACTATTCTTTCCGAGCCCGAAAAGAACCGCCACAGCTCCCAAGAATAAAGCCTTATTCTTGAGAGCACCGCAACACCCTCAACGCCCTCTCTATGCCCTCCTGCAGTCCTAGGACCCATAAGGCGATGCCAACATCATTGAGATGAACCCCATCTCTGCGCAGATAACGCCATGTATCTATCTCTAGTTCCCTGTGGCGAACTACCAACCCGCCATTCCTGACAAAGAACCTTCCCACTTCTTTATTGACTTTAACACGGGCCTTGTTAACCTTTTCAACAGACCGTGCCCACTGCCAAGCCGTATGACCCACCATTTCTGACCACACTAAGATAATGTCAGGGAATAAGGAGCGCAACCTGAGGAAATCATATTTCACGTCCCTAATCAGTTGGTGCATCGATCGGGCCCCCATATCGTTGCCCCCCGCGTGGATCACCAGCACGTCTGGCGCTCTATCCAGGCGCGAAAACCGCAAGACTTCTGGCATGACCCCGCTCCACACCATTCCCGGGACCCCAATCCATCTGACCTGAGCTTTGCTGGATGGTATGCCTAATTGTCTCCCCTCGGGCCGAACATCAGCCCGTCTGGCCCCCCAACACACGTATGAGTGGCCCAGGATCCATACTAGGCCGCACGCACCACCTGAAAAACATCAATGTAAACAAACATAAACGTCAAGAACCCCCTTCTTTTTTTTTTTTTTTTTTGTGTCCCAACACACTAACGTACCTCCTGATGTCCCAATTACACATGCAATAAGTGTGGGCGAATATACAACCGAAACCTATTAGAGTCCCACCGCCCAATCCTCTTCACTAACTCGGCATTCAGACCCGCCCGGGCGGCCTTGGTGGTAGCCCCGATCCGGAAAGAATGCGAGGCATACTCTCGTGGATCAAACCCCGCCCCCCTCAAGCATTGTCGGAAAACCGCGACAAATTGAAATCTAGACAACGCAGAGCCATCTTGATGCATCAAAAATGACCCTGCCAGTCCTGGACGCATGGAACGAAATGCTTCCACCGCCCGCACGGGACAAATTTCAGATCCAGGGATGTCAAACAACTGAAGGCGCACTCCCTTACCCCTCTGGTCAGTTTTAGACCTACGCACCCAAACACCCAACTCCCCGTCCAAGCATTCCACATCCTGAACCAACAGACCCCCTTGCACCCCCCTGGAGGAACTCACCAGTTCTCCCACCCTCAGCGCCCCGAAAAAGGCCAATGCAAAAGCGGCCCTGAAAAGCGCGCACTCGTAGCCTGACGAGCACACTGAATGTAATTGCAAGAAAAGAGCCTGCAGCATCCCAAATGAGACCGGCCGCCTGTGATCCGGTGCCCTACGACCTTTTCTATACCCCTTAACTGCCTGCCGAACCCAAAATTCCTTTGTGTAGTCCACCATGCCGTGCCACTTAAAGAAAAACGCCAAGCCGGCCAACTGCCTATCAATCGTTGAAACTGAAACCCCCTGCTCCATTTTCACCGTAATAAAACAAAGCACAGCGATGCCCGCTTCCCGCCCCGTTGGGGCGATCCCCAATCCCAGGGCCAAATCCCCCCATTCCTCCCATACCTTGGAGTAGGCCCTCCAGGTGGCCGTGCTCACCGACCGCTGGATCCACGATGCTGCGCTGTCAAAACAATGTCCCACATCCAGTCGGGACAGGGGACCCCGTGTTGCTCCGCTGTTGGTGCCAACTCCCGGAACCTGTCCCACTGAAAACGAGACAAAGCGTCAGCCAAAGTGTTCTCGACCCCCGGAAGGTGCACAGCATACATAAACACATTTAAGTGCAAACATCTCAGCACCAAATGCCGCAGCAAGCTCACAACAGGCGGAGACGCCGCCGACAAGCGATTCACTACCCGTACCACCCCCAAGTTGTCGCAGTTGAAGCGTACCTTCAAATTCCTCAAAGAATCGCCCCAAAGCTCGATTGCCAAAACTATCGGGAATAGCTTGAGGAGTACCAGGTTCTTCAAGAACCCGGCCTCTCGCCACCTGTGGGGCCAAGCCTCTGCACTCCACTTACCCTGGCAAAATGCTCCATACCCTGTAGAACCCGCGGCGTCCGTAAACAGCTCCAAGTCAAAATTGCTCACGGGTCCCGACATCCACAGTGCGCGGCCATTGAAGGCTCCCAGGAAGTCATGCCAGACCCTCAAATCGGCCCTATGCTCTCCTGTGAGAGTCACAAAATGTTTGGGGTGTCGCACGCCCGCCGTCGCTCCCGACAACCGCCTGCAAAACACCCTGCCCATTGGGATGATCCTACAGGCAAAGTTTAACTTACCCAAGAGTGACTGCAGCGCACGCAGCTGGATCTTCCAGAGCCCGATGGCGCCCCTAACCTCTTCCCTCAAAGCTGACAGCTTGTCCTCCGGAAGCCGGCACTCCATCCTTATTGAGTCTAACACGATCCCCAGGAACACGATGGATGTAGCTGGGCCCACCGTCTTGTCAGGTGCCAACGGAACGCCAAAACGTTCCGCCACGTATTGCAGCGTGCCCAGCAGCACGGAGCATCTATTTGACCCGTGCGGGCCTACGCACAGAAAATCATCCAGGTAGTGGATGATGGAACTGAGCCCAGGGGCGGACTGACAACTCATGGGGCCCCTGGGCAATAGAAGTTTATGGGGCCCCCAGGCTTACAGATGGCCACCACGCCAGGAGGCAGTGCAGAGGCGGGGCAGCTAAAATCTCGGATTTTCACATCAAAAGCATGTTGGTTTCGGACATATCAGGGACAGATGTAAAAAAAAAACATAGATTTTTACATACTGTCCCTGATTTTACTGAGCCTGGCATCCCTGATGGGGCCCCCTAGTGGCATGGGGCCCTCGGGCAGTGCCCGAGTGACTCAATGGTCAGTCCGCCCCTGACTGAGCCCCGACGCATCGCGAACGACCCACTCCAAGAACGAGCTAAACGTCTCAAACAACGCGCAAGAGACGGAGCAACCCATGGGCAAACAACAATCCACATAGTATGCCCCGTCCCAAGTGCAGCCCAACAACCGAAAGCTGTCCACATCAGCCTTAGCCATGAGGGCGCCGTGGCTGCACCTGCGAACCCATGACACGGCCGCGTCGAAAGACGTGTATGAGACCGTACACTCCTCAGGTGCAATGGCGTCATTGACCGAGCCGCCCCTTGGGAACGACAAGTGGTGGATCAACCGGAATTTTCCCGGTTCCTTCTTGGGGACAACCCCCAGAGGGGAAACCACCAAGTCCCGAATCGGAGCCGCAGGAAACGGCCCAGCCATCCGTCCCATACTCACCTCCTTGGCCAGCTTCTCCGCAACCACCGATGGATGTAACAAAGCGGACCTCAAATTTTTTGCTTCCGGGGGAACAACCGAAATAGAACAGGGGATCCTAAAGCCGTTAGCAAAGCCCTCCTCTAACAACTTAGCCGCCTGCCTGTCCAGATACCTATTGAGGAAGGGGAGCATCCTTTCCACTCAGACCGGAGTCGCTCCCCTTACCCCCAGCCTCTCCAAAACGGGTCCTGTTTCGCTTGAAGCACTTGGACAGGGGGTGGTTGCCACCACATCCCGAGCATGTGTGCTTGAAGCGGCACGATGTGCCGTATTTACACGTGCCCTCATTAAATTGCCAGCAATAGCCCCAACGCTTGTCGGTCAGCTGTCCTGAGGCAGAAGTACCTCCGACCCCCCCCTGAAAAAACTGCTGCGGAGCCCGCGCCGCCGTCATCAACGTCATCCACAGGCTGATGTCCTTCTGGTTCCAGCGAAGGGTCGGCCTAAATGCCATCCGTTGACGGAATTGTTCATCGTACTCCAACCACGCCGTCCCACCATACGTTTGGTAAGCTGACCTAATCGCCTCTAAATAAATGAATAAACCCGAACAGTGTTCTGGAGCTTTCTCCCCCACCACACAGGCCAGAATCGCAAACGCCTGCAACCAATTGGTGAACGTGCGGGGGATAAGGCGGTACCTCCGCCTCTCCTCGTCTTCCTTTTTATTCAACTCCGGCTTGCCCTTAGTAAACTTAAATTTATCCAGAGGGAGCAGAGTGAAAATTTCCACGTACTCTCCTTTCCAGATCTTTTCCCTAACCTCCGCTTTCAAATGAGCCCCGAGGGTGGCCTCAAAGCAGACATACAGTTCACTTTGGGCAGCGTCGGCCAGCCTGACTGCCTCCTTGTCGCTCACAGCCTCGGAAACACCCCCGGTCGCAGATGCCGCTGCGACTATTGTGGCTGCTACCCCAGCCGTCACTACTGGCGCCGCACATGAGGCGCCCTGCCCCACCGTAGTCCCCAAAGACCCTCCAGCCGCTTGCTCGGACCCCCCCCCCTGTGGGGACCACGCCACCACCGGGGAGGACGTACTGCCAGCGCCTGGGGCGAACCTCCTGACCAGATCCCTCAACCCAGCCCACAAATCCTGCTCCGATACACCCCCCATGGCTGCACCCCCCCTATCGCTCCTGGGTGCCCCACCTGCACTACCCTGTACCAACAAATCTTCTAACCAAGAAAAAGGGGAGAGGCAGGACTTTAAATGAAGCACACAGTTATCAGTGAGGGGTCAAGACAAGGTACATTTATTGTATACCATACAAGTTCATACAGTTCAATAAATAATGGCACGGTAAAATTCATATATATACAGAAGGGAACATGATAATACATGACAGTGAGAGGGGGTCTACCCTACATATCCTGAGAACTTCCCATTGTAAAAATTCATTAAAACTCGTGGTCATCACAGACTGTATATATGAATCAAGTGAGTGGTACAGTCGATGTAAGCATTGCGTGTACAGAGGCTCTACGCGTTTCGTGAAGTATTTATATTCACTCATCAGGAGCAGCAATGTCAATATCTGAAATAGAGTATGTAAGTTGAGGGGTTACTACCATGCAAAAAAGAACAAAGGTGGACATATGTCCCAAGGAGGGGTTGAAGATGGAAAAAGAAAAAGCCCTAATATTAGGGGTACTCACAATCAGCATGCGACAGTTAGCATATGAGAGCTGGAGACTCCCCGTAGGGCAGTCTGGTCCGGGAGTTGTGGAGACAAGAGGCGTGCAGAGGAACCAAAATATCCAAGCCAGAGGGGAGGGAATTCCCAGAGTAGTAATGTCTCAGAAAAATAAAAATAAAGTAATAAGGGGCAGCAAACCGGATATCTGTAAGATATGCAGGATTATGTAAAATTCGTAAATAAGCCAAGAGTAAGTAAGTACTAAGTTGAGAATGAGTAGTAAAAAATGGAGAAGGAACAAACTATAATACCTGCAGATAATCCATGTAACACCCGGCTATAAGGTATAGAGAATATGGCCCTGCTGAAGGAGAAGACCAAACATTGTGTGGTCTACCCTAGGTCTGGCTTAGATGGGTCCATACGCCAATAGCTCCATCGTCACGTGGGCGTGCTTTAAATGAAGCACACAGTCATCAGTGAGGGGTCAAGACAAGGTACATTTATTGTATACCATACAAGTTCATACAGTTCAATAAATAATGGCACGGTAAAATTCATATATATACAGAAGGGAACATGATAATACATGACAGTGAGAGGGGGTCTACCCTACATATCCTGAGAACTTCCCATTGTAAAAATTCATTAAAACTCGTGGTCATCACAGACTGTATATATGAATCAAGTGAGTGGTACAGTCGATGTAAGCATTGCGTGTACAGAGGCTCTACGCGTTTCGTGAAGTATTTATATTCACTCATCAGGAGCAGCAATGTCAATATCTGAAATAGAGTATGTAAGTTGAGGGGTTACTACCATGCAAAAAAGATCAAAGGTGGACATATGTCCCAAGGAGGGGTTGAAGATGGAAAAAGAAAAAGCCCTAATATTAGGGGTACTCACAATCAGCATGCGACAGTTAGCATATGAGAGCTGGAGACTCCCCGTAGGGCAGTCTGGTCCGGGAGTTGTGGAGACAAGAGGCGTGCAGAGGAACCAAAATATCCAAGCCAGAGGGGAGGGAATTCCCAGAGTAGTAATGTCTCAGAAAAACTTTAAAGTCCCACACGCTCCTTTTATATGTTAAACAAATCTTCTAACAAACCACAAACTGAAGATGTATGATTTGACTTACCGGGCTGCCTTGGACTGGGTCCACGCGCCGCCGAGATGGAATCCCCCGCTGGCCGATGTCCCAGATCGTCACCGCTCTCCGATCCAGACAGTTCTCCTTCCGACCGTCCCGCACTCGCTGCCGGGGAAACCCCCCTAGGTTGCACCCCAGTTTGGCGTGAACTGGTTGCCGAAGGTCCGTGTTGCGCTGCACTCCGACCCCTCTGTGCCGAAACACCAGACCCGCTAGCGACATCCACCGACGGACTCCGGGCCCTCCCTATGGACTGGGAACCCGCTGCGCGACCACTTCCATCACGCCTCGTCGCCCCCTCACTCCGTGACGAACTCCCGTCTAAAGCTGCCGGACCCCTGGCCGTCCTGGATGATTGGCCACCGGTCCGCTGGCTGGACCCATCTCGCCGGGCCGCAGGGCTGCTGCGACCATCCCCCGAAGCCCTGGCCGCGCTGTAGGTGCACCTCCGTCGGGCGGGAGGAGAGGGGCCAAGTGACCCAGTGACCCCCCCCCACCGCCGCACTCCTGCCACGGCGCGGATTCCTCCCGGCCCCCCCCGAAGGCCCAGGCTGTGGGTTCTGCGGCGGAGGAGCCTGAGGGCCCCTGACGGGTCTCCCACGTGGCTGTGCTGTTCCCGAGGGTGGGTCAGGGCTGTACCGCTCCGGAGGCCTGGACCGCCGAGCGCGTGGATGATTTACCCCCCCCGCGGGTGCCGCGACCGGGGCGTCTAGCGCCGCTGACACCTGGTCCCGGACCTCCCCTACAAGTAAACTGGCCAATAGCTGGGCCAGTCCTGCCCTGTCATGCCGCCCCTCCCCTATGCTGTGCTCTGTCCAGGGCTCTCTGAAGAGGTGGATGCAAGAGCTTCTATAAGTACTCTGCCATCTTCCTCTGTTACTTTGCCAGTATCCGATTCTACTATGGATCTCGAAACCTTTGGAGATTAAATATTGACACAGGTGACTTCATATGGTTAGTGATGAATGTTACAATTTAATATAGGTGTACAATAATATTAATTAAAGTTTTTTTGTTAATAACACACAGGAGAACTTGGATAGCAGCACTGCAAGTCTTTCCTCAGGTTCAAGACCGGAAGCAAGGCCCAAAAAAAGAAAAAATACTGATGGAACATCAGATTTTTTAGCCCAAGCAGCTGCTGCCTTGAATAGAAAACCTGATGACTCAGATGGGTTTGCCATTGTGGTTTCAAATAAGTTAAAACAAATGAACACCGAGCAGAAACAGTTAGCAGAAATGTTACTGCTCCAGGTGTTGCACAAAGGTGTGAATGGGCGGTTAACTGCAAGAACACGCTTGGAGGAAGAACAACCATTTCATACACCTACACCTTCGGTTTCTCCAATCTTACCACAACCATTCACGTGGGCTAGAACCACACCACATTATCCCCCTGGGGAAAGGCCATCTTCCCATTTCTCTGGGGGTGAAAGGCCAGCTTCACATTGTCCAGCCGTGGAAAGGCCACCTTCACAATACTCAGCTGAGGAAAGGTCAGCTTCACAATACTCAATCGGGGAAAGGCCAGCTTCCCAGTGGTCACAGGAGTACAATTTTACACAGTTATAGTAATTAGTTGTTTGTGTCATGTTTGGAGTGTTTAAGGCTTCGTACACACGATGAGATATGTCCGTTCAAACTTGACGGACAGTTTAGAGCGGACATGTCTCATCGGATTTCGGTCCGATGGCGTGTACACACCATCGGATCAAAATCCCCGCCGGCAGACAGCGTGGTGACGCGGCGGTGACGTTGACGCCGCCACGTCACCGCTACGTCACCGCACCAGGAAGTAAACACTTCCGCGCGCATGCGTCGGATCCATTCACAGGATACGACGCATGTGCGGGAAGATATGTCCGCTGGTTTGCCGTACTAACCAGCGGACATATCCGACGGACAGGTTTGTAGCGGACAAATTTCAAAGCATGCTTTGAAATTTGTCCGATGGACAAACCTGTCCGCTAGCCCGTACACACGATCGGATTTGTCTGCTGAAACGGTCCATCGGACCGTTTTCAGCGGACAAATTTGATCGTGTGTACGCGGCCTAAGTTTTTCGTTTAGGACTTCTATAATTTTTCAGTTACAGGGTGTACTGTTGTTGTCTTGTTGGCATATGATAGTTGCTTTTATATTTTACTCATCTATGTATGCCTTCTAAATACCTCCAGAAAATATTGAAACATAAAAATATTTGGAAAATAAAATAAATACAGTTATGTTATTTCACTTGTTCTTTGGAGTGTTTCATTTAGTATAATATGAGTTTGGGATATGAATGATATACGTATAGAAAATTGGATTATTAAAGTCTGAATATTTTGAACATTAGGACTAGGGTTGATCAAATACCGATAATATGATCGGCATGGGGACCCATATCGTGCATTTGCACAAGTACTTGTACTCGCACTATGCTCCCAGTGCTTTATGCAATACCTAGTAAACGGTCATTGTTAGGAGGAGTGGGCGAGTGGAGACAGTGGGCAGAAAGGATGGGCAGAGTCAGTGGACAGAGGGAAGGGTGGATTCAGTCTGCGGAGGAGGCGGACAAGAGTGAGTCCTGACCTGTAGTGGAACAAAGTAAGGTGGCAGGGGTGTATGAGTCATCAGGATTGGTGCTATCACATGCGGTCACCGTCAGCGGCTGAACATTCGTACGCCCATCTTGGTATACCCTGCACTCGGCTGCAGGAAGCCAACAGCGGTCATCTTTTTACAGCCAGCCCATATAGTTTGTGCTGGGTATAACAAGATTTCTGCTGACGCTTAATGCAGACAATGTCCACCGCTGCATAGCATTTCTAAATGAATTCTTTCCTCATTTCATTGTTTACAGCATTGCAGTGACAGCCACCTGTCGATGCCCAAAAGTGCCATCTATCGGTGCAATCAGTGCCATCTATCCGTGCCCATGAGTGCCACCTATCAGGGCTACCTATTAGTGGCTATAGTAGTATAGTAGCAACCACCTGTCAGTCCCCATCTGTCAAAGTGTAATATTAAAATTCCAAGAATGCTGCAGGGGATTGTTTATGATAGGAGGAACAAGACTGAAAAGTGGAAAATAAAAATTTGATTGAAAAGGTACTTTTAAATCTATGTTTTGTGCTTTACACAGAAAAATTATTGCTGTGCACCACGTTTATGTTCATGTCATATCTGTAATGCAGAAAAGAAAACGCACTGTATGTATATTGTATGATAAACAACATCCGGAGTACACATAACATCACATTCTACAGCTAAATATAATGCCCACAATGTCCTGAACAGTGTGCAACACTGTCTTCACATCATGTCTTTCTTCCATACAGAATACAAGAGCAATTGTTTGTTTACTTTAGGTGGTTTGGCTTCCGGGTCGTTTGTTCGTTTTCCGGTCATGCGCACGTGTATTCCCGATTTTTTATTTTCGTACGATATCATACCATTAATACGTTTATCGTTCGTTGTGTTCACATACGAGAAAAATTTTCAACCTTGTTCCTTCTACAATCTTTCCGAATGCAGGATTTTCCGTACGATTTTCTCATCGTGTGTACGGGGCATTAGACTGGGATGCCATTAAAGTTCATGTGCGTGTAAAGGCAGGTGTCCCAATACTTTTGGTAATATAGTGTATACTGTATGTGCCCCTTGTCTCTCTGCCTGCTTCTTTGGTGGTCTAAAGCCGAACATGCAGAACACATTTTGGCCAATTTCTTCTGAATCGGATGAAACCTGAGCATTGGGCACCTTTTGGCCCAACAAAAGTGTATTCTGTTCAGTTTTCCTTGACAAACCTCTCCCCGAGCGTTATATACTCTCCTTACCAGCATTCCCTCTCTTCATGGGATTTCTCACTTCACCCCTCCATGGCTTCAATAAATCAAAGAGACCAAATAGCTGTAGCGCTCACCCCCAAAGGAGCCACTGGTTGATTCTTCCAATCGGCGTAAGTTACCAATTTTTCTTGTCTAGGGGTGATGCTTGTGAAAGTGGATAAGAAGCGGGTGTCCAGAAATCAAAGTGCGTTTTCAAAGCTTTATTCCAAGGCCCAACCTGACCAACATCAACATGGCACACAATAGGGGAAAAAAAGGTTGATGCGCAATGAGAGAACAGTAGTATCAGGCCTTGGATATTAAAGAGATCAGCATCGTCATATTTAAATGTCGCCACTCTCGCCAGAGTGGGTAAAATGGCCCCGGACAGGCGATTAACTTGAGCCTGGCAGCCGAGAGGTCACCTGCAAAAAATCACTAGGTGGAAACAGGGGCCTCTGCCACAGGCCTGAAGAATTTCCAAGTTACCAAAAAAATAGGGCTAGTGAATCCTCCTAGTAAGTCCGATTTTAGAGTCACCAAAGGACAGTTCAAGTATACCTGTCATGCGGTATGGTGACCGGATCCCCGATCGTTCGCCTAGGCCTCGCAGACAACCCCTGCCTCTGGGTTCTCCCGAGCCAATCCCCCACCGTTCAGCTCCCAGCTTAGGACCTGGGACCCAGCAAGCCACTGGGGCCCCTCTCAAAAATCAGGGTGCAACTCTGCTTGATGCCCAACCTTGGCCGGGCAGGCCTCGATGGCGGGGCCCATGGATGCGTGCACCCTTATGGTGGATGCCGCACCTGGAACTCGGCATGCAGACCGACCTACTAGGCAGTTCCAAACTGGCAGCAGCCCAAATTTAGGCAATTTGTGAATGGGAGCAACTCAACTCTCCCATTCCCCACTAACTTTAGCGTAACGCCCCACATATAGGGGGGGCGCTACATAGCATTCTATTGACATGTTCAATTAATCTCATGTTGCAAAGTAACACAACCAAAACCTTCTCCATGGTGGATCCAATTAAATACTACAAAGGTGCATGTACAGTCGCTGAAACCTGGGATTGAACCAGGGACCTTTAGACCTTTAGCCTAACGCTCTCCCAACTGAGCTATTTCAGCTTTTAACGCACCTTGGGGGGTGAGGTTGGAGGGGGAAGCACAGGGAGAACATGCTAGGTGAAAGTGCTAACCACTAGACCTGTCACGATCAGGCTCAAAGGCCAGTAGCTATAGCAGTGCAGGACTACCACTGACCAGCAAGACAGATACACAGGCCTGGCAGATGACACAGGCTCACCTGAGGTGCGGAGTCTAAGTGCTAACCGGTGTTTACCAGAGCTCCTGATTGTGGAGATGGATTTTGCTTTTTGTTAGCACCAGGTCGTGGTCCTCAGGATCGCCCTACCAGGGTGTGAGCAAGCCAGGGTACAGTAGCGGATAAGCAGACAAGGATGAAACAGCAGCGTGGTCAGTAAACAAGCCAAGGGATCAATCACCAGTGGCTGCAGGTTGGGATCAGGCAGAAGAGTAGTCCAGGGACAGGCCGAGGGTCAAACACGGGTGGTTGCAGGTACAAATGGCAGCAGAACAGACAAATAGCAAGGCACTGGCTGGGAAGGCACAAAAACCTGGCAAAGAGGAAGTGCTGAGATAAGGCTTATATAGGAAGTTCATAGGAGGAGCAAGGGGTTCAAGGTTCAAGGCAATCAAGAAACCAAGCAGAGTAATCTAAAGGATCATATAGGTTTATCCAGTAGATCAGGCAGGAAACTGTCCAACATCCCAGATAGCTCAGTGGGGGGAAAAAACAATGCCAGACAGAGAAGAGGTCCCAGGTTCAAGCCCAGGTCCTGATAGTACTCCCCTCCTCTCAGGTCGTCCTTCGGACGTCCTAGGGCTTGTGAGGAAACCTCTGGTGGAATACTCTTGCTAATCTAGGGGAGTGAACCTTATTTTTGCTTTCGAAAATCCTGCCGGGGAGGTTCTCCTCGCTTGCAAGGCTTTTTTAAATACCACCAGATCCTGCTTACGAACTATGGTGCCATTTAAGGCATACATGCAGTCAGGTGGTAGAACTTCCTTGGCAGGACAGGAAGTATTGATGGTATCAGGAACAGGTGTTTTTTCAGGAGGTAAAGAAGGGGTCTCTGGAGCAGGAGGTGGTTCTTTGGCAGGGCAGGGTGATGTTACTGCATTTACCACTGTGGAGCGTGGAATGAATACTGGAACTGGTCTGTTTTTGGGAGGTTGCATAGTTGCCTCTAGGCCAGATGGTAGGGGTTTCAAAGGGTTATTGGTTGCAGGTTCAAGATTTGCACTGGTTTCGTAGCTCACCGTAGTCTGGGAAACCACTTGTGTCATTGACAGACACAGACTGGCCATTGGGACTACTGGGAGTTTCCCGGTGGGCCGATGGCTCAGTTGCAGTCCTCGAGCCATTTCTCTCTGACAGTGAGTAATTGCAATTTCACTCCAATCAAGAGAAGCAGCAGCCGTCACTTGCTGGAGTGAGTATTAGCCTTTCTGCTCCCTCTTGCCCTATAGGGTGAGATAGACAGCCGGCAGACTTTCCTTCCTTTCTCCCCTTATCACTTGTCACTTATCACATGACTGGAAAGAGGAACAATGCTGCCTTTCTGGAGAGTTGTGAATAAGTACGTGTGGGAGGGGGAGGAGAGGGGGGCACTCTGATTTAAGGGGGGGACACACTGATGGGGGACACCCTGGTGCAATGGGGGACACTCTGATGCAAGAGAGGCACTCTGATGTAAGGGGAGACGCTCGGATGTAAGGGGGCTCTCTGGTACAAAGGGGGGAAACTGATGCAAGGGGGGACACTCTGGTGCAAGGAGGGACACTCTGGTGCAAGGGGGGGACACTCTCATGCAAAGGGGGCTCTCTGGTGCAAGGGAGGACACTCTGGTGCAAGGGGGGACACTCTGGTGCAAGGGGGGACACTCTGATGCAAGGGGGGACACTGAAGGGGAACACTAATGCAAGGGGGACTCTCTGCAAGGGGGACACTCTGATGCAAGGGGGGACACTCTGATGCTCTGATGGGGAAAAACTCTGATGGGGACACTCTGATGCAAGGGGACTCTGATGGGGGATACTCAGATACAAGATGGGGGAGACTCAGATACAAGGGGGGCTCTGATGAAGGGGACTCTGATGCAAGGGGGGCTCTGATGGAGACACTGGTAAGGGGGACTCTGATGCAAGGGGAACACTTAAAATTCATGTGGGCCGGTCTGGATGAAGTCCAAGGCCACATTTCTGTCCCAGTCCAGCCTTGGACCTACACACATTCTCTCCTTTTCCAACTATATATACTTTGATTAAACCAAGAGTCCTTTGGTAAAATCAATTGGCCAGAAGTGAAGATCTAGTTATCCTCTCGCCTGTTTGCTGGCACACTGTTGACCAAGAGATTCCAAGCCTGCCCACCACGACAAGGTAGACTCTTCTAGGGCAGGACCTACACTAAGCTACCCGACTGGATGCTAGTCATCCTTTTTCTAATGTTGGATGTATGTAGTAAATAAATGTTAGTCCTGTTTTTACCTGGTCATGTAGCCCAACTTATCTGAAAGGCACCCTATTTTTTCTGGACCCTCTTGGTGGTAGATGAGTGCATATAGGTGAGGGCAGGTGGTATTACCAGTATGCTGGGGTGGGGGGGTGTGGACAGATGAAACTTGGGGGGAAGTTCCACTGGCCACACTCACCCCATACTCAGGGTGGTAGCGCACAATCTTGGTGGTAGATGGGTGCATATAGGTGAGGGCAGGTGGTATTACCAGTATGCTGGGCATGGGGGAGTGAGGGCAGATGAAACTTGGGGGGAAATTCCACTGGCCACACTCACCCCATACTCAGGGTGGTAGCGTCCCCTATTGGTGGTAGATGGGTGCATATAGGTGAGGGCAGTGGTATTACCAGTATGCTGGGCGTGGGGAAGTGAGGGCAGATGAAACTTGGGGGGAAGTTCCACTGGCCACACTCACCCCATACCCAGGGTGGTAGCGTCCCTTCTTGGTGGTAGATGAGTGCATATAGGTGAGGGCAGTGGTATTACCAGTATACTGGGCGTGGGGGAGTGAGGGAAGATGAAACTTGGGGGGAAGTTTCACTGGCCACACTCACCCCATACTCAGGGTGGTAGCGCACAATCTTGGTGGTAGATGGGTGCATATAGGTGAGGGCAGGTGGTATTACCAGTATGCTGGGCATGGGGGAGTGAGGGCAGATGAAACTTGGGGGGAAATTCCACTGGCCACACTCACCCCATACTCAGGGTGGTAGCGTCCCCTCTTGGTGGTAGATGGGTGCATATAGGTGAGGGCAGTGGTATTACCAGTATGCTGGGCGTGGGGGAGTGAGGGCAGATGAAACTTGGGGGAAGTTCCACTGGCCACACTCACCCCATACCCAGGGTGGTAGCGTCCCTTCTTGGTGGTAGATGAGTGCATATAGGTGAGGGCAGTGGTATTACCAGTATGCTGGGCGTGGGGGAGTGAGGGCAGATGAAACTTGGGGGGAAGTTCCACTGGCCACACTCACCCCATACCCAGGGTGGTAGCGTCCCTTCTTGGTGGTAGATGAGTGCATATAGGTGGGGGCAGTGGTATTACCAGTATGCTGGGTGTGGGGGAGTGAGGGCAGATGAAACTTGGGGGGAAGTTCCACTGGCCACACTTACCCTATACTCAGGGTGGTAGCGTCCCCTCTAGGTGGTAGATGGGTGCATATAGGTGAGGGCAGTGGTATTACCAGTATGCTGGGCGTGGGGGAGTGAGGGCAGATGAAACTTGGGGGGAAGTTCCACTGGCCACACTCACCCCATACCCAGGGTGGTAGCGTCCCTTCTTGGTGGTAGATGAGTGCATATAGGTGAGGGCAGTGGTATTACCAGTATGCTGGGCGTGGGGGAGTGAGGGCAGATGAAACTTGGGGGGAAGTTCCACTGGCCACACTCACCCTATACTCTGGGTGGTAGCATCCCCTCTTGGTGGTAGATCAGTGCATATAGGTGAGGGCAGGTGGTATTACCAGTATGCTGGGCGTGGGGGAGTGAGGGCAGATGAAACTTGGGGGGAAGTTCCACTGGCCACACTCACCCCATACTCAGGGTGGTAGCGCACAATCTTGGTGGTAGATGGGTGCATATAGGTGAGGGCAGGTGGTATTACCAGTATGCTGGGTGTGGGGGAGTAAGGGCAGATGAAACTTGGGGGGAAATTCCACTGGCCACACTCACCCCATACTCAGGGTGGTAGCGTCCCCTCTTGGTGGTAGATGGGTGCATATAGGTGAGGGCAGTGGTATTACCAGTATGCTGGGCGTGGGGGAGTGAGGGCAGATGAAACTTGGGGGGAAGTTCCACTGGCCACACTCACCCCATACCCAGGGTGGTAGCGTCCCTTCTTGGTGGTAGATGAGTGTGTGTATTGGGTTGTGAGGCAGTTAATCCAGAAGAAGGCGAAAAACCCCAGAAAAGCATGATCCAATGTGCTCCATCTGGGGAAAAAATTCCTTCCTGATCCCCCGAGAGGCAATCGAATATTTCCTGGATCAGCCCTGTGTGTGTGGGAGGGGAACTACAACTCCCAGCATGCACTGTGTAAGTAGTGGGGGTTCAGCTCCCAGCCTGGAATAAGATGCTGTTGGACTACATATCCCAGCATGATTTTTTCTATGGAGATATTACAGGTCCCAGTGATCTCTACGTATCCCAGCCTGCTCCCCTCCCCCTCCTCAGTGGGGTTCCACCCCCCCAGTCCCACCACCCCACTCATCTCCCACCACCCTTTACCCCTCCTTCGCAGGCCCAACCAGCCCACCCTTATCCTGGGGAGGAGGGGACCCACCACCCTTGGTGGGAGAGGAGTGTGGGGTGAAATTACCCCTGAGGAGGGGGAGGGGAGTTTGCTGGGGTATGTAGAGATTGTTGGGACCTGTAGTAAATCTATAGAAACCTTTATATAATCGGTGGCATAGGTCCTAGGCTTAAGAGAAAACAACAGCTCGCAATCCATCTTGAAGCACAAGAATGATGCGTGGCTACCATCAAACCTCTCTGGCATCAGCACAAATGGCTCAGGACATGCTGGTTCCAGGGCTGGGCGTACTGTACCTTTCAGTAACAGAACATCATAATACATGGGCCAGGGTCTTTACTCTCTGATGGTAGAAATATATTGCGCAAGTATTGCTGCGCCTCGGGCTCTATGATATTGCTATGAGCCTCTTCATTTTCATTGGCCATGGTGTGAAGACATTCTCCTGGTTGTCCACTGATGGGAAAAAGTCATGTAGCTGCAGCATCCGACCATTTGCTCTGCCAATGGTCCTCCATTGCAGTCGGTACTGGTCCATGGTTGTTCGGTTCCACCTTCTAACTCTCGTTCTCGTCACTACAGTCAATGAAATGAAGCTTCTTCTCTTGCTCTTTCAGTTTTTTATGAGCCTCCTAATTGTACATCTGCATCTGTGTCAGTAGTTGTCAATGGTTAGCCCAGTAATGGCCATGAAGTGGTGTCCAATGATGGCAGCTTTGGGCTCTTATTCTTGTTAATCCAATTCAGTTTCTTCTAAAGCTCTATTGTTTTTGTGTGAGCCTCTTTGTAGGGCATTGTCATCGGACTCAACAGATCTGGTTCTTTGGTGACATCATCAAACTGTCACTCATGTATGAAAATCCAGTGACATAGTCCTCTTGCTCTGGTGATATTGAAGCTGCCTGGTTCATGCCGTTGATAAATTTATTCAAATACGTTCTGTCATTTGATGGTGGCAGACAAATCTAGAAAGAGAAAAAAGGATTAATCACAGTTTCCAAATGATACAGAAAATAGTAACAAAGTATGGTGAACCCCACCCCCGAGGTGCAGCAGATTTCACCAAGCAGGCTCCTTCCACCCTAGCTCCCTCTAGTTGTCAGAAGACATACAGAATATTGATCTCCAATAATAAACAGAAATAATTCAGACCAGGTCGTATGATTGTGTAGTGATCACAAATTCATTGACTGGTCTGGAAATCTGGTAAAAAATATGTCTTAGATGGTGAAGAGCCTACCACTGAAAATCTCCCCTTCCCTGTGGTTGGACTCCAACAAATGTTTACTTACTGGTCCAGATTCAGAGGGTGTGCAAGACTTTCTTCCCTCTACCTCCGCCCAGTCGATGGTCTTGAAGAAGTGATGGCTCCTGATGTTACTGACTTTTTCTTTTCGTCCATCTTGGTCTTTCCACAGAAGCTGTAAAGAATAAAGAAACATAATGAGACACTGAAAAAGTGATAACAATATCTGAGCAATAGAGAAACCGAGGCTTTATGTATACTTACCCTAGTTAGGAGGTTACGGAAGTTACGGTTCATGCCCTTCGGATACTGGGGATTCATTAAAATTATTTTCTTCCGAATTTGTTCTTCTTTGTCCTTTACTTCGATAAATGGATGTCTTGCAAACGCCATCTTGTATAGCATTATTCCAAGGGAGAAATAGTCAACCATGGTGAAATAATCCATTTTTTGCAGGATCTGTAGAAACATAAGAGAAAGAGGTGATTAGCATATTGTTAGATCAGGCAGAAGACATAGATATGGCAACATAGTGACATATGTGATGTATGAAGCTCGTGGAGGACTAAAAAGGTATAAAACGGAGGTGGCACTTGTGAATATTGGAGGTGGGGCTTAAAGGGTCTGTATAGTCAAAACCCTTTTTGTTTACATTTTGCATGGAATAGAAAGAGGTTAAACACTCCAGGGCTTTGCCTAGAAGTGCCCTTTAATTGCCCCTTCGTAGGTAGATGAAGGTATACAGACCCCAATAGCTTAATGTTCACAAACGCTCCCCATGTTAAAGAGAAGGGAAATAGCAGGTGAGCAGTTACTGGAGATTTTACCCCATTTGTATGTGTGAAACGGGCCAGACAGATGAATCCATCTACACTCAGCCTCAATGTCCCCTACAAAGAAGCCCCAACACTGCGCCAGGTCTCAAGTGACAGAATACCCGCACACTACCCGATGAATCCATATACAGGAAGTGGCCAGTAACATAAAAGATTACTAAGGTTCGCCTGCCCCTGACAGTGACTCGAGCTGGGCATCGCCGCTTAGTGAAGGATTGGCTTGGCTGCTCTAGTCCTGCAAAGGAAACGGCGTTCCTGCAGGGAAAAAAGTGCAGGGACTCCTATCCCACGCATTCCCGCAGGACTTGAGCCCTGGTTGGGGGGTATTGTTCTGGCCTGGAAACCCACTGAAAGCAACTGGGGCGCCAGTGGAGACATTCTCCATTTAGTGGAAGTGGAACACCCCTTTATGTCTTCTCTATAGCCAATCATAATAATTGGTATATCTTGATAAATGTTATAATTAAGTCTGATATCAGGCTCATACTTACCTCTGGAGCCATGTAGATTGTTGTCCCCACACAGCCTTTAATTCTCTTAGACTCAGTGACTCCCTTCACTGACAATCCAAAATCCGCTATTCTAGCGTGGCCGGCGTTGTCTAAGAGGATGTTTCCCGGCTTTATATCTCTGTGAACGATCTCTTTAGCGTGCAGGAATTGCAGGCCGCAAATAATTTCCGCTGTTAAGTTTCTGGTGGAGAAAGAAATTCATGGATTAGCATCAAAAATCATCAAAGCCCAGTTTATAGTAAAGATGAAGTGACTTCTTCCTATAGTACATAGGAATATGGATGGACAGGATCAGTTGGAGGGGCCTGGCTAGATCACTGCCTGTCCTTGGTGGTCAGCCTCCCCCGTCTCCAAAGTGACCCCGAAATCAAACTTACCTTAAGGTGTCCAGAGGAACTGGAGCTGAAGCTTTTATCATGGCATTGAGGTCTCCTCCGCTCAGATACTCCATAACAAATGCCAGATTATTCTGTGGAAATAAGAAAAACAGGTTAGGTTACATTGACGATTTCACATTGTGGAGGAATATACGAAGACATGCACGCCGGTGCGGTGTGACATCTTTACTAAGTGCTTTCTGGGGCAATTCTGAAAAACTGGGCAGAGAAGAAGCATAGGCCTCCATCACTGGAATATCTTTATCACAATACTAGTGTTGTCTGGTTGTTAGGGTGGCCCATTGACTTCCATATTTTGGTTCGCCATCCTGGAAGATACATGTAGATCAGGAGTTCTGACTTCCCCTGCTTTGCTAGTTTAGACTTGTTCTGGTTCATTGACTCAAAGATTTGAGACCAGAGACAGCCAGGCAGCTAGCAATGTCTAAAGTCAGTAATGGCGGCCTCTTAGTATGTGGTTTCCTGAAGGAAAGCCTCTACTCTGTACAGTTTATGTCACCAAGCTCCAGCCTTGTAGGAAGCACTCTACAGTTCTTCTCTCACCTTTACTGCATTCCGCTGATTTACAGCCAGAGCCCTCAGAAGATCCTGATGTGGGACCCAAGTGAAGCTTTCTTCTGCCTCCTCCAATTTGACACTTAGTGCCTGAAGGACTAGATGACAGGTCTGAGCACCGTCATCTCATGGGGCAGGGGGAGGCTTAGCCTTGTGCAAGTTTTGACTCCCAAGTCACCATTTGCATAAGTATTTTAGGGGGTCTGGATCAATAATGGAGCGCAGTACAGGGAAGAGAAGAAGAAATTAGAAGATGAAAAGACTTACCTTTGTCTGGAATGACCCATATATATGGGTGATGTATGGGCACTCTCTGCCTTCTTCTAGAATGCATCTTTCAGTTAAGGCCATGCAGGGTCCTGATCTCAGTTGTTTTTTCTTTTCGACGAACTTCACCGCCAGGTTTTGGTTAGTGGCGAGATGGGTGGCCAACATCACTTTCCCGAAGCTCCCCGCTCCAATAATCTTGTGGAAGGTGAAGCTTTCCATATATAGTTTCTTGGCACTGCTGGGTGGGATATCACTGCTGTCCACGATGTCTGAAGTGATGATACTTTGCTGGTCCTCCATTGCTGTGTCCAGTTTAAATGTTATACTCTTATTGGTGGCAGTAGCCAATGGAGTCTTCTCAATGTCCTTCGTGGATGGGATGACTGGACATTGACGGTCTTTTACAGTCAGAGATGCAATGGTTGCCTCTTCCTTACTGGTGGATGGAACCAGTGCAGTTTGAGCACACTGTCTGGTAGATGGGGTGACTGCACTTTGGTGGTCCTCCACAGGCATAGCCGGTGTGGTTGGCTCTCTTTCATTGGTGGATGGAACCAGTGCAGTTTGCGCACCCTCAGTGGTGGATGGGGTGACTGCACTTTGTTGGTCCTCCACAGTCATAGCCGGTGTTATTGGCTCTCTTTCATTGGTGGATGGAACAAGTGCAGTTTGCGCACCCTCATTGGTAGATGGGGTGACTGCACTTTGTTGGTCCTCCACAATCATAGCCGATGTTATTGGCTCTCTTTCATTGGTGGATGGAACCAGTGCAGTTTGCGCACCCTCAGTGGTGGATGGGGTGACTGCACTTTGTTGGTCCTCCACAGTCAAAGCCGGTATTATTGGCTCTCTTTCATTGGTGGGTGGAACAAGTGCAGTTTGCGCACCTTCTGTGGTAGATGGGGTGACTGCACTTTGTTGGTCCTCCACAATCATAGCCGGTGTTATTGGCTCTCTTTCATTGGTGGATGGAACAAGTGCAGTTTGCGCACCCTCATTGGTAGATGGGGTGACTGCACTTTGTTGGTCCTCCACAATCATAGCCGATGTTATTGGCTCTCTTTCATTGGTGGATGGAACCAGTGCAGTTTGCGCACCCTCAGTGGTGGATGGGGTGACTGCACTTTGTTGGTCCTCCACAGTCAAAGCCGGTATTATTGGCTCTCTTTCATTGGTGGGTGGAACAAGTGCAGTTTGCGCACCTTCTGTGGTAGATGGGGTGACTGCACTTTGTTGGTCCTCCACAATCATAGCCGGTGTTATTGGCTCTCTTTCATTGGTGGATGGAACGAGTGCAGTTTGCGCACCCTCGGTGGTGGATGGGGTGACTGCACTTTGTTGGTCCTCCACAATCATAGCCGGTGTTATTGGCTCTCTTTCATTGGTGGATGGAACGAGTGCAGTTTGCGCACCCTCGGTGGTGGATGGGGTGACTGCACTTTGTTGGTCCTCCACAATCATAGCCGGTGTTATTGGCTCTCTTTCATTGGTGGATTGAACGAGTGCAGTTTGCGCACCCTCGGTGGTGGATGGGGTGACTGCACTTTGTTGGTCCTCCACAATCATAGCCGGTGTTATTGGCTCTCTGTCACTGGTGGATTGCACCAGTTGGTTGCTCCCCCCCTCCAGGGTGGAGATGGTGACACTGGGAGATGGTGGATCATTTTCTCCTAGAAAGAGGGAAAAATAAACATTTAGTTCTTTCTGTTCTATAATATACAAATCTGTGGACATTTAAATACATTTTCTTATTGTGCATTTATAGCTTCTATATATACATGGATAATATTGTCGTTGTCCAAACTATCCCCCACCTCTCCTGAACGATTTAACTTGATAAACAGTAACCGACGTTTAAAAACTTCCATTTTGCCGCATTTACAATGCCGCATTTAGGAAAGTTTTTTTAATAATATATATATTTTTTTCAAACAGTCAAAAATGTTACCGCATTTACAAGTTGTTACAGTCATTTGGCGTTTTAAATGCCTCTGAACATCCGTCCTGAACGCATTCTTTATTTATTTTTTGCTTTCCAAAAAATGCACAGCCTGCATATATGTGACATGACCATATACATATTTGACTTTTTGTCAGGAACAAATAAATAAATAATTCTGTATATTATACATTAGTTCTGCAGCAAGGGTGCTATCTGAACTTTTCTCATACTCTATAGTCATATATATATATATCCAGGGCCGCCATCAGGAATTTTGGGGCCCCTTACACAGCTTCAGGCATGGGCCCCCTGGAGCAGAGAAAGGGGGGGTGCTGCCACTGCAAATTGAGAAGCGAGGGGGAGTGTCGCGAATTGAGAAGCTGGGGGGGCTGCCGCCGCAAAGTAAGGTCGGGGGAGCTTTGGGTGGTGCTAACGAACAAAAAAATATATATTAAAAAAAGGGGGATGGCATCCGCAGCCCTGGGGACCACCGGGCCCCTTCGATGTTGGGGGGCTTTGGGTGCTGAAAAAAAAGGAGGGGATGCCATCCGGGGCCCTGGGGACCACTGGGCCCCTTAGAGGTCGGGGGCTTCTGGTGCTGATGGAAAAAAAAGGGGATGCCATCCGGGCCCCTGGGGACCACTGGGCCCCTTAGAGGTCGGGGGGGCTTTGGGTGCTGACGAAAAAAAGAAAAGAAAAGGGGGATGCCATCTGGGCCCCTTAGAGGTCAGAGGGCTTTGGGTGCTGACGAAAAAAAAGGGGGATGCTATCGGGGGCCCCTGGGGACCACTGGGCTCCTTACAGATGTACTACCTGTACCCCCTGATGGCGGCCCTGTATATATCTATAAAGATATACAGGGAGTGCAGAATTATTAGGCAAGTTGTATTTTTGAGGAATAATTTTATTATTGAACAACAACCATGTTCTCAATGAACCCAAAAAACTCATTAATATCAAAGCTGAATATTTTTGGAAGTAGTTTTTAGTTTGTTTTTAGTTTTAGATATTTTAGGGGGATATCTGTGTCTGCAGGTGACTATTACTGTGCATAATTATTAGGCAACTTAACAAAAAACAAATATATACCAATTTCAATTATTTATTTTTACCAGTGAAACCAATATAACATCTCAACATTCCCAAATATACATTTCTGACATTCAAAAACAAAACAAAAACAAATCAGTGACCAATACAGTATAGCCACCTTTCTTTGCAAGGACACTCATGCAGCCTGCCATCCATGGATTCTGTCAGTGTTTTGATTTGTTCACCATCAACATTGCGTGCAGCAGCAACCACAGCCTCCCAGACACTGTTCAGAGAGGTGTACTGTTTTCCCTCCTTGTAAATCTCACATTTGATGATGGACCACAGGTTCTCAATGGGGTTCAGATCAGGTGAACAAGGAGGCCATGTCATTAGTTTTTCTTCTTTTATACCCTTTCTTGCCAGCCACGCTGTGGAGTACTTGGACGCGTGTGATGGAGCATTGTCCTGCATGAAAATCATGTTTTTCTTGAAGGATGCAGACTTCTTCCTGTACCACTGCTTGAAGAAGGTGTCTTCCAGAAACTGGCAGTAGGACTGGGAGTTGAGCTTGATTCCATCCTCAACCCGAAAAGGGCCCACAAGCTCATCTTTGATGATACCAGCCCAAACCAGTACTCCACCTCCACCTTGCTGGCGTCTGAGTCGGACTGGAGCTCTCTGCCCTTTACCAATCCAGCCACGGGCCCATCCATCTGTCCCATCAAGACTCACTCTCATTTCATCAGTCCATAAAAACCTTAGAAAAATCAGTCTTGAGATATTTCTTGGCCCAGTCTTGACGTTCCAGCTTGTGTGTCTTGTTCAGTGGTGGTCGTCTTTCAGCCTCTTACCTTGGCCATGTCTCTGAGTATTGCACACCTTGTGCTTTTGGGCACTCCAGTGATGTTGCAGCTCTGAAATATGGCCAAACTGGTGGCAAGTGGCATCTTGGCAGCTGCACGCTTGACTTTTCTCAGTTCATGGGCAGTTATTTTGCGCCTTGGTTTTTCCACGAGCTTCTTGCGACCCTGTTGACTATTTTGAATGAAACGCTTGATTGTTCGATGATTACGCTTCAGAAGCTTTGCAATTTTAAGAGTGCTGCATCCCTCTGCAAGATATCTCACTATTTTTGACTTTTCTGAGCCTGTCAAGTCCTTCTTTTGACCCATTTTGCCAAAGGAAAGGAAGTTGCCTAATAATTATGCACACCTGATATAGGGTGTTGATGTTATTAGACCACACCCCTTCTCATTACAGAGATGCACATCACCTAATATGCTTAATTGGTAGTAGGCTTTCAAGCCTATACAGCTTGGAGTAAGACAACATGCATAAAGAGGATGATGTGGTCAAAATACTAATTTGCCTAATAATTCTGCACTCCCTGTATATACATAGATAGCTATACACTCTAGAAGCATATACTGTGTGTATATACATATATATATATATATATATATATATATATACTTTGCTTTTACAGTTATAATTGAAACTAGTGATTGGACACAAGTGATTGTCGGTTACATCGGGCAGCCAATGAGATGTGGGCATTCCTCCTATATATAGGATTCCCCTGTATGCTTCCAGAATCTTCCCTAGCCTGTTTCAAGGGTCCCCCATAACTGTTTTCAGGCACCCTGACCTACTTTCAGGGAACCTTGACTTACTCTAAAGGGGGAGCCTTGAAACCCCTTTTTTGCTGCCACTGTCCCATTAGAAAAGGGTCCGGGGGAACCTGAAACCCCCTATCCCCTTTCTTTTATATGGGAATGATTATATAAAAGGGGTTTCAAGGCTCCCTCTTTAGAGTAGGTCAAGGTTCCCTGAAAGTAGGTCAGGGTGCCTGAAAACAGTTAAGGGGGACCCTTGAAACAGGCTAGGGAAGAATCTAGAAGCATACATGGGAACTGTCTCCTGCTGGCCAACTGCCATCTGAAGGAGGAGCTGAGATTACATTTGAATTAATAAAGAATGTTTCCCAGTATAGAATTCTCTCCAGATTCCTCCATTATCATTGGATGAAATCCTTACATACCTCCTGCGTGTCTCCGTCGGGGTTTTAGGTGAATACAGGGGCAGATGGTGTTAATAACTGCCCTGAACCCCCGCCTGATACCCTTACACACCCTCCTACGAGGGGCTTTGGGCTGTGCGGGGGGCTGGTTCTCCGATGTTATGGGTGAAACCATTTTTGAGGTCATCATTGGGTCTCCTTAGATGATAAACAGAAGATCCGCTGACTTTCTCACACTTCTATCGCTATGAAAACGCGCTATTATAAAATAATAAGCAACGAGTCTCAGAGCCGCATAAATCACGTCCTTTCCCTAGAAGAGAAATTCTGAGTGAGCCAAGATCCTGCCAGAGCTGCTTATATAGGACAGGCTCCTCCCACTTGTGACATCATCAGTTCTAACTGTCAAAAATTTTTAAACTGGTTAACAAGTTAACCCTTCGCTGCCCAGGGACAATCTGACATTTCTCACACACTTGTTGAAATAAACATGTTTTTTAGCTAATAAAAAGGTTTATAATAATAATTATTATAACATTTTCTATAACATTTAGGAGATGAGGAAATAGATACCTAAAAAGTAACATTTTAATATTTTTTTTCTTTTTTTTTTTTTTTTGAAAATGATATCTTTATTAAAATTATAATGAGTTTAACACACACAAACATGTTCTTGCTATACACAAAACCATAGAATCTCACTATATAAAGGGTATCCAATGGAAATCACGTCACTGCCAATAGAATAATATAATGTGTTATCCTGAAGGCACACTTACTGTGCAGAGATTTTACAACTCCCACAAGTCCCATATTATATTATTAGACGGGATTGGGACTCGTACTACTTTGTTTTTTTTTTGGTTTACAGGACTTTTGGTGGACAAGGAGTCTGTCTGGCAGGAAGGTGCGTCCACAAATAATTTTTATAAAATATAAAACATGGAGGTTGAGATGAGGAAATCGATACCCAAAAATTAAAATCTTTATATATATATATATATATTTAGTTATTTATTTTTTTTCTAACTGAAAAAATGTACACATATGATCATGTCACATGAGATTTTTTTTGTCGTTTTTTTTTTCTTTTCTTTTTTTCAAGTTAACCCTTCACTGCCCAGAAAGATTTTGACATTTCTCACACACTTGTTAAAATAAAAGTTTTTTTAAGCTAGAAAAATAGCTTATAATAGCCAAATATGATATATTTCCTGAAAGCAGCGACCCTGCAGAATTAAATGGTGGTCGTTGCCATATTTTATGTCACACGATATTCACGCAGCTGTTTGTTAAATGCATATAAAATACACTTAAATGCATTTTAGTGCACACAAACACCATATAATACCAATTTTTAATTTTTTTTATAAAATATAAAACATGAAGGTTGAGATGAGTAAATAGATACCCAAAAAGTCAAGATTTCATATTTTTTTTTTTTTTTTTTTTTTATAATGACAAAACATTCAAATATTTATATGGTCATGTCACATGATTTTTTTTTTTTTATTTTGTTGTTCTAACTGGCAAAAAAATTATTAAAAAAAATATGTAAACATGTTAACCCTTCGCTGCCCAGGACAAATTTTGACATTTCTTGTACACATGTTAACAAAACCATGTTTTTTTTTAGCTAGAAAATAGCTTATAATAGGCAAACATGATATATTTTCTGAAAGCAGCAACCCTGGAGAATTA
This sequence comes from Rana kukunoris, assembly GCA_029574335.1. NCBI lineage: Eukaryota > Metazoa > Chordata > Amphibia > Anura > Ranidae > Rana > Rana kukunoris. The sequence goes on from CM056057.1 coordinate 13,377,792, forward strand.
AATGGTGTTTTTTCCCGTATTTTATGTTGCATGAGATTTGTTCAGCTGTTTATTAAATGCAAATTGTCAGTGAAAAAATACACTTAAATGCATTTTAGCGCACACAGACACATATGCTTCTCCGGCCGGCAGAACCGTCACTTCTGGTTGAACTGCAAGCCACAATCCCAACCCTGCGCCACTCTCTTCCTTCTGGATAGGCCCTCAGACAGCCTAGCAGCCAGATGTCCCCGGTATAGGCCCAAACCAAGCGGCCTGGGCAGTACAACACACGTCCACCCAGACAGCCGTCCAGGTGGCACAGAAACCCGATCACCTGACTCCACCCAAATATATAGGTTCTCCCAGCAGACCAAGGGACCCAAGAAAACCCTTGCCCATTGGCTGAGATACCCCATATGCTCCTAACCTGCCATTGCATTGCCCTTGTCGTTTCTAATGCCACCAAGTGCCTGGCCACGTAGTGACAAAAGAGAAAAGTGCAGCAATCACAGACTAAAGGCCCGTTCACACGATTGGATATTCCGACAACTGCGTGATGGACGCGTTTTGTCGGATAATCCGACCGTCTGTATGCTCCATCGCACAATTGTTGTCGGAATTTCCCACCGTCATACATGAAGAACACCATCCCCCACCGTCATACATGAAGAACCTCATCCCCCACCATCATACATGAAGAACGCCATCCCCCACCATCATACATGAAGAACACCATCCCCCACCGACATACGAGGAGAACACCATCCCCCACCATGATACATGAAGAACCCCATCCCCCACCGTCATACATGAAGAACCCCATCCCCCACCATCATACATGAAGAACACCATCCCCCACCATCATACATGAAGAACCCCATCCCCCACCATCATACATGAAGAACACCATCCCCCACCGTCATACATAAAGAACGCCATCCCCCACCGTCATACGTGGAGAACACCATCCCCCACCATCATACGTGGAGAACACCATCCCCCACCGTCATACGTGGAGAACACCATCCCCCACTGTCATACGTAGAGAACACCATCCCCCACCGTCATACGTAGAGAACACCATCCCTCACCGTCATACATGGAGAACACCATCCTCCGCTGTTATACATGGAGAACACCATCCCCCACCGTCATACATGGAGAACACCATCCCCCACCGTCATACATGGAGAACACCATCCTCCGCTGTTATACATGGAGAACACCATCCCCCACCGTCATACATGGAGAACACCATCCCCCACCATCATACATGAAGAACACCATCCCCCACCGTCATACATGGAGAACACCATCCCCCACCGTCATACATGGAGAACACCATCCCCCACCGTCATACATGGAGAACACCATCCCCCACCGTCATACATGGAGAACACCATCCCCCACCGTCATACATGGAGAACACCATCCCCCACCCTCATACATAGGGAACACCATCCCCCACCGTCATACATGGAGAACACCATCCCCCACCGTCATTCTTGGAGAACACCATCCCCCACCGTCATACATGGAGAACACCATCCCCCACCGTCATACATGGAGAACACCATCCCCCACCCTCAAACATAGGGAACACCATCCCCCACCGTCATACATGGAGAACACCATCCCCCCACCGTCATACATGGAGAGCACCATCCCCCACCGTCATACGTGGAGAACACCATCCCCCACCGTCATACGTGGAGAACACCATCCCCCACCGTCATACCTGGAGAACACCATCCTCCACCATCATACGTAGAGAACACCATCCCCCACCGTCATACGTAGAGAACACCATCCTCCACCGTCATACATGGAGAACACCATCCTCCGCTGTTATACATGGAGAACACCATCCCCCACCGTCATACATGGAGAACACCATCCCCCACCGTCATACATGGAGAACACCATCCCCCACCGTCATACATGAAGAACACCATCCCCCACCGTCATACATGGAGAGCACCATCCCCCACCGTCATACATGGAGAACACCATCCCCCACCGTCATACATGGAGAGCACCATCCCCCACCGTCATACATGGAGAACACCATCCCCCACCGTCATACATGAAGAACACCATCCCCCACCGTCATACATAAAGAACTCCATCCCCCACCGTCATACGTGGAGAACACCATCCCCCACCGCCATACGTGGAGAACACCATCCCCCACCGTCATACGTGGAGAACACCATCCCCCACCGTCATACGTGGAGAACACCACCCCCCACCGTCATACGTGGAGAACACCATTCCCCACCATCATACGTAGAGAACACCATCCCCCACCGTCATACATGGAGAACACCATCCTCCGCTGTTATACATGGAGAACACCATCCCCCACCGTCATACATGGAGAACACCATCCCCCACCGTCATACATGGAGAACACCATCCCCCACCGTCATACATGGAGAACACCACCCCCCACCGTCATACGTGGAGAACACCATTCCCCACCGTCATACATGGAGAACACCATCCCCCACCGTCATACATGGAGAACACCATCCCCCACCGTCATACATGGAGAACACCACCCCCCACCGTCATACATGGAGAACACCATCTCCACCGTCATACATGGAGAACACCATCCCCCAACGTCATACATGGAGAACACAATCCCCCACCGTCATACATAGGGAACACCATCCCCCACCGTCATACATGGAGAACACCATCCCCCACCGTCATACATGGAGAACACCATCCCCCACCGTCATACATGGAGAACACCACCCCCCACCGTCATACGTGGAGAACACCATCCCCCACCGTCATACATGGAGAACACCATCCCCCACCGTCATACATGGAGAACACCATCCCCCACCGTCATACATGGAGAACACCATCCCCCACCGTCATACATGGAGAACACCATCTCCACCGTCATACATGGAGAACACCATCCCCCACCGTCATACATGGAGAACACAATCCCCCACCGTCATACATAGGGAACACCATCCCCCACCGTCATACATGGAGAACACCATCCCCCACCGTCATACATGGAGAACACCATCCCCCACCGTCATACATGGAGAACACCATCCCCCACCGTCATACATGGAGAACACCATCCCCCACCGTCATACATGGAGAACACCATCCCCCACCGTCATACATGGAGAACATCATCCCCCACCGTCATACATGAAGAACACCATCCCCCACCGTCATACATGGAGAGCACCATCCCCCACCGTCATACACGGAGAACACCATCACCCACCGTCATACATGGAGAACACCATCCCCCACCGTCATATATGGAGAACACCATCCCCCACCGTCATACATGGAGAACACCATCCCCCACCGTCATATATGGAGAACACCATCACCCACCGTCATACATGGAAAACACCATCCCCCACCGTCATACATGGAGAACACCATCCCCCACCGTCATACATGGAGAACACCATCCCCCACCGTCATACTTGGAGAACACCATCCCCCACCGTCATACATGGAGAACACCATCCCCCACCATCATACATGAAGAACACCATTCCCCACCGTCTAACATGGAGAACACCATCCCCCACCGTCATACACGGAGAACACCATCACCCACCGTCATACATGGAGAACACCATCCCCCACCGTCATACATGGAGAACACCATCCCCCACCGTCATACATGGAGAACACCATCCCCCACCGTCATACATGGAGAACACCATCCCCCACCGTCATACATGGAGAACACCATCCCCCACCGTCATACATGGAGGACACCATCCTCACCATCATACATGGAGAACACCATCCCCACCGTCATACATGAAGAACACCATCCCCCACTGTCATACATGAAGAACACCATCCCCCACCGTCATACATGGAGAGCACCATCCCCCAACCTCATACATCTAGAACACCATCCCCCACCGTCATACATGGAGAACACCATCCCCCACCGTCATACATGGAGAACACCATCCCCCACTGTCATACATGGAGGACACCATCCTCACCATCATACATGGAGAACACCATCCCCCACCGTCATACATGGAGAACACCACCCCCCACCGTCATACATGGAGGGGGAAACAATATGCTTTGGGGGGGGTTTTCTGCTAAGGGGACGGGACAACTTCACCACATCAGGGACGATGGACCGCTTAGAGCAGGGGTCTCAAACTCAAATTACCTGAGGGCCACAAGACAAGTTTTCATTTTCCATGGGGGGCCGCATGCAAACTTTCCAACTTCAAAAACAGTACTGGTGACAGCGAACGCATTATTAACCCTGACCACTACACTACACACGGACCACTGCACTACACTACACATACACATGGACCACCACCAGGGTACAGCACATCAGGGTACATCAGAGGACAGCACATAGGGGTACAGCACAACAGGCCACATCAGGGTGCACGGCACATCAGGGCAGGTCATACCAGGACAGGGCACATGGCACATCAGGGTACATGACATGGCACATCAGGACAGGGCACATGGCACATCAGGGTACATGGGGCACAATTAGAGCAGATCAGGGCACAATCAGCACATACGAGCACATGGGGCATATCAGGGTACATACGAGCACACCAGGGCACATGGGGCACATGAGAGCACATTAGGGCACAGCACATCAGGACAGGGCACATGGCACATGGCACATCAGGATACAGGACAGGGCACATGAAACAGCACATCAGGGTACAAAGCCCAGCACATCAGGGTACCCCATGTACCCTGATGTGCTGGGCTTTATACGCTAATGTGCTGTTCCATGTACCCTGTACCCTGATGTGCCACGTGCCCTGATGTGCTGGGGTTTGTACCCTGATGTGCTGTTTCATGTGCCCTGTACCCTGATGTGACATGTGCTCTGTCCTGATGTGCTGTGCCATGTCTTGTACCCTGATGTGCCATGTGCCCTATCCTGATGTGCTGTGACCCATGTGCCCTGATGTTCTCTCATGTGCCTCATGTTCCCTGATTGTGCCCTGATGTGCTCTCATGTGCCCCATGGCACATCAGGGTACATGGGCCACATCAGGGCACATGGGGCACAATCCGAGCACATGGGGCATATCAGGGCACACCAGGGCACATGAGAGCACATCAGGGCACAATCAGGGCACATGGGGCACATCAGGGCACAACAGGGCATAATCAGGGCACATGGGAGCACATCAGGGCACATGGGAGCACATCATGGCACAGCACTTTAGGACAGGGTACATGGCACATCAGGGTACAGGGCACCCTGATGTACAGAGCCCAGCACATCAGGGTACATGAGGCACATGAGGGTACATGGGGCACATCAGGGTACATGGGGCACATGGCACATTGGGGCACATCAGGGTACAAGGGGCACATCAGGGTACATGGGGCACAATCAGAGCCCATCAGGGCACATGAGAGCACATCAGGGTACATGAGAGCACATCAGGGCACATGAGAGCACATCAGGGCACAGGTCAGTACCTGTTTTCTTCAAAGGCAGAGTAGCGCAGGAAGCGTCTGTCATAAGTTCACTTGTCTCTCATGTCACGCTGCTACTCCCCGGCGGCCCCTCCCCCTCTCTTCTCGTCCATCTCAGATGATGTCACAAGCAACTGGGGATGGACGAGAAGAGAGGGGGGAGGGGCTGCCGGGGAGTAGCAGCGTGACATGAGAGACAAGTGAACTTATGACAGACGCTTCCTGCGCTACTCTGCATCTACACTTCCGCAGCACCCTGCGGGCCATTTAAAACCGGTCCGCGGGCCGCAAATGGCCCGCGGGCCGGTACTTTGAGACCCCTGGCTTAGAGGCTCATTCACAAGGGTGGCAGGTGAAAAACTTGGGTGAGAACATTCTTCCCTCAGCCAGGGCATTGAAAATGGGTCATGGATGGGTCTTCCAGCATGACAATGACCCAAAACACACGGCCGAGGCAACAAAGGAGTGGCTCAAGAAGAAGCACATTAATGCCCTGGAGTGGCCTAGCCAGACTCCAGACCTTAATCCCATAGAAAATATGTGGAGGGAGCTGAAGGGTCGAGTTACCAAACGTCAGCCTTAATGACTTGGAGAGGATCTGCAAAGAGGACAAAATCCCTCCTGAGATGTGTGAGAACCTGGAGGCCAACTCCAAGAAACGTCTGACCTCTGTGATTACCAACAAGGGTTTCTCCAGCAAATACCAAGTCATGTTCTGCAAAGTGGTCAAATACTTATTTCACTGTATATATTTATATTATTTTAATGTTATAATCTGGATTGGTGTCTTTCCATCCAGTACTGAGATTTACACAGCTCTGTCATTTAGCACACAGAGCCCCATCACATAGACAGGGGCCACCAGCTTAGAGGCTCATTCACAAGGGTGTTTGGGAAGGGAAACCTTCACCTCCTATTATATATATTAATATTATTATTATTATTGGTGTTTCTGTCCATCCAGTCCTGAGATTTACAGTTTGTCACTTCCGGCTCCGCCCCTTTGTTTTCCAGCGGCCATGAAAGCAGCCGATCAGACCGATCTGTGTCTGATTGGCTGCATTGGAGGTCAGAGGAGATATTTGTTGTCTAATAGACCCCCAGATCTCTCCATAACGAGGACCTGTCACTGCCCAAAGTTGTCACAAGGGATGTTGTTTATGATAGCAATAAAGTTAGTACAGAAAAGGAAAAGGAAAAAAAAATTGTATATAAATTAATAAATAAATGATAATATTTCAGTGCCACCTATCAGTGCTGCCAATTAGTGCTATCTATCAGTACCACCTATGAGTGCTCATCAGTGCCACCTATCAGTGCTGCCGATTAGTGCCACCTATCAGTACCACCTATGAGTGCTCATCAGTGCCACCTATCAGTGCTGCCGATTAGTGCCATCTATCAGTGCCGCCTATGAGAGCCCATCAGTGCCACCTATCAGTGCTGCCTATGAGTGCCCATCAGTGCTGCTTATCAGTGCCGCCTATCACATAGCTCCCAACTGTCCCTGATTTCGAGGGACTGTCCCTGATTTGGAGCAATGTCCCACTGTCCCTCATTCCTCCTTGTGTGTCCCTCATTTTGGTTTGATCCACATAGAGTTGTATATAAAATTCACTTTTTATCTATCAAAAAGTGTTTCCAGTGCTAAACATTTCAAAATGGCTGAATTTGTAAATTCCAAAGGCCAATATAAAGGAAGAGTAGTGGTAAAAAAAAGGACTTGTGGGTTTAATCAATCTTTTATTTTTTTGTACAATTCTCCTTTAAGGGGGCGTGACAGGGGGTGTGTCCTATGCCTGCATACTTTTGCTGATAAGTATCCCTCATTCCCATCTTAAAAAGTTGGGAGGTGTGCTATCAGTGCCCGTCAGTGCCGCCTATGAGTGCCCATCAGTGCCACCTATTAGTGCCCATCAGTGCCACCTATCAGTGCTGCATATCAGTGCCCACCAGTGCCACCTATCAGTGCCCACCAGTGCTGCTTATTAGCGCCTTTTATTAGTGCCCATCAGTGACTCCTGTCAGTGCCTATCAGTGCTGCATATCATCAGCATATCACCTTATCATCAGTGCCCATCAATTAGGGAGAAAAATTACTTATTTGCAATGTTTTGTAACAGAAACAAAGAAAAAGTTTTGTAGTGTAAAAAAAAAACAAAAAAACTCCAGAGGTGATCAAATATCACCAAAAAAAATCTCTATTTGTGGGAAGAAAATGATAAAAAATGTCATATGGGTACCGTGTTGTATGACCGCGCAATTGTCATTCAAGGTGTGACAGGGCTTTTTTTTTGTGCAAAGGCCCTAGAGAATAAAATGGTGAGTGTTGCAATTACATTATATATATAATTATTATTATTATTATTATTATACAGGATTTATATAGCAAACTGTTGGCGCTATATAAATCCTGTATAATAATAATAATATATATAATGTAAATGCAACACCCACCATTTCATTCTCTAGGGCAGGGGTGTCAAACTCAATTTCATCGTGGGCCGCATCAGCATTATGGTTGCCCTCAAAAGGGCCGGTTGTATCTGTAAGATTAAAAGTCCAGGTCATCCCTTCCCCTTACATTAGATGTCAAGAGCCCCCCCACCATCATAAGTTGAGCCCCCCCTCTCCCTTACATTACAGTGCACCCCCCTTTCCTTATGCTGCTGCTGGGAAGAAGTTGGATGCATTGCTTGAAAGCAGAAAGTAAGGGTCTGGAGGATGACTGAAGAGGTGCGAGGGCCGCATGAAATGGCCTGGAGGGCCGCATTCGGCCCGCGGGCCTTGTGTTTGCCACCTCTGCTCTAGGGCTTCTGCTAAAATATATATATAATATAATTTTCTGTATAAAAGAGTAGATTTTTACATGTAGGAGTGAAGTGTCAGAAATGGCTCCCGGGTGGCAAGTGGTTAAAAAAAACTTGAAAAGCCAATCGCGGGAAAAAACGCACGCAATTCTTTTCTGCAGCTTCTCCATTGAAGTGCATTGAACCAGAAAAAAAACGCAGCGTTTTTGCATTAAAAAAAAAATTCCCTGACCCCTTTACAAAAACGCAGCGGCTGAAAAAAAAAAAGAAAAGCATAGATGTGATTGTGTCCAATAAGAATGTTAGATGGACTGTAGTGCGTTTCTGCAAAAAGCGTGAAGCTTGTGAAGCACGCCGTAGTCTATCCCAGTGTTTCCCAACTCCAGTCTCAAAGCGCCCCCGACAGGTCATGTTTTCAGGCTTCCCATTATTCTTCACGGGTGATTTGATCCGTTTCACTGCCTTATGCCGCGTACACACGATCGGAAATTCCGCCAGCAAAAGTCCAATGTGAGCTTTTGGTCAGAAATTCCGCCCGTGTGTACGCTCCATCGTACTTTTCGGAATTTCTGCCCAAAAAAATGATTGAGAGCCGGTTCTCTATTCTTCCGATGGAAAAAGTTCCTATCGGAAAATCCGCTCGTCTATATGCAATTCTGATCTGCAAAAAAAACACACGCATGCTCGGAATCAAGCAGAAGAGCCGAACTGCCTATTGAACATCTCGGCTCGTTGTAGCCTTGTACGCAGGGCTGCCATCAGGAATTATAATGCTCCTTACACAGCTTCAGACATGGCCCCCCTGGAGCAGAGAACCTTTACAAAAAAAAGAAATAAAGAAAAATATATAAAAAAATACAATTATAAAAAACCTCTGGACCCTTTAATAAAAAGAAAAAAAAGAACTACAATATATATATATATATATATATATATATATATATATATATATATATATATATATATAAATAAATAAAAGGGGGGTTGCAATCTGAGGCCCTGGGGAACACTGGGCCCTTTAATAATAATAATAATAATAAATATATATATATATATATATATATATATATATATATATATATATATATTTTTTATAAAAAAATACAAAAAAAGGGGGTTGCCATCTGGGACCATGGGGACCTCTTGGCCCTTTAATAAAAAAGAAAAAAAAAGAAACCTCTGCGCCCTTAAATACAAAATAAATAAAAAAGATATATCTAAAAAAAATTTTTTTTTAATAAAAAATAAAATACAAAAAGGGGGGTTGCCATCCGGGTCCCTGGGGACCTCTTGGCCCTTTAATAAAAAAAAAAAAAAAGAAACCTCTGCGCCCTTTAATACAAAATAAATAAAAAAGATATATATAAAAAAAAAAAAATTTTTATAAAAAATAAAATACAAAAAGGGGGGTTGCCATCCGGGTCCCTGGGGATCTCTGGGCCCTTTATATATATATATATATATATATATATATATATATAAAAGAAAAACAAAGAAAAAATAAAAAAAGAAATAAAACAATTTGTATATAAAAAATGTAATTTTTTTTTTATATAAAAAAGGGGGGTTGCCATCTGGGGGCCCTGGGAACCTCCGGGCCCCTGGGCCCTTTAATAAAAATATATATAAAAATTTATAAAAAATAAAAAATAAAAAAATATATACAAAATTAATATTTATAAAAAAAGGGGGGGGGGGTTGTCTTCAGGGGGCCCTGGGGACCTCTCGGCGATTTAATAAAAAACTATATATATATTATATGTATATATATATATATATATATATTTATATATATATATATATATATATATTTTTATATACATATAAAAAATAAATAAAACAAAAGCGGGGTTGCAATCCGGGGGCCCTGGGGACCTCCGGGCCCCTTACAGGTGTACTGCCTGTACCCCCCTGATGGCGGCCCTGCTGGTACGTCACCGCGTTCTTGGCGGGCGGAATTTGGTGTGGCCGTGTGTGTGCAAGTTTGAGCCAAAATTCCCTCGGGAAAAAAAACACGGTTTTCTTGTCGGAATTTCCGATCGCGTGTATTAGTAATGGCCGCGGCCGGTTCATCTGAGGGAAATCCTGAAAACATGACCTGTTGAGGAGTGAAGTTGGTCTATCCTCCTGGTTGTGCTGTCTTTGTGAATGGAGTCTATTCAATGCTGAGAGAGGCTTCCCCCCCCCCCCTCCTCTGTGATGTGGGCGGGGCCTTCCCTGATCATCCTGTCAGTTTGGCCGTTTCCAGGGAGACGGGAAAAAAACAGCCCGGAGGCCAACACCAGCCGGAGATCAGCTCTTGGGAGTCGGATGAGATCGGTGAGACGGATGGGCGACTGACGCAGGTACCCCCGGCCTGGTGGAGGGTAATGTGGGGCGATGTGGGCGGCGCCCTCTGCCTGCGTACTTATATAACTACAGAGGCACAGGAGGGGGGGGGGGATTTATTAAAGGTAAATAGGCTGTTTATTAGCGAGGGAAGTTGCACTTTGCAAGGGAATTTCCCCCAGAGCACCCTGCGCTATGGTCACATGTCAACTGGACAGTTAGCTGCGGGCAGAACCGCTGTCTCTGGATGCAAGCTGCGCCAGGGCCAGTCAGAGTTCCTAATTGTATATAACCGCTCAAATGAGGGGCTACCCATAAACAGCGGCTACGCCGGTTATTGATCTGTACAATGGCTGACGCCTCTGGACGCAGCAGCACTCTGCACTATGGTCACATGTGAACTAGACAGTTAGCTGCGGGCAGAACCGCCGTCACTGGGTGCACGCTGAATCAGATCGAGTTAGAGCCCCTAATTGTATATAACCGCTCAAATAAGGGGGGTTACCTATAAACAGCGGCTGCGCCGGTTATTGATTTGTACAATGGCTGACGCCTCTGGACGCAGCAGCGCTCTGCGCTATGGTCACATGTGAACTACACAGTTCGCTGCAGGCAGAACCGCCGTCACTGGGTGCATGCTGCGGCAGATTGAGTTAGAGTCCCTAATTGTATGTAACAGGTCAAATGACGGGCTACCCATAAACAGCGGCTGCACTGCACAGCGGCCCCTGTGGACGCAGCAGCACTCTGCGCTATGGTCACATGAATTAGCTGCAGGTAGAGCCGCCGTCCCCGGATGCAAGCTGCGCCAGGGCCAGTCAGAGTCCCTTATTATATGTAGCGGCTCAAATTAGGGGTTACCCATAAACAGCGCATGTGCCGGACATTTATTTGTACATTGGCTGACGCCTCTGGACGCATCGGCACATTAGTCTATGGTCACATGTGAGCTAGACAGTTAGCTGCGGGCAGAACCGCTGTCCCTGGGTGCAAGCTGCACCAGAGCTAGTCAGAGTCCCTAATTGTATGTAACGGCTCAAATGAGGGGCTTACCCATAAATACCGACTGCACTCCACAGCAGCCCCTGTGGACGCAGCAGCACCCTGCACTATGGTTACATGTGAATTAGCTGCGGGTAGAACCGCTGTCCCTGGGTGCAAGCTATTCAAGGGTCGGTCAGAGTCCCTAATTTTATATTACCGCTCAAATAAGGGGATACGCATAAACAGCGGCTGCACCAGTTATTGATTTGCACAATGGCTGACGCCTCTGGACGCAGCAGTACTCTGCGCTATGGTCACATGTGAACTGGACAGTTAGCTGCGGGCAGAACCGCCGTCCCTGGGTGCCAGAGTCGGTCAGAGTCACTAATGGTATATAAAAGCTCAAACGAGGGGTTACCCATGAACAGCGGCTTCGCCGGTTATTAATTTGTACAATGGTTGCTCCTCTGAACGCAGCAGCACTCTGCGCTATGGTCACATGTAAACGGGACAATCAGCTGCGGGTAGAACCGCCGTCTCTGGATGCAAGCTGCGACAGGGCTGGTCCGAGTCTCTAATTGTATATAACCACTCAAATGAGGGGCTACCTATAAACAGCGGCTGCACCGGCCATTGATTTGTACAATGGGCAGCGCCTCTGGACGCAGCAGTACTCTGCTATGGTCAACTGGACAATTAGCTGCGGGCAGAACCGCCGTCCCTGTATATAACCACTCAAATGAGGGGTCACCCATAACTGGCGGCTACACCAGTCATTGATTTGTACAATGACTGGAGCCTCTAGACGCTGCAGCACTCTGCACTATGGTCACATGTGAACTGGACAGTTAGCTGCGGGCAGAACCGCTGTCCCTGGATGCAAGCTGCGCCAGGGCCAGTCCGAGTACCAACCTGTAAATAGCCGCTTAAATGAGGGGCTACCTATAAACAGCGGCTGCGCCGGCCATTGATTTATACTCTGGAAGCAGCAGCACTCTGCACTATCGTCACATGTGAATTAGCTGCAGGTAGAACCGCTGTCCCTGGGTGCAAGCTGCGCCAGGCTAGTCAGAGTCCCTAATTGTATGTAACCACTCAAATGAGGGGCTGCCTATAAACAGCGGCTGCACCGGCCATTCATTTATACAATTGCTGACACCTGCGAACGCAGCAGCACCCTGCGCTATGGTCACATGTGAGCTGGACAGTTAGCTGCGGGCAGAACCGCTGTCCCTCGGTGCAAGCTGTGCCAGGGCTGGTCTGAGTCCCTAATTGTATACACCCACTCAAATAAGGGGCTACCCATAAACAGCGGCTGTGCCCGTCATTTGATTGGCACAATAGCTGCTCTTCTGAAAGCAGCAGCACTCTGCGCTATGGTCACATGTGAGCTGGACAGTTAGCTGCGGGCAGAACCGCCGTCCCTCGGTGCAAGCTGTGCCAGGGCCGGTCAGAGTCCCTAATCATATACACCCACTCAAATAAGGGGCTACCCATAAACAGCGGCTATGCTGGTCATTGATTGGTACAATGGCTGCTCTTCTGAAAGCAGCAGCACTCTGTGCTATGGTCACATGTGAACTAGACAGTTACCTGCGGGCAGAACCGCCGTCCCTCGGTGCAAGCTGTGCCAGGGCCGGTCAGAGTCCCTAATCATATACACCCACTCAAATAAGGGGCTGCCCATAAACAGCGGCTATGCTGGTCATTGATTGGTACAATGGCTGCTCTTCTGAATGCAGCAGCATATACTGGACAGTTAGCTACAGCCAGAAGCGCCGTGTCCGGGTGAAAGCTGAGCCTTCTGGATGCAGCAGCACTCTCTATGTTAAGGCAACTGGACTATCGGCTATGGCCAGAACCATCACGTCTGGATGCAAGCTTCTCGCCCATAAAGCTGCCCATTGAAATGAATAGGCTGCCCGACATGCAACGCATGGAAACGCATGAATGCTCATGCGCGCTCCCATGGCGTGCGCGGAGTCTAAGGCCAGGCTCGCATTTGCGTTTTGCTTTCCCGCAACACACAGAAATGCCCCGGCCCTTTGGCAGATGTGTAATTCTTAATGGAACCTCCCATGCATCTGGTAACACATGCACTTTCATGCGCGCCAAAACGCAAGGTGTTGCAGCACGACGCGTTTCAGCGCGATATCTTAAAAGTGTCAGTGACTTCCTTTGAGTGTTTTTTGTGTGCGCATAGCCCATTAAAATAATGGTACCAATGGAGCCTTACAACTTGTATTTATAAAGTCACTGGTCTCCAAAGGGGGGTAATTAAAACTGCGAGACACATCTTGAGTCATCTGCGTGGTGACGTCACATTGCATTTTAATGTATGTTCCTCCTGCGAAAGCTCAGTGGTTGGTTTTTCCCACTTGTGGCTGTAAATTTACTGAGCTTCCGACATAATTCTCAATCATTTCATTGTGACATTTATCATGTCAGGGGCCCCAATTGGTGGTAATTATAACTGCAAGATGCATCTTGAACAATCCGCGTGGTGACGTCACATTGCATTTTAATGTGCGTTCCTCCTGGGAAAGCTCGGTGGTTGGTTCCTCTCACTTGGGGCTGGGAATGCAATAAGACGGGAGCTTCCGACATAACTTTCCTAATTACGTCATCGTGACATTTATCCCGTCACCAGCCCCCATATGTGGTAATTAAAACTACGAGACGCATGGTGTCATCCGTGTCCTCCAGATGGTGTCCTCCAGATGGTGTCACCCATGTCCTCCAGATGGTTTCACCCTTGTCCTCCAGATGGTGTCCTCCAGATGGTGTCACCCATGTCCTCCAGATGGTGTCCTCCAGATGGTGTCACCCATGTCCTCCAGATGGTGTTAGCCATGGCCTCCAGATGGTGTCACACTTGTCCTCCAGATGGTGTCACCCATATCCTCCAGATGGTGTCCTCCAGATCGTGTCACCCATGTCCTCCAGATGCTGTCCTCCAGATCGTGTCACCCCTGTCCCCTGGATGGTGTCACCCTTGTCCTCCAGATGGTGTCACCCTTGTCCTCCAGATGGTGTCACCCTAGTCCTCCAGATAGTGTCACCCTTGTCCTCCAAATGGTGTCACCCATGTCCTCCAGATGGTGTCCTTTAAGTGGTGTCACCCATGTCCTCAAGATGGTGGTACCCATGGCCTCCAGATGGTGTCACCCGTGTCCTCCAGATGGTGTCACCCGTGTCCTCCAGATGGTGTCACCCATGTCCTCCAGATGGTGTCACCCTTGTCCTCCAGATGGTGTCACCCGTGTCCTCCGGATGGTGTCACCCTTGTCCTCCGGATGGTGTCACCCATGTCCTCCAGATGGTGTCCTCCAGATGGTGTCACCCATGGCCTTCAGACAATGTTACCCATGGCCTTCAGACAATGTTACCCATGGCCTCCAGATGGTGTCACCCTTGTCCTCCAGATGGTGTCACCCATATCCTCCAGATGGTGTCCTCCAGATGGTGTCACCCATGTCCTCCAGATGGTGTCACCCTTGTCCTCCAGATGGTGTCACCCGTGTGCCCTGGATGGTGTCACCCTTGTCCTCCAGATGGTGTCACCCTAGTCCTCCAGATAGTGTCACCCTTGTCCTCCAAATGGTGTCACCCATGTCCTCCAGATGGTGTCCTCCAGATTGTGTCACCCATGTCCTCCAGATGGTGTCCTCCAGATGGCCTCCAGATGGTGTCACCCTTGTCCTCCAGATGGTGTCACCCATATCCTCCAGATGGTGTCACCCATGTCCTCCAGTTGGTGTCACCCATGTCCTACAGATGGTGTCCTCCAGATGGTGTCACCCATGTCCTCCAGATGGTGTCACCCTTGTCCTCCAGATGGTGTCACCTGTGTGCCCTGGATGGTGTCACCCTTGTCCTCCAGATGGTGTCACCCTAGTCCTCCAGATAGTGTCACCCTTGTCCTCCAGATGGTGTCACCCATGTCCTCCAGATGGTGTCACCCATGTCCTCCAGATGGTGTCACCCTTGTCCTCCAGATGGTGTCACCCATATCCTCCAGATGGTGTCCTCCAGATGGTGTCACCCATGTCCTCCAGTTGGTGTCACCCATGTCCTACCGATGGTGTCCTCCAGATGGTGTCACCCATGTCCTCCAGATGGTGTCACCCTTGTCCTCCAGATGGTGTCACCCGTGTGCCCTGGATGGTGTCACCCGTGTGCCCTGGATGGTGTCACCCTAGTCCTCCAGATGGTGTCACCCTTGTCCTCCAAATGGTGTCACCCATGTCCTCCAGATGGTGTCCACCAAGTGGTGTCACACATGTCCTCCAGATGGTGTCACACATGTCCTCCAGATGGTATCACCCATGTTCTCCAGATGGTGCCACCCATGTCCTCCAGATGGTGTCACACATGTCCTCCAGATGATATCACCCATGTTCTCCAGATGGTGTCCCCCGTGTCCTGCAGATGGTGTCACCCCTGTCCTCCATGTACTGTACATACACAGCAGCTTTGCTCACCTGGGGACACCTATTATTCTATATGACGCAGGTCTAACCTTCCTCCTGGGGCTTTACAAGGTTTAACTCCTTCATATCCGGGGGTAAGAGAAACCTTGGAGAACGGAACACATTTTCACCAGTGTCTCTTGATTTAGTGAATAACACGTCACCATGACATTTCTCACATCACCAGCCACAATAGGTGCTATTTCAAACTGAAAGACGCATCTTTAATCATCTGCGTGGTGATGTCACATTGCATTTTAATGTATGTTCCTCCTGGTAAAGCTCAGTGGTTGGTTCCTCTCACTTGTGGCTGTGAATGCAATAAGAAGGGAGCTTCCGATATAACATTACCAATTACGTCATTATGACATTTATCACTTCACCGCCCCCCATAGGTGGTAATTTAAACTGCAAGACACACCTTGAATCATCCGCGTGGTGACGTCACATTGCATTTTATTGTACGTTTCTCCTGGGAAAGCTTGTGGTTGGTTCTTCCCACTTGTGGCTGTGAATTTAACAAGCTTCCGACATAACATTTCATAAAATAATCCCACACTGCATGCATGCACCCCACTACCAATCCTCCTTATATAGACGGTGTCACCCGTGTCCTCCAGATGCTGTCACCAGTGTCCTCCGGATGGTGTCACCCGTGTCCTCCAGATGGTGTCACCCGTGTCCTCCAGATGGTGTCACCCGTGTCCTCCAGATGGTGTCACCCGTGTCCTCCAGATGGTGTCACCCGTGTCCTCCAGATAGTGTCACCCACATTCTCCAGATGGTGTCATCCACGTCCTCCAGATGGTGTCATCCACGTCCTCCAGATGGTGTCACCCACGTCCTCCAGATGGTGTCACCCACGTCCTCCAGATGGTGTCACCCACGTCCTCCATGTACTTTACATACACAGCAGCTTTGCTCTCTTGGGGACACTTATTGTTTTCATATGACGCAGATCTAACCTCCCTCCTGGGGCTATACCAGGCTTAACTCCTTCATGTCCAGGGGTAAGAGACATTTTTACCAGCGTCTCCTGGTTTACTGAACAATAAGCTTCCGGCAAAGCAGATTATTTTCCACTTCGGAGGCTGAAAACAAAAATGCAAAATTGCTCTTTTGTGCTACTGTGGGAGATTGTTGGGTGATCGTTAAGAGATTAGTCTCAAAGTAGGCGTAATCCCTAACTGAATGGTATTTAGTGTGCCAAAGCACCGTGTATCATACGCAATTCTTTTTTCCCCATAATATACTTAGTTTCATCTACTTTTCCTCCTTTGTTGCATCTCAGAGCTGTAGATCTCCTGCAGCCTCTTTGCAGCCACTTCCCGTCTACATGTATTCCAGTGATGGTGGCATGGCATATTTCATTTCATTTATTGCATTTATCGATGGTGACAACAGTGGATCTGCTTGGGCACTCTGTATGGAAATGGACATTTATTAAAACTGGAGCGTGCAAAATCTGGTGCAGCTCTGCAGAGAAACCAATCAGCTTCCAGGTATTTTTGTCAAAGCTTAATTGAATTAGCTGAAGTTGGAGGCTGATTGGCTACCATGCACAGCTGCAGCGGATTTTGCACTCTGCACTTTTAGTACATCAACCCCTTTAGGTTGGGTTCACACCATTGCCGGATTCGTATTACAGCAGGGGTCCGGTGCGCAGGGCCGCCATCAGGGGGGTACAGGCAGTAAACCTGTAAGGGGCCCGGTGGTAAGTAGGGTTGCCCCCTCATCTCTTTAAAAAGGAACATATATTAATTACACAGGTTCTGAGGCTAATTTAATACAGGTAAAGCACCAAGTGAGTTTAATTACCACCTTAATTAGCCACAGAACCTGTGTTATTAATATGTGTTCCTTTTTAAAGGGATGAGGCGGCAACCCTACCGGTGGTCCCCAGGGGCCCATGCCTGAAGCTGTGTAAGGGGCCCCAAAATTCCTGATGGCGGCCCTGCTGGTGCGTCCTGGTTTCAGAGTTTCAGGTCAGATTTCAACCCAAATTTTGGGCTGAATTTGGACCTGAAATGGACCAAAAGACACACCGGACCCGCTCCGGAGGTCTGTGAACCGGTCAGAATCTCCTGCTATTGGGAATTGGATGTGCGGAATCCGCATCAAATTCGCAATGGTGTGAACCCGGCCTCAGTCCTCATCAAAAAGCTGCATGAGAGGGACAGAGCATTGTAATGTTATAACAGGAAGTTTCTGAACAAGAACCCTTATGGCAGGATCACCAGATCTTATTTTAGTAGAAGTTTTATAATAAAATTGGTGGCCCTGCCATGAAGGCTCTTGCTTTCTGTTATGTGATGATCTCCTGCCGTCAATTTGCAGCCACTTCCTGTGGAACCCTGACAATGGCTGCATGACGTTTCTCAGGGAGTGGGGGTTGGGCTTCCCTGATGGTGGTGAGTTGTCATATTCGGCTCCCTATCGCAGAATGCTACGGAAGTCATGTGGCGGCCAACTGCGCATGCACGATGCGTTCCAACCGCAAGTGCGATGCGTTCCAATGGATTTACGACGGTACACACCAGTGAAACCTCGGGCGGCATCCAGGCTCATTCCTTAACATCCCCGTGGATTGGAGAATGTTAAAAAAAGAGCCAGGAGGCCGTGCGAACGGAGCGAGCTGTCCGAGCGAAGCGAGAACGTGAGGCCACGTTCCTCAAATTCCACGTCGCCCTGAATGCCGGGTTCACTGGTGTGTACTGTCGTAAATCCATTGAAACGCATTGCACTTGCGGTTGGAACGCATCGCGCATGCGCAGTTGTCCGCCATGTGACTTCCGTAGCATTCTGCGATAGGGAGCAGAATATGGCAACACAGTGGCAGACCATGTCTCTATAATGTGAATCGGACACTTGTAGTCTCCATTGGAAGCCCCTGTGACGGGGTGACAACGCATGGTGCAATTGGGAGACAGGGACAAAGCGGTTGTCATCCTATAACAGGAATATACAGTACAGACCAAAAGTTTGGACACACCTCATTCCAAGAGTTTTCTTTATTTTCATGACTATGAAAATTGTAGAGTCACACTGATGGCATCAATACTATGAATTAACACATGTGGAATTATATACATAACAAAATAGTGTGAAACAACTGAAAATATGTCATATTCTAGGTTCTTTTGCTTTGATTACTGCTTTGCACACTCTTGGCATTCTCTTGTCACCTGAAATGGTCTTCAAACATTCTTGAAGGAGTTCCCAGAGATGCTTAGCACTTGTTGGCCCTTTTGCCTTCACTCTGCGGTCCAGCTCACCCCAAACCATCTCGATTGGGTTCAGGTCCGGTGACTGTGGAGGCCAGGTCATCTGGCGCAGCACCCCATCACTCTCCTTCTCGGTCAAATAGCCCTTCCCCCGCCTGGAGGTGTGATTGGGGTCATTGTCCTGTAGAAAAATAAGTGATGGTCCAACTAAACGCAAACCGGATGGAATAGCATGCCGCTGCAAGATGCTGTGGTAGCCATGCTGGTTCAGTATAAATCCCCAACAGTGTCACCAGCAAAGCACCCCCACACCATCACACCTCCTCCTCCACCATGCTTCACGGTGGGAACCAGGCATGTAGAGTCCATCAGTTCACCTTTTCTGCTTCGCACAAAGACACGGTGGTTGGACCCAAAGATCTCAAATTTGGACTCATCAGACCAAAGCACAGATTTCCACTGGTCTAATGTCCATTCCTTGTGTTCTTTAGCCCAAACAAGTCTCTTCTGCTTGTTGCCTTTCTTTAGCAGTGGTTTCCTAGCAGATATTCTACCAAGAAGGCCGGATTCACACAGTCTCCTCTTATCAGTTCTTCTAGAGATGTGTCTGCTGCAAAAGGACCTAGAATATGACATATTTTCAGTTGTTTCACACTTTTTTGTTATGTATATAATTCCACATGTGTTAAGTCATAGTTTTGACTCTACAATTTTCATAGTCATGAAAATAAAGAAAATTCTTAGAATGAGAAGGTGTGTCCAAACTTTTGGTCCGTACTGTGTATATATATATATATATATATATATATATATATATATATATTTATATATATATATAATGTATGTGTGTGTGTGTGTATATATATATCTCTTGAACTTTCAAAGCAGAAAAAAATAATACCCAAGACGAGAGTTAAAGCGATATTAAACTTTCTTGTCGTTGAAGGTGCCACTTTGAGGTCGCTTGTGCTTCAATGTGACTGCGCGGCTTGTGGTTTTAAAGCTTCTAGGCAGTTTGACTGGATGGACAGGAACCAGAACCAGAAGATCGGGTTGCCAGCTGCTGTTGGCTGTTACAGAACAGGGTAGTGAAATAACTCGAGGCATTAGGCAGTCAAGCCCATTCATTCTCCTTGGATAAGTTTGTGTGCTATACTGGCCTAATCAAATCAAAATACAGTAAAACCTTGGATTGCGAGCATAATTCGTTCCGGTGCTTGTACAAGTGTAATCCAAAGCACTTGTATATCAAAGCGAATTTTCCCATAAGAAATAATGGAAACTCAAACGATTCGTTCCACAACCATTTATTCACAAGTCCTTCAGTTTATAGTCCATATAAAAAGATTACGGCAATGTGATTGGTTGTGTAACCATAAAATGTCCATCCACACATGGAAGCCTCCACAAGGGGATTGGAAGCAAAATCCAGCAGGAGCTCCAGAGTATAGAAGAGAAGAGAGGCACCTCTAAGTGTAGCAATGTGTTGCTAAATGTTTTACTTTCATTAAATGTAACCATATTGCTACACTCAAGCTCTGTACACACGATGGGTTTGTCTGCTGAAAACAGACCGATGGACTGTTTTCATCGCACAGACCGATCGTGTGTGGGTCCCATCAGCCTTTTTTTCCATCAGTGAAAAAAAATGTTTTCCATTTTTCCTATGGATAAAAAAAATTATAGAAAAAAACGATCGTCGGTGTGGAAGTCCATCGGTCAAAAATCCACGCATGCTCAGAATCAAGTTGACGCATGCTCGGAAGCATTGAACTTGGGTGGGAATTTTTACTGATGGTGTGTAGGCAAGACTGTCAGCATCATCGGATATTCAACGAAAAAATCCATCGGATTAGATTCCATCACATATCCGATCGTGTGTACGAGGCTTTAGAGGCAACTCTCTTCTCTTTTATACTCAGTTGTGACATGACGCTACTTGTATATCAAGACATCGCTTGTATCCAGGGCCATCTTTAATGTTGATTGGACCCTGGGCAAAAAAAATCTTGGGCCCCCCCCCATGCAAGTTCGCTCTCCACCTGCTCTAAAACATACAATAAATATCAGCTAGACTTAAAATCAGTTTACTGTATCAGATCAGGCAGTGATTGTGATTGGTTGCCAGAGGTTACAGCATATAATTGCCACTTACTGATTGGTTGCTAGAGGTTACAGCACACATTACGGCTCACTGATTAGGTGCTAGAAGTTACAGCACATGATTTCTGCTTGTTGATTGGTTGCTAGAGGTTACTGTACAGTAATACTGCTCACTGATTGGTTGCTAGAGGTTACAGCACATCATCTCTTCACTGCAGAAGGGCATGATATACATATGAATGCCATCGGGTCGCCGCCATTTACATACGAATGCTCCCATTATTTGCATATGAATGACGGTTATTTACATGTAAACACAGGGGTCCAGATTCTCTTGAGATACGACGGCATAGCTCCATAAACGCCGTCGTATCTCTGTTTTTTCAGCTGGGTTTTTATGCGACTGATTCTTCGAATCAGTTACGCATTGATTTTGCTTAGATCTGACTTGCGTAAGTCACTTACACCGTCGGATCTAAGTTGCAATGTTACGCTGGCTGCTAGGTGGCGTTCCCGTCGATTTCTGCTTTGAATATGCAAATGAGCGTGATACGCCGATTCCCGAGCGTATTTGCGCTCCTTCGTCGTAGTTTACGTAGTTTGCGTAAGCGTAAGTTTACTCCTGCTATATAAGGGGTAACCTTGCGAAGGTCCGACATACGCCATGTTAAGTATGGACGTCGGGACAGCGTTGTGTTTTTCCATCGTTTACGTAACTCAACGCGAATAGGGCTGTGCGTTAATTACGTTCGCGTCGAAACCAATGTATTTGCGGCGTACTATGGAGCATGCGCACTGGGTTTCCGCGCGGGGCACGCTTAATTTAAATACAAGCCGCCCCCTTTGAATTACGCGGGGATACGCTGGGCCATTTACACTACGCCGCCGCAAATTACGGAGCAAGTGCTTGGAGAATACGGCACTTGCTCCTGTAAGTTGCGGCGGCGTAGTGTAAATAGCATACGCTACGCTACGCCGCCAGGTATAAGAATCTGGCCCAGGGTCTGCAGGTGAGTCATCTGTGCACAACAATAGGACAGAGCTGGGAAGCATTAGTAGCAGTAGCAGTACTTCACACTAAGATAGCAGGACACAGCACAGGACTAAAACTTCAAGAGACAAGGGAATTTAAATTTAATATAGTTGTCAGCTGCCCCTTTTGCCAAGGTCAGCCTTGCTGATCTTAATCATATGGAGGGGTTTCCTCATGCTTTTGACCATATACTGTAGATAGGTGTGATGGGCAGGTATACACAAAGGTCTGGCTATGCAGGGTAGTTTATCTAAGTATTTACAATATGCTAACCATGACACATTTTTGTTATAGATGTAGATACATGACACAACATGGAGAAGTATGAGAAGATATTAAAAATCGGCCGAGGCGCAACAGCTGAAGTTTTTCTTATGAGGAATACAGAGACCAAAAAAACATACGCTGTGAAAAAAATTAAAGTAGACGCATCTAAGCGCACCAGAACTAAAGAGTCTATACTTCGCGAAGCAGTTATCATGGGCAAACTTATCCACCCAAATGTTGTTGTGTGTCATGAATACTTCTGTGACCCGGAGGATGAATTTGTTTTTATCGTCGAAGATTATTGTGATGGAGGGACGCTAGATGATCACATCAAGCAAAGGAATGGTGTCCTCATGCCAGAAGACACCGTCATGGACCTGTTTATTCAGTTGACGATGGCCATTCAATATATCCATTCCTTGAAAATTCTTCACAGAGATATCAAAGCTTCAAACGTCTTCCTTACCAAAAAGGGCACAATTCGGCTTGGGGATTTCGGTATCTCCAAGATTATGTCTAACACTATGGATATGGCAAGCACATGCGTGGGGACGCCCTATTATCTCAGCCCAGAGATGTGCCAAGACGTGCCGTATAGTTCCAAGTCAGATATTTGGGCTCTTGGATGTTTACTTTATGAAATGTGTAACTTGAAACCAGCTTTTGATGCAACAAACTTATTAAGTCTGTTTTTCAAAATTGTGAGAGAGAATTATGCCCCCCTGGCAGACTTCTACTCCACCGAATTACATCTGTTGGTTAAAACCATTCTGGACAAATGCCCTGAAACCAGACCTAGCGCAAATAGCATTCTATGTGTACCCTTCGTTCAGGAACATTTAAAACAATTTATACAGAAACATGAATTTTATTTATATAAGCAAACTTTGGAGAAGAAAGACAACGGAGACTTTGGTTCATCGGAAATTCGGAGCAAGACATCCATGGCCTACCATGATGTTTCTAAAGAAGACTATCGGTCGAAATCTGCTCCGCCAAGCTCTCACAGACTATTGGTTGGTTCTTGTGAATTGTGGGATTCTGAGGAATTATCGGGTACCGCCGATGGATCTGACTATTCTGAGGACTTTGACAAAGACAGTTTGGCCTCTGTTGAGGAAGACCTGGATGTGGAAACTTGTCAGAATGAGGAGATTCCAGAGGAGCTTGGTAAGCCTCCAAGTTTACATAGTTACATAGTAGGTAAGGTTGAATAAAGACAATAGTCCGCCCAGTTCAACCTGTGTAGGTGTACGTGTGTCAGTGTCTATGATTATTTCCATTATCCCTGTATATTGTGTTTTCTAAGATGCACCTCCAAGAGTCCTTTAACCACTTAATCACCCGGCCTATTCTGGCACTTTTCTCCTTCATGTAAAAATCACAATTGTTTTGATAAAAAATTAAACATAATATATATTTTTTTAGCAGACACCCTAGGGCAGTGATGGTGAACCTTGACACCCCAGATGTTTTAGAACTACATTTCCCATGATGCTCATGCACTCTGCAGTGTAGATGAGCATCATGGGAAATGTAGTTCCAAAACATCTGGGGTGCCAAGGTTCGCCATCACTGCCCTAGGGAATAAAATGACGGTCATTGCAATTTTTTTCTTTTGCGGTATTTGCGCAATCATTTTTCAAACACCTTTTTTTAGGGAAAAAAACAGTTTAATGAATTAAAAAATATCAAAACACTAAAGTTAGCCCAATTTTTTTGTATAATGTGAAAGATGATGTTACGCCGAGTAAATAGATTTAAAATTGCGCACACTAATGGAATGGCGCCAAACTTCGGTACTTAAAAATCTCCATAGGCGACGCTTTACATTTTTTTACAGGTTACTATTTTTAAGTTACAGAGGTGATCTAGTGCTAGAATTGTTGCTGACACTCTAACGCACGCGATGATACCTCACATGTGGGGTTTGAACGGTGCTGACATATATGGGCGGGGCTTGCATGCGTGTTTGCTTCTGCACGCGAGCGACCAGGACTGGGGCGTTTAAAAAAAAAAATATTATTATTATTATTTTTTTACTTTTTTTTATTTTTACAATTTTTTTTACATTTTTTTTTTTATCACTTTTATTCCTATTACAAGGAATGTAAACATCCCTTGTAATAGGAATAGTGTGCGACAGGTCCTCTTTATGGAGAGATGCGGGGTCAATAAGACCCCACATCTCTCCTCCAGGCTGGAAAGCATTAGATCGTGAAAAAAAATTCACCGATCTAATGCATTCAGCCGCGATTGCGGCTGTGTTTACATTCCGGGTACCGAGCGTCACGCCCGGTCCTCCGACGGTCATAGAGATGACTGTGACCGTCTGGTCACCAGTCATCTCTATGGTTTTGCTGCGAACGCCGGCCGATTCGCTCTCTGGGCCCCCGATGGCACGGGAGAGTCCGGAGAAGCACCGGATGGTGGCAGGAGGGGGGGAATGTCCCCTCCCGCCGCTTTGATCATTCTTATGGTGCACAGAATTGCTGGCTGCAGGCATCACTCAGATATCCCCGCACAAAGTGGAGGACGTCATATGACGTCCTAAGGTGAGCAAGTGGTTAAAAATATCCATACTTGCTGCTACCACCAATTGTGGAAGAGAGTTCCACAGCCTTATTGCCCTGATAGTGAAAAAACCCCTGATTTTGTATTTTATGTGTAATGTAATATAATGGGTGACTTTATTTGCCTTCAGGAATTCAGGTTTACTATTGCAACTAGGTTTTAGTACGCCGTGACATGCTCGATAAGAGTTCGACGCATGCCTGGTAGCATACAAGTTTAGTGTGCGGTGAAGCAAGATGGCGGCAACCGCGTTCTTGCCATTCAAAAGAACGGCGGTTCTTTTGAATGGTCGTCTGTATGCACAGCTTTGCAAGACAAGCATGCCAGGAATCCCGTCAGGAAAACCAAAGTTTTTTTTTCCTGACGGGATCCCCGGCCGTGTGTACAGGGCCTTACACAGTTATCCTGAAACATTGTCCTGTCACCTCTAGTTCTGTAATTCCCCTCGTTGACAATTTAAACATTCTCATGGATATTGGCCACAGTACAGATAGCGGGGTGGATGGGGACAAAGACAGCAAAAACTTAACAGAAAGTCTACCCTTCCCTACTTCATCCAAAACTACAGGGTTTTTTTTCCTAGAGATACACTTTAAGCCGCCGTACACACGGCCGAGGTTCTCGCTGAAAACCAGCGAGAACCTCGCTGGAATGTGCATTCCAGCGAGGACCTCGGCCGTGTGTACGGTCTCGGCGAGCTAACCGTCGGGAAGCCCGTCGAGCCGAAATAGAGAGCACGCTCTCTATTTCCTCGACGGCCCGCCTGGAAGAATGGCTGGTTGCCATTCCCGACGGGCGGGTCGCCGATTTCGACGGCCGGGAGAGAACCTCGACGGGCGGAACGATGTGTTCTGCCCGTCGAGGTTCTCTGCCGTGTGTACGGCGCCTCACTCTTTTTTTCTTTGTTTATCAGTCACATTGATTTTTTTTTTATTTTAAGGTATTGGTGGTGATGGAGGGCCTGATGATTATCCTGATGATTTTGAAGAGGCTGAAGGAAACACTCTGGAAATGATGGTGAACCATGCTCGGTCAGCAATGGATGTGTCTGCTGATAATGACAGCTTCCATGATGATCAAGAAGATGAGGGCGCCCATACTTTATCAGAAACACTAAAGACGCTTTGCCAGCAGTGTATAGGTATGTGTCTAGTTATTACTAGATATAGGTATGTGTCTCAAAAGCTATATCCAAACAGTGTGCCAACAAACCCAACCTACCTTTGCACCGTAACATTTAAAATTCCTTTTATGGGCTGAAATAAAAATACACATTGTCTTCCCTGACACATTCAGTACAGCCTATCAAAGATAAGTCTGTCCAAACCTCCTTTTTCCCGAAAACAGCATTTCCTGAGCTGGCTTCTTCCTGTAGAACTTCACCACGATTCTGCCTACTTCTCCCTGGATTACCTGGTCTGAGCCAATGAGACTACACGAGTGATTGATGCTATTTCTCCTCGCCTTATTACAGTTCCCACGCTTGGTGATTGGTCACTCAGGCTAACAAACTGTCACATAGAGTTCTTGTGGTCCGTTAGAGAAAGGGCGATCTATTTACTATATGGGGTCTCAAGTGCAGCTCCTGATATTAAAGGGTCGCACATAACATTCAGAGGCTGTATTGCTACAGAAAGTTGTCAGAGACTGCAGACATGCAACAGTAGATCACTACAACAGGGGACTGTGTACATGCTATGGGAGTTGCTGTAGACTGGGGACATGCTATTGGAGTTGTTGTAGACTTGAGGACATACTATAGGAGTTGTTGGAGACTGGGGACTTGCTAAAGGAGTTATTGGAGACTGGGGACTTGCTAAAGGAGTTATTGGAGACTGGGGACATGCTATAGGAGGAGTTGGAGACTGGGGACATGCTATAGGAGGAGTTGGAGACTGGGGACATGCTATAGAAGTTTTTGGAGACTGGGGACATGATATATGAGTTATGGGAGACTGGGGACATGGTATAAGAGGAGTTGGAGACTGGACATGCTGTAGGAGTTGTTGGAGACCGGGGACATGAGATAGGAGTTTTTGGAGACTGGGGACATGCTGTAGCAGTTGTTGGAGACCTGGGACATGAGATAGGAGTTTTTGGAGACTGGGGACATGAGATAGGAGTTTTTGGAGACTGGGGACATACTATAGGAGTTGTTGGAGACTGGGGACATGCTATAGGAGTTGTTGGAGACTGGAGACATGCTGTAGCAGTTGTTGGAGACCTGGGACATGAGATAGGAGTTTTCGGAGACTGGGGACATGTTATAGGAGTTATGGGAGACTAGGGACATGCTATAGGAGTTGTTGGAGACTGGGGACATGCTATAGGAGTTGTTGGAGACTGGGGACATGTAATAGGAGTTGTTGGAGACTGGGGACATGCTATAGGATTTGTTGGAGACTGGGGACATGATATAGGAGTTGTTGGAGACTGGGGACATGATATAGGAGTTGTTGGAGACTGGGGACATGATATAGGAGTTGTTGGAGACTGGGGACATGTTATAGACGTTGTTGGAGACTAAGGACATGTTATGGTAGTTTGAGGGACAATAGGGACATGCTATTGGTGTTTGGTGGAGAAGAGACTATGGACATGTTTTAGGAGTTGGTAGAGACTGGGGACATGTTCTAGGAGTTGATGGAGACTGGGGACATGTTCTAGGAGTTGATGGAGACTGGGGACATGTTCTAGGAGTTGATGGAGACTGGGGACATGTTCTAGGAGTTGATGGAGACTGGGGACATGCTATAGGAAATGTTGGAGATTGGGGACATGTTATAAGAGTTTGGTGGAGGCGGGGGGGGGGGGTCGGGTCATGCTATTGGAGTTTGCTGGAGAAGGAAGACATATTATAGAGGTTTGTTGGAGACTGGGGACATGCTTCCGGAGACAGCCCCTTTACAATTCAATAATTGTACATTTGTGCTTTCAGCAACCGTTCACTTTTTTTACAATGATAGAACAAACTATAAAAGTGAGTAGTCACCAAGACACAGAATACTATCTGCTGGAGCCCCAAGAGCCACAGATTGGGATCCTGGGTGACAGAGGAACAGAGTGAGGTCTCTGACAGAGCTGGAAGGTAGCAAAAGAGCATGGTGATGGAGATGGTGTGAGCATACCTTCCTGAAGAAAGCTGTCAGTAAGCAGCACTACCATAGTTCTAAATGGGTAACGTGACAGTGTCTCTTGAAGGATCTGTGGATGTTTTAAGATCTAAGAGCCTCCCACAGAATCCTATTAAGCCACATATAAAACCCTACAAATTCATTGTTATAACATGTTCATCTGTGCTTTCCCTAGATAACGTTGGTCCAACCTTGTACAATGAGCTCTCCAGTCATTTCCTAAAAGGCCTGACACCAGAAGATCTTCAGCCCCAGTTTGAACACAAGATGGGTCCAGACAGACTTGAGACATGCTACCTTGTCTTCAACATGGATCCGGATGCTTCCAGTCCCACATTGGAATGATTTCTCATTGGACATTTTCCATAGTCGGAATGTTGAAAAGCTCCACACCAAGTGCCGATTGTTATCATACTTTAGGTTATTGGTTCTGTTTGTAAAACGTGAAGGAACTGTTCTCTTGAATGTATTTGTGAATATGTATTTGTACCGCATCAATGAACTCTACTGTTACATAATGTGCTGTTTCTAACCAGTTGGTACAGAGCACAATGTTAAATACTAAAAAGTTCAGCTTTTAGATCTTCTCATTTCTACTTGTGTTTATTATGGGATCACATTGAAGCTATGCTTCTTCATTCAGGTAAACAAGCTTAAAGCGCCCAAATAAAGTTTACCCTACCAACCCCCTCTAGCTGATTCCTCAATTCAATAAAAAAAATAACTAAAAGGTCACATGACACACCAAGTTCCATGTTTTCCTTCTTCATCAAAGGAGCTACGGGGGTCTTTATTTGGGTGATGTCTGGAGATGTGAACACTTCTCATTGGTCGTCCATTGTTGATGTCTTCATATTGTCCATACAGAGTCTTATAATCCCTTCTAATTACTTAAATTTGTGGTCACATAGCACTCCAAGGCCATTGGTTGTCCATTGGTGGGGTCTTCACATTGTCCAAAAGAGTCCTAATACCCCTTATATTACCTAAGTTAGTGGTCACATGGCCCTCTCAAGTCCTGTATCTTTTTTTCCTCAGCAATAAAGAAAGGGAAGGGGTTTTTTTTTAGGTTCGGATATTGTTGTCTGGAGATGTGGACACTTCCCATTAGTTGTCCATTGGTGGTATCTTCCTATTGTCTTAAAGTCTAAACACCCCTTCTAATTACTGAAATTTGTGATCACGTGGCATGCCAAGACCTATGTTTTCTTTCTTCAGCAACAGAGAGGGGAAAGGTCTTTTTTTTTGCGTGACAAAATTGTTGTCAGGAGACGTGGACACTTCCCATTGGTATTGGGTGTCTTCAAATCGTCCTGAAGAGTCTAAATCCCCCTTTATATTACCTATGTTTATGGTCACATGGCACTCCAAGGCCCGCTATTTCTTCATTCAGCAACATAAATGGGCGAGTCTTTCTTTGGGTGCCAATATTGCTGTCTGCAGATGTGGACACTTCACATTGGTTGTCCATTGGTGGTGTGTTCATATTGTCCTAAAGAGTCTTAATACCCCTTCTAATTACCTAAATTTGTGGTTACATGGCACTCCGTGTGCCCCTTTTTTTCCTTCGGCAATGTTGGAGGGAAGTCTTTCCTTGAGGTTTCAATATTGATGTCTGGAGATGTGGACACTTCATATTGGTTGTTTTATTGGTGGTGTCTTCATATTTTCTGAAAGAGTCTTAATATCCCTTTTAATTACCTAAATTTGTGGTCAAAATGCATTCCAAGTCCCGTTTTTTTTTTCTTCTGCATTTGAGAGGGTTAGGGTCTTTCTTTGAGTGCCAGTATTGCTGTCTGGAGATGTGGACACTTCCCATTGGTTGTCTATTGGTGGTGTCTTCATATCGTCCTAAAGAGTCTTAATATCCTTTATAATTACCTAAATTTGTGGTCACATGACACTTTAATTCCCATTATTTCTTCAACAACTTAATCTGGTGAGCAGGGGTGTTGCTAGGTGGCAAAAAGACCAGGGACTTCAGCTCGAAGTCCAAGGCCAGATAGCGGGGGGGGGGGGGGGGGGGAGGGTATAGGATATGTGACACAGGCTTTTTTGGGCTGGCCTGTGACCTACATACACTGACCTACCTACATTGACGGTAGTGACTTACATACATTGACCTACCTACACTGACAGCAATAGTGACCTATATACACTGACCTATATACACGGTAGTGACCTGACCTATATACACTGACGGTAGTGACCTGACCTATGTACACTGACCTACCTGAGATACCTACACTGACCTGACCTATATACACTGACGGTAGTGACCTGACCTATATACACTGACGGTAGTGACCTGACCTATGTACACTGACCTACCTGAGATACCTACACTGACCTGACCTATATACACTGACGGTAGTGACCTGACCTATATACACTGACGGTAGTGGCCTGACCTATGTACACTGACCTACCTGAGATACCTACACTGACCTGACCTATGTACACTGACCTATCTATACTGACAGTAGTGACCTGACCTACCTACACTGACAGTAGTGACCTGACCTATGTACACTGACGTATAAAAGAGGGGGGTACTCCTGCACTACTATGGATCAAATACAAAAATAGCTAAAGGGTGCCACAGACACCGTAAGGGTCAAACACTACCCATAAAGGAATCACAAAAAAAAATCAAACAGTGGTGTTGCGCTCCCACAATAAATAGCATATAAACCCAGATAAATTAATGACAATAAAAAATATATAAAGTGCTGTTGTGCTATAAACAAGTGAAGAAGAGCGATATAATACTCACTTGACCACTGATTGTTGAGTATTATATCACTCTTTTTCACTTGTTTATAGCACAACAGCACTTTATATATTTATATATTTTTTTATTGTTATTCATTTATCTGGGTTTATATGCTATTTATTGTGGGAGCGCAACGCCACTGTTTTTTTTTTTTATGTACACTGACGGTAGTGACCTGACCTATGTACACCGACCTACATGACATACCTACACTGACCTGACCTATGTACACTGACCTACATGACATACCTACACTGACCTGACCTATGTACACTGACCTACATGACATACCTACACTGAAGGTAGTGACCTAACCTATGTACACTGACCTACATGACATACCTACACTGACCTGACCTATGTACACTGACGGTAGTGACCTGACCTATGTACACTGACCTACATGACATACCTTCACTGACCTGACCTATGTACACTGACCTACATGACATACCTACACTGACCTGACCTATGTACACTGACCTACATGACATACCTACACTGACCTGACCTATGTACACTGACCTACATGACATACCTACACTGACCTGACCTATGTACACTGACGGTAGTGACCTGACCTATGTACACTGACGGTAGTGACCTGGCCTATGTACACTGACGGTAGTGACCTAACCTATGTACACTGACCTACCTGACATACCTACACTGATGGTAGTGACCTGACCTATGTACACTGACGGTAGTGACCTGGCCTATGTACACTGACGGTAGTGACCTAACCTATGTACACTGACCTACCTGACATACCTACACTGATGGTAGTGACCTGACCTATGTACACTGACGGTAGTGACCTGGCCTATGTACACTGACGGTAGTGACCTAACCTATGTACACTGACTTACCTGACATACCTACACTGATGGTAGTGACCTGACCTATGTACATTGACGGTAGTGACCTAACCTATGTACACTGACCTACCTACACTGATGGTAGTGACCTGACCTACCTACACACTACAGACATACACTGACCTATATACATACACATTACACTGTCTCTGACCTACCTCAGTGGTGTCACAGCAGTCAGTCATTCCGGTGTCAGAGGAGGAGCCCGAGCCGAGGAGGGTAGAAGAGCCTGGGAGAGCCGAGGTGCCTGAGGAGAGCCGCCTACCCGAGTGGCGAGTCATATGTATTTGTAATTCCCGCCTTCTGGAGCCTGCAGCGCCTGTGATGGACGTCCCGCTGCGCGTTATTGGTCCAGTGCGACGTCCATCACAGGCTCCAGAAGGCGGGACCTGCTGCTATGGCACTCGGCCGCACTCGCCAGGAATTGGATCGGGATCAGATCGTTCCCGGCAGTCGCCACTCGGCTCGGGGGTCACAATGGCAAACCTGCATGCCTGAGACTCGGGGCTTTACAAGGACCCATTTGGGGCTCCAGCCACCCAAGCCCGGGCCTCCCGACACCCCTGCTGGTAAGTCTTTCTTTGGGTGGCAATGTTGCTGTCTGGAGATGTGTACACTTCCCATTAGTTGTCTATTGGTGGTGTCCTCATATCGTCCTGAAAAGTCCAACAACTAGACTCAGCTAGAGTCAGCTTGTGGTGTGCAGCAGTGGATCGCCAGTCTTCATTCCTGAAAAAAGTGCTGCGGAGAGTCATGTAAACATCCATTAATCCTGACTAAAATTAGAAGACTACGGTAAGACATTCAACCATTGCCCTGCGGACTTGGAAGGATTTCAATTGTATGTCAGGGTGCAATTAAGCCATGCAAATCATTGTTTTACTCCCCTTTGGTCAGATGTACTTGCAGAACAGATGTAGGTGTATATAGCTAACATAATTCCAAACTGCATACAGCTGTTTCAGGCTTTGTAGCCATCATCAGTGCAGCGCATGGAAACCATTTACAAAAAGTGGGAGGATGGGGCACGGACCCTAGAGTTTATCCTAATGATAAAGGAGTTGTACTTGAGCCACATATCTGGATTCTGGGCTGGCAGCTCCTCCACGCCAAAAGATTTCCAAAGTTTCAATCAAGTGAACAGATATTATCACAGGGCCAACACGTTTTGGGGGTCAGAGAACACCCCCTTCATCAGGGCTTTAGAATTGGAAAAGAAAGTCTGCTGTACTGAGTTAGACGAAGCACTATTAGATGTGAAACGCGTCAGGGGATTCCACCGCTGCCACTTTGCACATTTGAAAGCGCTGATCACCTTTATAAATGTAAGTGTTTTTACCTACATGAAACATTGGTACCTTTCAGTATTACGCTATGTGCCTTTCTCTTCTTCTCCTACATCTCTACATATTGGTTTAAATTTTGGCCCACATTGGGTACCCCTGGAAGCGACCTTTTTCCTGATTCTATCCCTGGGTTCCTCTCTGATTGACGTGCGAGACGTCTCCGTGAGAATTGCAGCCGATGATCCAAGCCTGAGAGTGGATTATACCCAGCTTTACTGACCCCAAACTAATGACGTCTGTCCCTTAAGTACTCCTTCCCAGCATGCACAGCGGGACGATCAACTCCCTCTGATTGGCTGTTGAAGGGGAACACCCAAAAACACCTTGACCTGACTTCTGCCACCCTCGGCCTGGAGTGAGAATGACACCCCAGACAACAATAGTGGTCACTCACAGTACAGCCATGGCTGGAACAGAGGTCCAAATTTAGTGAAAAATCATACAGTCTGAGTCAACCAACGCTCAGACTACCCTCTAAATTTAAAGCAGCGCTGGCTAGAAAGTAGCAGGCCGCTACATAATATTGGTTATTTATTCACTATATTCATTTTGGTGCATTTTTAACCTACACATATTATTTTGGATTATGTCCAAATTTTGAATAACACAATTTTTTTCAGTCAATGATTGCATTATATTGTCACTTTGATTAATCATTTGCATAGTTTTCATATTATATGTGCGATTTAATTAATTGATTAAGTATAACACAGAGGTTATATGTACACTTATATCTTTTGACCATACCGAGAGTAATATTTTGAGTGCCGCACTTTCTCTTTTCCACATGAGTTCACAGCATAGCTAGGGAACTGTGCTTTCCTTCTTAGTGTGGTCAGTTTTTAAAAGGAAAGCAAGGGGACTAGCAGTAACACCAGGAATTTTACACAAAGAAAGCAACACAAAGAGAACAGGACACTTTCTCATACAAGTACATGGTACTGCAGCCACATATCAGGAATATGAAGTGTTGGGGTAACGCTAGTTGTACAGTAGGATAACCAGAAGTCCACAGTTTCTGGGGACAGTCTCCGATTTTTCTGCCTTGCCTTTGCTTGTGATGGTGACCGGCAGTTCACACTAGGGTCTGCACTCTGGACCAAGAGCAAAGTAGGCTCAGGAATTATTAAACCATATCCCTTTAAAGCGGAGCTCCACCCTAAAGTGGAACTCCCGCTGATCGGATCCCTCCCCCCTCCGGTGTCACATTTGACACCTTTCAGGGGGAGGGGGGGGGTGCAGATACCTGTCTAAAGACAGGTATTTGCACCCATCTCCGGGCACACAGTCTCGGGCAGACTGCGGGCATGACGTCACCTCCTGTCCCCGCCCCCCCGTTGTGGGAGCCAATCGGCGGGCGCAGCACGACTCGCGCATGCGCCGTAGGGAACCGGGCAGTGAAGCCGGAGCGCTTCACTTCCTGGTACCCTCACCGAGGATAGCGGTGGGGGCAGCAGAGTGACGAGCAATCGCTCATCCTCTGCTGCAGACAGCACTGGACTCCAGGACAGGTAAGTGTCCTAATATTAAAAGTCAGCAGCTGCAGTATTTCTAGCTGCTGGCTTTCAATATTTTTTTTTTCAGCGGACATCCACTTTAAGCCTTTGAACAAATCTGTCTGCTGGGATTTTGGTTTGCTCGCGTGTACACACGAGCAAACCAAAATCCCCGCCAGCAGACAGCGCGCTGACGTGTCGGTGACGTGGCGGTGACGTTGACGCCGCCACGTCACCGCACCAGGAAGTAAAACACTTCCGCGGCGGTGCGGCGGCGGTGCGGGACAACATGTCATGCTTTGAAATCTGTCGGGTGGCCAAATCCGTCGGCTCGGCCGTACACACGATCGAATCTGTCTGCTGAAACGGTCCAGCGGACCATTTCCAGCGGACAGATTTGATCGTGTGTACGAGGCCTAAGACTTGAGAGGCTGTGAGGCGGGCGGCAATGGGCAGAGAGTCGCTGATTGCCGCCATTACTAGTAAACAAAAAATATGTCCCCGGATTTCATTTTAAAAATCTGGTCACCTTACCTTAAACTCTCTACTGTATCTTCTCTAACCTGTGCAGTCCCTTGATGTAAGCCCTGTTCTTTTGATAAGCCATGCACGCTCCCCTTTAGAGACTTCAGACCAGGCGTTTCAGATGAACAATAAAGATCTTTTATTGAGGTAGTTGCAGGTAACACACAAACAGGTCTCAAAAATATCTTCCACACACGTCCGACTGGGAAGCTGAGATCTTTTTTATTTTGTTCATTTCAGGCTTCCCAGCCTAGAGGAGAGATGTGGGGACTTATAGGTCCCATATCTCACCGTAAAGAGGACCTGTCGTGCCATATTCCTACAAGGGGTATTTACATTTCTTGTAATAGGAATAAAAGTGATAAAAAAATGTAATTTTGTTTAAAAAGAAAGCATCAAAATATAAAAATAAAAGTAAAATGAACAATTAATATATATTTTTTTAAATTGCCCCTGTCCCCGCTCACAGAAGTGAACGTATACGTAGGTCGCTATATAAACGGCGTTCAAACCACTGCGCACCCAGCATTAGAGAGGGAGAGAGCGTTAAGTCAACATCGGAAGAAGAACAGAGGGAGAAGGCAGTGGAGAAGATGGGCAAAGGAGCGAGCAAAAGAGTGTGAAGACAGCAAGAGGAGACCCAGCAGAAGACAGCGGACAGAGAGAGAAGAAACGGCGAGAGAGCGGAGAAGACCCGGAGAGGGGAGAAGAATCGGAGAGGGGAGAAGAACCGGAGAGGGCTAAAATACATCAGCGGAGGAGGCAGATGAGCCGGAGAGGGGAGAAAAAGTCAGAAGAGACGACGGAGCTGCTTAATAAATTACTTTAAAAACCTGTGTACTGTGTTTTCTTTTTGACACGATGGGTACCCCATACTCATTCACATAAGGTGGGGGGGCCGGAATCTGGGGGCCTCCTCGTTAAAGGGGGCTTCCAGATTCAGATAAGCCCCCCTCCCGCAGACCCCAACAACCAACGACCAGGGTTGTCGGGAAGAGGCCCTTGTCCTCATCAACATGGGGGCAAGGTGCGTAGTGGCGGGGGCCCCCCCCCCATGTTGCGGGCATGCGGCCTGGTACAGTACAGGAGGGGAGGCGATCGCTCGTCCCCACCCCCTTTCCTGACCTGCCAGGCTGTGTGCTCTGATAGGGGTCTGGTATGGGCTTTATGCGGAGCCCCCACACCGGCGTGGGGGGTTCCCCTTTAAATCTATACCAGACCAAAGGGCCTGGCATGCTACTTGAGCGGGAACATGTGCTGCTTTTTTTTTTTTTACATTTTGCGTGGAGTTCCCCCTAAAGATTCATACAAGACACAGTGCCTGGTATTGTCGGGGATGAAAGTCGGATCCCTGTTTATTGAAGTCGGACGCATGTCGCAGGGCAAATTTGAATCCAAAGTGGTATGACTGTCGTGTTGTACCAGTGTGAACCTGGCCTTACATCTATAGTTGATCATAAATTATTGATCACATCTCTCTTTCCAGTATGTAATCTCATAATCTGATTGATTGAAATACGATCATATTGATGAACAAAGTATCTTTTTGCTGCTGATTGATGCAAAATAATTGATAATATTCTGCCCTGGACAATTAACTCAGTTTGATCGAATCTGATTGGAAGGGAAGTTATGATTATTAAATTCTTTACAGACTCGATCAGATTGCACATTGATCAGTGTTTTAAGCCTCTATGGGCACCATATATCATCCAAAGGGAAGTTATGACTATTTCATGATTTATGCATTAGATCATTTTGATTGAAATCTAAATCGATCGGATAAAAAAATTCGAAGCCTCTATGGCCACCCATAATTGATTAATAGGGAAGGTCTGGCTCTTTGACTATTTGGAAATTTGATTATTTTGATCGATTGGATAATAGGATCAAAGAGTGTGTGGTCACCATAATGGATGGACTTTGTGAAGACATCCCCTGTATTATATCACAGGATTGGATTGTATCAATGTGAAGGATGGGAAGAATCGCACAGGTTGGGGTTAACCCGGCCTGAGCTGTGCAGCTCTCTGGCTCCTCCGGAGTGCGGAATTCTGGAAGATGTAGTTTTATAAGCAATGAATAAAATGACTCGGCTTCAATCCCGACTACAATTCCCCGCATGCAGCAGGGCTCCGGGCTGTCAGAGGCCGTCTGCCTCCACTCAGTGCACACAAAAGGCCCCTCTGCAGCAGGTAGGGAGAGAGCTGGAGAGACATACAAGGAATATTGTATGTATCATATCTGTATGGATTATATTCTGGAAATATTGTAAGGATTATATCCCGGGAATATTGTAAAAATCTTATCCTGGGAATATTGTATGTATTATATCCCGGGAATGCTGTATGGATTATATTCTGGAAATGTTGTATGTATCATATCCTGGCAATATTGTATGTATCATATCCCTAGAATATTGTATGTATCATATCCCGGGAATATTGTCTGTATCATATCCCGGGAATATTGTATGTATCATATCCCGGGAATATTATATGTATCATATTCTGGGGACATTGTATGTATTATATCCCCGGGAATATTGTATAATCATATTTTTTGAAAATGTTATGTATCATATCCCGGAAATAATGTATAATCATATCCTGGGAATATTGTATGTATTATATCCCGGGAATGCTGTATGGATTATATTCTGGAAATGTTGTATGTATCATATCCTGGGAATATTGTATGTATCATATCCCTGGAATATTGTATGTATCATATCCCAGGAATATTGTATGTATCATATACCGGGAATATTATATGTATCATATCCCGGGAATATTATATGTATCATATTCTGGGGACATTGTATGTATTATATCCCCGGGAATTTTGTATAATCATATTCTTTGAAAATGTTATGTATCATATCCCGGGAATAATGTATAATCATATCCTGGGAATATTGTATGTATCTTATCCTGGGAATATTTATGTATGTATCATATCCTGGGAATATTGTATGTATTATATCCCTGGAATATTGTATTATCATATCCCGGGAATATTGTATAATCATATTCTTTGAATATTGTATGTATCATATCCTGGGAATATTTTATCATATCCTGGGACTATTGTATTATCATATCCCTGGAATATTGTATGTATTATATACAATATTCCCAGGCTATGATTTCCAGCATATGATAC
Source organism: Rana kukunoris (assembly GCA_029574335.1). Taxonomy (NCBI): domain Eukaryota; kingdom Metazoa; phylum Chordata; class Amphibia; order Anura; family Ranidae; genus Rana; species Rana kukunoris. The sequence continues at coordinate 13,416,379 of CM056057.1, forward strand.
ATACAATATTCCTGGGATATAATACATACAATATTCCTGGGAATATTGTATGTATCATATCCTGAGAATATTGTGGGTATCATATCCTGGGAACATTGCATGTATCATATCCCTGGAATATTGTATGTATCATATCCCTGGAATATTGTATAATTATATCCCTGGAATATTGTATGTATCATATCCCGGGAATATTGTATAATCATATCCCTGGAATATTGTATAATCATATCCCTGGAATATTGTATGTATCATATCCCGGGAATATTGTATGTATCATATCCCCTGGAATATTGTATGTATCATATCCCTGGAATATTGTATGTATCATATCCCCTGGAATATTGTATGTATCATATCCCGGGAATATTGTATGTATCATATCCCCTGGAATATTGTATGTATCATATCCCTGGAATATTGTATGTATCATATCCCCTGGAATATTGTATGTATCATATCCCGGGAATATTGTATAATCATATCCCTGGAATATTGTATGTATCATATCCCTGGAATATTGTATAATCATATCCCTGGAATATGAAGTCATCCCATTTTCCCATTTTAGAAAAATACATTATTATAGCCACTAGATGGAGATAACATAATAGAAAATACACATATTAGACCATGGGTCCTCAAACTACAGCCCTCCAGCTGTTCAGGAACTACAATTCCCATCATGCCCTAGTCATGTCTGTGAATGTCAGAGTTTTACAATGCCTCATGGGACTTGTAGTTCCGCAACAGCTGGAGGGCCGTAGTTTGAGGATCCCTGTATTAGACACTTTAAGGGGATTATATGTAACGACTGTGTGAATTCATAAGCTTCTGCATTTCTGATTTTTGTCTTGTTTTTAATAGACCCCAAGGTTTTTATAAGACTAAAACTTTATCCTTTTGGGTGGAGTCGGCAATGATTAAGGCCTCTGTAAGTGGTGGTTAAGTCACAGTTAAGTCACGCTCTCCACCTCATCCAATCAGAGAACACTGCATTCATTCAGGGGAAATACACATATTGGACACATTAAGGGGATTATTTGCTCCGGCTGTGAGAAAGCTGAGGCATTTGCAATGTGATTTTTTTTTTTAATAGACTTCAAAGTGTTTGTAAAACCAAAACTTTTCTTTCCTTTGGGATGAAAGGAGTAGGGAATGGTAAAGGCCCGGTTAGCTAAAAAAACAAAACAGAAAAAACAAATAAAATGTCCTTCTTTGATTTTTGTGATGTCTTGCCAAAATATTAAAACTAATATATGTCTTCTGGTAGGTTGAACAAGCAAGACAGAATACTTCATGAATGTTCCCGAATATTCCAGAATATGGAGGAGGATGCGCCTTGGTGTTATCCTACCGATAAAGATGGGCTCAGTACCGGTGACTGGGGAACAAATGTACTGGATGCTTTGAAGAGCCATATTCAGGTTGAGAAGGACGGTCCCAATACCCCTTTACAAGGGGAAGGGGAAAGGTTGGTATCAACTCATACTAGAGACACTGATGTAAAAAATGGAACCTATATCGCAGATAACATTTTACCCTCAAGGTATAACTACGGAGCTAACAGAGCTGGTAGGAGGATGAAGTACAGAGCCTGGTCGGGTCACCGGCAGTACGTGTGTCTGGACTGCGGTAAGTGTTTTACGCACAGTTCCACACTGGCGACCCATCAAAGAACCCACACCGGTGAGAAACCATATCCATGTCCCGACTGTGGCAAGTGCTTTACTCGGAGTTCAACTTTGGCTACTCACCAAAGGATCCATAGCGGAGAGAGGCCCTACGCCTGTATAGACTGCGGGAAGAACTTCATCCAAAGCTCTCACCTCGTGCTACACCAGAGGATACACACGGGTCACAAGCCCTATTCCTGCCAGGAGTGCGGCAAATGTTTCAGTGACCGGTCCCATTTCGTCATTCACCAGAGAACTCATACCGGAGAGAGGCCGTATTGTTGCAACCAGTGCGGCAAAAGGTTTAGTAGCAACTCCAACCTGGTGGCCCACCATAAACTCCACACGGAAAGCACCATTTATATCTGTAACCAGTGTGGCAAAAGTTTGAGTAACCGTCTCACTTTTGCCAGCCACCAGAAGACTCATTTGGCCGAAAAGCCTTTTGTGTGCGTGGAGTGCGGGAGGGGATTCACCCGTAAGCTACAGTTGGTGCTCCACAAACGGATACACACAGGGGAGCGGCCCTTTGAGTGCCAGCAGTGCGGCAAACGTTATACTCGCAAGTCCTATCTAATTATTCACCAGAAGATCCATGTGGAGGAGGTTCTTTATGTATGCAGTGACTGTGGAGAGCGCTTCCCTGAGCATGCCGGTCTTAAGAACCACCAGATATCTCAACATGGAGCTCAGGTCAAAGTCTGATGAAATTGAGGACATAACGGTGCCTTATGTATCAAACTGTCAGCACTAAGAACGGTCTTGACTTCTGAGAAATAGAGATGAGTGGAGTAATTAGTGTGAAATTAAAGTATGTCTAAAACTAAATACAAAAATATAATATATTGCAGATTACAAGTTCTTAGATGTGGTAGCTGCTTTCCTTTTTTTACATCTTTTACTCTTTTCTTACCCTTTATTTTCATCTGGTAATCCTACAATTAACACCTTTTACCGTTTGTAGCTATACTCACTCCTACACTATAGAGGGAGCCATATTTGTCACCCAGGCAGGGCATCAAACATGTCTCCCTCTCTTAACTACTTCAGCCCCGGACCATATAGCTGGTCAATGACCAGGCCACTTTTTGCGATTCGGCACTGTGTCGCTTTAACTGACAATTGCGCGGTCGTGCGACGTGGCTCCCAAACAAAATTGGCGTCCTTTTTTTCCCACAAATAGAGCTTTCTTTTGGTTGTATTTGATCACCTCTGTGGTTTTTATTTTTTGCGCTATAAACAAAAATAGAGTGACAATTTTGAAAAAAAATCATATTTCTTACTTTTTGCTATAATAAATATCCCGTTCAGCGTGGCTGAACGGTGAGATGACGTATAGCTGCGTGATCTCGGCGGCTGGTCGGCAAGTAGTTAAGCCTCGTACACACGATCGGATATCTGATGGAATCTAATCCGATGGATTTTTTCGTTGGATATCCGATGAAGCTGACTTTCATCAGTCTTGCCTACACACCATCAGTCAAAAATCCGACCGTGCCAAAACACGGTGACGTAAAACACTATGACGTGCTGAGAAAAATGAACTTCATTGCTTTTGAGCATGCATCGACTTGATTCTGAGCATGCGTGGATTTTTGACCGATAGACTTCCACGCATATGATCGTTTTTTTCCTATCATTTTTTTATCCATAGGAAAAATTAAAACATGTTCTATTTTTTCTTTCACCAATGGAAAACAAACCGATGGGGCCCACACACGATCTGTTTGTCTGATGAAAACAGTTCATCGGACAAAACGATCGTCTGCACAGGGCTTTAATCTCTATGGCATGCACAGGTTTAGGCTGGTGGAAAGGAGCCATTTAAACCCCAACAAATACTTCAACTTCCAGAAACCACCTTCATTTCACCATTGACTCCAATACATTTTTGCCATGAAAATCTTCATTTTGCTTATCCCTACCAAGAAGCATAGGCACAAAGCCATAATCCATCCCTTCCGAAAAGGTATAACCCTAGCCCAAGTATCTACACGAGGGCTATCATGTGTTGGAAGGCCAATGACTAAAACCAACTTTATTTTGCCACTGGTTTCAATGCCTTTTGTCAAATGTCAAAATCCCAATTTTGCTTATCCCTACAAAGATGCTTAGGCATAAAACCATAACCCATCCCTGAGGTATGTCCCTAACCCATGTAACTACTTAAGGGCTAACTTGCATTGGAAGGCCAAGACCAGAACTTTATTGGACCAAAACTACCTTCATTTCTACACTGGCTCCAAAGCATTTTGCCAAAATGGCAAAATCTCCATTTTGCTCACACCTACTTAGAAGCATAGGCACAAAGCTATGGTCCTAGCCCACGTAACTACATAGGGTCAAACTTGTGTTAGAAGACCAGGACCAGAACTTTTTGGACTAAGACCACCTTAATTTTCCCACTGGCTCCAAAGCATTTTGCTTGTCCCTATTAAGAAGCACAAAACCATAACCCATCCCTATCCCAAAGGTATGGGCCTAGCCTATTTAACTACATAAGGGCTATCTTGTATTGGTAGGCTACAGCCAAAACTTTATTGGACCATAACTACCTTCATTTCCACAGTGGCTCCAAAGCATTTAGCCAAAATGGCAAAACCTCAATTTTGCTAATTTTTATTAAGGAGGGTAGGTACAATGCTGTAATCCATCCCTATCCCAAAGGTATGGTCCTATCTCAAGTAACTACATAAGTGCCATTTTGTGTTGGAAGGCCAAGTCCAGTACTTTTTGGACTAAACCCACCTTCATTTTCCAACTGGCTCCAAAGCATTTTGCCTGTCCCTACTAAGAAGCATTGGCACAAAATCATAACCCCTCCCTATCCCAAAGGTATAGTCCTATCCCAATGAACTACATAAGTGCTATCTTGTGTTGAAGGGCCAAGGCCAGAACATTTTGGACTAAAACTACCTTCATTTTTTTAGTGGCTGCAAAGCATTTTGCTTCTCCCTACTAAGAAGCATAGACATAGACACAAAACCATAACCCATCCCTATACCAAAGGTATGTCCATAACCCATGTAACTACATAAGGGCTATCTTGTACTTTAAGGCCAAGGTTAGAACTTACCAAAACTACTTTCATTTCCACAATGGCTCCAAAGCATTTAGCCAAAATGGCGAAACCTCAATTTTGCTCATCCTTACTAAGAAGCGTAGGTACAATGCTGTGCCCCATCCCTATCACAAAGGTATGGTCTTATCCTAAGTAACTACAAAAGTGCTATATTGTGTTGAAAGGCCAAGGCCATAACTTTTTGAACTAAAACCACCTTAATTTTCCTACCGGCTCCAAAGCATTTTGCTAAAATGGCTCAATCTCCATTTTGCAGTAAGAAGCATAGGCACAAAGCCATAACCCATGCCAATCCCAAAGGTATGGTCCTATCCCAAATAACTACATAAGGGCTATCTTGTATTGGAAAGCCAAGGCCAGAACTTTGTTGGACTAAAACCACCTTCATTTCCCCACTGGCTCCAATATCTTCATTGTGTTTGTCCATACTAGACCTTTCATTCTCTATTGACTCCAATTAATTTTTGCCATCAAAATCTCCATTTCACTCATCCCTACCAAGAAGCACAGGCACAAAGCCAAAAACCATCCCAACTTCTTGGCTCTTGCTCATGTATTTATAGTACACAGGGACTATCTTATGTTGGAAGGTCAAGGCCAGAGCTTTATTAGAGCAAACAAATTTTAGTCAAACATCCAAGCAAACAACAGTTGCATGTAATATACCCTCAAGTTGTTTTGGGCTACAGTGCTGTAGAAAGTTCTAAGCAAGCTCTTAGTACTGACAACTTGATATGAAGGACTTAAAGTCCAGGAAACAATCGTTCAACCAACAGTTCCTACTGTTCCAACTATCCCTACTTCCCTTTCCATTTGCATATAATCATTTCTGGATGAGGGTACCTTCATTTTGCCTATTTATTAGGTTTTATTCTTGAGGCAAACTCACAATATTTTCACGACAGTTGTATTGCCAATAAAACACAGGTGGGAATATTTATGTGGGTCTACAAGTCAATGGGCACTCGGAAGCTACTAGGACCTCCTCAACAGAAAAGGGTGGAAGATGTCATCTGGTTCGTCACACAACCTGAGATTTGTCTTGGTGTCTCATGAGTATAAAGTCCTTTAATGATAATAAGTAACATGGAAACAAAGGCAGTCAAAAGATTTCAGGAGCTGGCAATCCTCTTTTTCAGGGCTTAAAAAAAAATTGTCCTGATGGGAAGGGGATTGAGATGATGATTCAAAGTTCCTGAGTTGAGTGGCTCCCACTTATTCTGGGTTCCTCAGTTTGCTGCCCAATAGACACGTGCACTGACAAAAAAAGTGTTCATTTATTGTTCTATTTCGTTATTTATCTTTTTTTGGAAATTCAGGAAATTAGAAAATTCGGAAATTCGGAATTCGGAAATAAAAAAAATTCTTACATTTGGAATTCAGAAATTTGAAAATTTGGAATTCGGAAATTCTGAATTCGGAAATTCGGAAACTGATTTTTCGAATCTTTGAATTTCTGATTTTCACATTTTCGATTTTCCAATTATCAAATTTACGATTTTCAAATTCTGAATTTTCTTTCAAATAATTTTTATTGAGCTTATGTCAAGTACAATAGTAAGCAAACTTTTGGGTGGAAACCCACATGCAATACAGGATCTTTAAACAAAACATGTGCACTTAAAAGGGACAAGTGCATATTGAAGAGAACCCGCAGTCCGAATACAGGAGAATATAGTTCAAACTGTAACGTTGCAATAAGATGTATTCGTACATACAGATAGTAAATAACAAGAGGGGTGGGGAAGGGAGGGGGAGGGAGGGATATATGCAAGGGGGAGAGAGGACGAGAGCAATGCAAGAGCTTCAAATTAGGGGTATGGTAAACTGAGAGCATGAAGAAACGTGCAGTACATTCAGCAAGAAAGAGAGAAACGGGGGAATCATTGACTCCACTTGTAGGTGTACCAGCGTTGCCAGGGGCTCCAAAGGTTTAGCAGTGTGGTGTACGTGTGTTTACCTCGAGCAAGGATGGTTTCGTAGGAATAGTGGGTTTGCACTAAGTTCACTATCTCAGCTAATGAGGGGGTATCTACAGATTTCCAGCGCCTAGCAATCAAGAGTCTAGTTGCCAATAGTATGTGTGAGGTCACTAGTTGCAGAGGGGGTGGTATGTCGTTAATGGTCAGATTGAGAACAGCCAGTTGCGGGGTCAATGGGACAGGAAGACCTAGAACCTCTTTAAGCAGCGTCTCTACTGCCGCCCATAAATTCTGAAGATGAGGGCATGTCCAGAAAATATGCAGGAGAGTACCTGTGGAGTTGCAATTCCTCCAGCAATTAGGGGTGGTGTGGGGGTGGAATCGAGCTATCCTAGAAGGCGTCAGGTACCATCTCATCGTCAGTTTTTGCGAGAGTTCCCATAGGGAGGTACAGGAGGTGCTCTTGTAAATGGACTTGATCGCTGCTTGCCATTGTTGGTCTGAGAATTGGGTATTTAAGTCAGATTCCCAGTCAATGAGAGGTTTTGATTTATAGAAATACGTCTTTTCTTGTAGGGTATTATATAGTAGAGAGATGCCTTTCACGGAAGAGTTATCCGTGAAGAAGAATCGCCATATGTTTGCTGGCAAAGAGCCGCCTAGCGAGGGGTTGGCCCTAAGGCAGTGTTGAAGTCTGAAGTAAGTAAAATAGTCTGAGGCAGGTGCTTGATGAGTTTTTTGAATTTGAGAGAACGATGAGTTAGCGATTAGAGGGCGTAACTCGTGAATGTGGGTAACAGTGTCAGAGATCCAGGTAGGGATGATCAGGTCAGCCTCCAGCATGTTTATGTTTGACAGTTTTAGCTTGACTACACCTAGGTGGTTTACCCTGCCAAACGTAGTTTCTCAAGATAGATTGTAAGGCTTTGAGATAAGAGTTCGGGAGGGGTATAGGAAGGGTTCGAAAGATGTACAGCAACTTGGGTAATATCATCATTTTGAAAGCCGCAAGTCTGCCTGTCCAGGAAAATTCATGTTTGGAAATCTTTGTTGTTTCTCGGATAAGCATTTGTTTGGCCTCAGTGTAGTTACGCGTGAATAGACTTTTTGTGGATTTAGTTAGGGTAATACCCAAATACGTTATTCCGGAGTCCGCCCATGGGTACGGAAAGATGTTTCTAAGTAGGTTACTGGTTATGGCGTCTAAGCCCAAGTCTAAAGTGTAGGATTTCTGTTAATTTACTTTGTAGTAAGATACTGCACCAAATCTTTGCAGTAATAGCTGCACCGAGGCCAGGGATGAGGAAGGGTCTGTCAGCATGATTATCACATCGTCCGCAAAGAGGCTAATTTTATGTTCTAATGAGGCGATTTTAAATCCGGCTATCTTGTGGTGGGATCTAACGTGTTCGGCTAAGGGCTCCATGACAAGGTCGAAGATTAGCGGGGACAGGGGGCATCCTTGGCGAGTGCCATTGGAGATTAAAAAGGGTTTCGACAGGATTTCTGAGGTGTAGACCTGGGCAGAGGGAGAGGAGTACAAAGCCATGATGGCAGACAGAATGGGACCTTGGAATCCAAACTTTTCAAGGGTGGCGTGCATATATCCCCAGTGAACTCGATCGAACGCCTTCTCCGCATCCAGGGACAGGAGCAGAGAAGGCGTTCGGGTCGACTCGGCATTATGAATGATGTTGATAAGTCTGCGGGTTGCGTCAAAGGTTTGCCTACCTCTAATAAAGCCAGATTGGTCTTTATGTATGAGCCGGGGCATTAAATCTATTAAACGATTGGCGATGAGTTTAGCATGTATTTTAGCATCAAGGTTTAGAAGAGATATGGGCCGAAAATTCTGGGTGTGTGTGGGTTCTTTACCTGGTTTCGGTAGGGTAACAATCAGGGCAGAAAGCATTTCAGGTGGAAGAGAGGAGGATGAGGCAGCATCGTTACAAACATTAGCCAGGAATGGTGATAGGATTGTGCCAAATTTTTTATAGTACTCGCCAGTTAGGCCATCAGGGCCTGGAGATTTATTGGACGGCAATGTCGAGATTGTGCGTAAGATTTCCAGGTGTGTGAATGGGGCATTAAGAGTCTCCAGATGGTCCTCAGACAGCGATGGGAGATTGATTTCTCGGAGGAATGCTGATATGTCTTGAGGGGTTGGTTGGAGAACAGATTGATCGTCTTTCAAGTTATACAATGTATTATAGTAACACCTAAAGGCGTCAGCCATGGCCGAGGGGTCAGTTAGTTTTTGGTTTGTGATGGGGTGGTAAAGGTGAGGTATCTTAGTTTTGGCAATATAGCCTTTAATTCTATTGGCCATGGCTTTGCCCGCTTTATTGCCTGTAGAATAATGTTGGGCTTTGAGACGAGTGTGGGCTCTCTCGAAAGAGTCCAACAAATGGGCCCTTAGCTCTTGTCTGAGACAGTCCAGTTTTTGTTTGGATGTTGGGCTGGGGTCGGATTGGTTTTGGGCTTCCAGGACTTTTATGTCGGAAGTAAGGGAGTCTAGGCGCTGCGTTTTCATCCTCCTCTCTTTAGCACTTAATTGTATAAAAATCCCTCGAATGAACGCCTTATGGGCATTCCACAATACAGAATTATCAGTCACAGAACCTGCATTAAGGGAGAAAAATTCAGTTAAACGGTCTTTGACAAATTCAGAGTGGGCAGGAGAGTGGATGATTGAAGCATTGGCTCTCCAGATCTTCGTCCTTGAAGGGGAGGGGGAGTCACTAAGAGACATAGTGACAGGAGCGTGGTCGGACCATGTAATAGTGGATATATCGGCTGCAGAAACTTTGGGGAGGGACCATTTGTCCACAAGAAAATAGTCTATCCTCGTGTAGGAGTTGTGTCGAGGGGAGAAATAGGAGTAATCTCTCTCTGTGGAGTGGAGGCATCTCCAGGCGTCGTAGAGATCATGTGTCCTTATAAAGGAGCTCATAGGTGAGGCAGTCCTGCTCGATCGAGAGGAAGCATCCAGGGAGTTGTCGGGGACTATGTTGAAATCCCCACATAGAATGAGGTGGCCTTGTTTGAAGCGGTTGATCTTTTTCATGAGCTTGGACAGGAATCTAATCTGTCTAGTGTTAGGGGCATAGACCGTCACGATAGTGTATCGAATGTTATTCATGGAGCAGTCCAAGGCCAGGTACCTGCCCTCGGCATCTGCCAAGCTGTTGTGGAGAGTAAACGAAACAGTGTTTTTAATGGCAATGAGGGCTCCATTCTTTTTAACAGGTCCAGAGGCTTTAAAGATGTTAGGGAAGGATTTGTTAGTGCAAGGCGGTTCTGCAGAGGATTTAAAGTGTGTTTCTTGCACACAGAGGACATCACAGAGGGATGTTTGGGCCGTCTTCCACATCGATGACCTTTTCACAGGATGATTTAGACCCTTGACGTTCAAGGATAGGAACTTTGGCATCTTGGGTAAGTTAGCGTGCTATGTGTATAGAGAAAGGTACTCACAGTGTTCCAGATGTCCACCGAGCCGTGGAGGTTAGGTTGTATCAGGAGGTAGGTGGTGGATCCAGAAGTAGGTGCTCTCGGGGTTCCGGAGGTCTCCAGAAGATGGACAGGAGGGAGGAAAGAGAGATAAATGAGGAAAGAAAAATTAAAGTCAGTAACAGCTTGTATAAAACAGCAATTCGGATGGGTGTGAAGGTACACCGCAATCAGTAGTATATTAGGAGACTACTGAGTGTTTTGAGGGGTAAAAGTTCGTGGGCTGATCACGTCGAGCAGGCACTAACCGGAGAACATGGTAACAAAATGCTGGTGGAAAGTACACTAACCGCATAGTCACATGTTGACACTGGGGTGAGGTCCTGGAGAGCAGGCTTGGGGATCATCAGAAGATGACACTTGCATCGGGGTGACATCGTTGGGAATTATGTTCCATTTCTTGAGGAGACGGATACCATCTTCCACCGTATGGATGCTATGTTTCACACCGTTCCTGGTGATCAGAAGTTTAGTCGGGAAACCCCATTGGTAGGGGATTTTATGGTTGTTCAGTGGCTTTGTGACGGTTTGGAGTTGTCTCCTCTGCTGGCTGGTGTATTGGGAGATATCGGCAAAAAGTTGTAATTTTGCGTACGGTGCAGGCAGTTGGCCCATTCTCCTGGATGCAGACATGAGCATATCTTTGGCATGGTAGAAGTGCATTCTCATGAGGGTATCGCAAGGTATTTCTGGCGGCAGGTGTGTAGGCTTTGGCAGGCGGTGTATACGATCGACAATGGTTTCCACTGCCGGGAGATCGGGAAGGAGTGAGGCGATCATTTTCCGGACGTATGTATTTAGATCAGCTGGTGCGATAGTTTCTGGTATGCCACGGATTTTCACGTTGTTTCGTCTGGATCGGTCCTCGAGGTCCGCCATTTTGGCCCGTAACCATTGTTGCTCATCCCTGGTGTGTTCATGTGCATCTACTAGGTCATTAACCGTGACTGTCATGGCGCCCATTTGTTGCTCAATAAGCCCTACTCTTTGGCCTGTATGCACCATCTCATCCTTAAGCGCTGTGAGCATGGAGGAAATGTCATTATGCAGGGAGCTGTGTAAAGACATCAGCATGTCTTTTAATACAGTGTCCATCACTGGTTGGTTAGTGGTGGGGAAGGCCGCAATAGGGGATGACACTGGGAGTAGTGCTGGGAGGTTATCTAAGGTAGGCCTTACCTCAGTGGCCTGATCGCCAGGGCCCAGCCGCATCCGCGTTTTTCGCCGGGCTATTTGAGGCGGACATGGCTCCAGGAGGTAGAGCGGAGGGTGAGTGAGGGTGGATGGACGAGTCCCCGTTCTCAGGGATGTCAGAGAGGTGTCTCTCAGAGAATGCACTCCCGCCGCGCGGCGAGCGGTCGCGGGCGCCATCTTGGCCTCGAGTGCTGTGAGGCAGGGAGAAAAAGTCCGTGAGCTTCCGCGGTTGCCGCTCCTCTTTTCGTTTGCGGGTTGACCCGGTCGGGTTCCCCAGTGTCTGGGGAGCAAAACGCTGCATGTTGGAGTTGTGGATTAGCGCTGTACAGGTAGTTGATCTCCGATCTGTGCAGGAGCTGAGGATTCAGGCGTCCATTCAACTCGGCGGTTGGCCACGCCCCCAAATTCTGAATTTTCCACTTTCCAATTTTCCAATTTCGAATTTTGAAACTTCAGAATTTCCGAAACTTCAAGATTCAGAAATTCAAAATTTTGGAAATCCAAAAATTAAAAAATTAAAAAACGAATTCTGAACTAAGCGAATTGCACATGTCTACTGCCCAAGGCTGACCATAGATGGGCCTTTTCTTTTGAGGGGAATTGAAGAGTCCTCCCGGCTGTGCTCTATTCTCACAGCGGGGACTCCTCCACCTTCAGAATTCACTGATCAATGCTACAGATGCTGATCGAATAAACATTTTCCAACATTCCTATTATACAGAAGTTGATTGTTTCATCTAGGGGGAATGGCCACAGATAGATCAAAGTTTGGCTGTGCTGAACCAATCAAATTTCGAACCATCTATGACCAGGGTTGTAAATCTGTATCTGACGTTCCACTTATAGCTCCCCTGAGATATGTTCTGAACTAGAAAGGACAAAAACATGTAAAAATAATACAAAAAATATATAAATAGTATATTATTTATTTTGTTAATGGGGTTCCTGGTTAAATGATAAACGTGTGCTTTAATGTGATGCATTTCAATGAATAACCCCAAAAAATCACTTTGTGTGCACTAAATGTCTTTACAAACCCAGATATTACCTTGTAGTGACATCCACACTGTGGGAGGGGTTTAGCAGGCCCCATTCTCTATAGGAAACTACATGAGGGGTGGAGTTAAGACCAGTCAACATGCACAAGCAAGAAAAGAGCAGCAGTGAGTGGTCTTTATTGCAGAAGGGAAAAGTCTCACGCTGGATTCTTTTTGACCCCAGACTTATCTTTTTGACCCCAGATTTGTCTTTTTGACCCCAGATCTCTCAATAAAGAGAACCTGTCCTGCTTATTTCTATTATAAGGGATGTTTACATTCCTTGTAATAGAAATACAAGTGATCAAAAAAATAAAAATAATTAACCATCTATGGACAACCCGCCGCTACTTTGAAGAAGAATACCGTTGTTATGGTAGTAGCTAGCTACCATAACCCCCGGTATCTTCTTCAAAAGCGAGCGGTGCTCTTTCAGATAAAAGTGGTCTCTGTGGCGGATTCGCCACGAGATCACTTTTATTGGCAGGGGGAAAGGGGCCCCCTTCCCGCCGCTCTCCATTGCTCTCCGCCATTTACGGGAGCCGTCGGTAGCAGTGGAGGCAATTGGGTCTTGTCCCTGGGCTGACATGGAGACGAGTGAGGGGAAGATGGCCCCAACCCATCTCCATATCATTGCAGGGCAGAAGCGACATCAAAACTTCACTTCCGCCCATAGCTCCCAAAGGGACTTTTTTTTAATGGCATCACATCTTTTTTCATATGTGTAAATATGAGATGAGAGGTCTTTTTGCCCCCAGATCTCATATTTAGGAGGACCTGTCATACTTTTTTTTATTACAAGAGATGTTTACATTCTTTGTAATAGGAATTAAAGTGACCCAATTTTTTTTTTTTTTAAACAGTGTCAAAATAAAAAATGTAAAGTAAAATAAATAATATTTTTTTTTTAAAGCACAACGTTCCAACAAGCTCGCACAGAAGTGAATGCATACGGGAATAGTGCCACATAGAAAAACGGTGTTGAAACCACATGTAGCACTACCCCCTCAGGAGCCGATGATGTGGGATCTACTCTCTTTTTGTGACTCACCCCTATTTAACTAGCTCGAACCCTCCTTTGACACATCAAAAGCCCAGTAAACGTATAGTGACCTCTGCTTGACCGGGGTCACAATGGCAGGCATGTAACATGAAATGATAAGGATAACAATATTACCTGCTCCTGGGCGTCTCTTCAGATGACAAAACACACTTCACACAGTTGATATATTTAAACTAAAAAGAATGAGTTTACTTGATGTAGACTAGGGAAACGGACATAGATTTAAATTGCAAATCAACAACAGTTATGTAATGACACACAATGATTCTGCAAGGGCCCTTGCGGGAATCAGTAGTTAATGTTAAGAGGAAACAAAAAGGGAATCTAAGCTAAAGAATGGTACCATTTAGTTAAAATAATGTAAACGTACAGTCTATGTTGGTGAGCTCCCCCTAGCGGGCGGTCCTGCAAACAGCTAAAGAAGTGTCTCGAGGCCAAAGTCCACGTTTTGGCCGTTGGTGCGGCCGTTGGTGCACTTTCGAATTTGTAATCCAAAAGGGATAAACGATGAGATAAAGTTAGTTAAAACAGGGTGTTATAAATAGTAACGGTGGTGAACTGACCTTTCGTCAGCATCAGTCACTGTGTGTAACAACTATCAACTTAGAAGGCCTTGAGCTTAGTCAGAGGCCAACACGTGTCTCCGACTTAATGGGTGGCACTAGATAGTCTCTGCCAAAGGGAAGAGCTGAAAGTTGAGAAGATGCTCTCTCACCCGAAACAGGCCGATCCGCCTGGGTTCTTCTTTGAAAAGCCCATGGCGTGTGAAACACACTCAAAAAACTCCACCCGGTGCAGAAAAAATGTGCACACACATAAAGAGTGTTCACAAAAACGTGCAGACGGGTGCAACGTCAAATGGTCCTCCTGTGCAGAAGGGACCCAAACCCTGATCCCCCGGGGGGTTAGGCTCCAGACGGGGACTGAGGTACTGTGGTCCGAGCAACCGAAGCCGACACGGACCCAACTTCCTTAGAGGGACTGCCGAAACAGAACCCTCCAAGTACTAGGTGGGACTCCCCCGAAGGGAGACCCCATGAGAGCAGGTGAACTAAGCCAAAAGGCCATGTCCACCCACTCCCAAGACGTTCAGGGCTGGCCCGAGGACCGGCACCCTACTAATCACACTGTGTACAAAACGTGCACAAACAAAAAAAGACAAAAACGTGACAAACATAGGCAATAAATTAAATAAAGTGGGGGAAAGGGATAGTGGAGAGGAGAGTGAAAGAAGTGGTCATTGTGTTCAACAATGACCAGGCCCTCCGGCCAGGAATAAAAAATTCCTCCGGTCCTGGCCAAAAGGCCCGGCCCAGGAGGCAGGTGCTAAAAAAGCGTGTAGCTGGTGCAGTGACCGTGGTGTCGTTAAATCAAAGTGACCCTCACTCACAGTGATTCTCAGACACCCCTGGACTGCCACTCCAGGGGCACATGCACCATAGGCTTTTCCGTTCCAAATCTAACCCCCCGACCGGCCAGTGCAGCCCTCCACCCCTGCCAGAAAGAGAGCCCTTCAAGGTTTTCTTGGGAAGAAGCTGCCCCCATCTAGCAGCCTCCACCAATACTAACCCTTCCAGACTCCCTGTCAACCCAGCAGGATTTGCATGGCCCTACCCCGTCTTTCCACCAGGGCAGTTTCAGCTCCTTCTACCAGATCTCTGACAGGGACAGCACTTGCACCAGCCAGCCAGAAGGCCAGACTAGAACCCGGCAAAAAGACCAGACCAGGCACAGCCACCCATCCTCACCAGAAGCACCCTTCCAGGTGGCTCAGACGCAACCATTGGCCGGCCCCCAGTATCTGTCGGGCAGCACGGCATAGTCCCTGCTGAAACCACCCTTCCAGGTGCAATGACGCTATTGGATTGCATCCACCCTCCACATATAGGAGGTGCTTCAGCGCTCCTCTAGCAACTGACAAGAACGGATACCACACCTGATCTTAGCCAAAAGGCCGATGCAGTGGCAGGGAAGACACCTCGATCAGCACAGCCAGAGTGCAATGGCTGAGCCTCGCCCTGGGAGAACCACCTTCATGATCATGGTGTCTCCCCTGCCAGGTAAGTATTGAGAGGCGGTGAGGAGGAGTTGTATTGACAGGCGGTGAGGAGGAGTTGTATTGACAGGCGGTGAGGAGGAGTTGTGTTGACAGGCGGTGAGGAGGAGTTGTATTGACAGGCGGTGAGGAGGAGTTGTGTTGACAGGCGGTGAGGAGGAGTTGTATTGACAGGCGGTGAGGAGGAGGTGTGTTGACAGGCGGTGAGGAGGAGGTGTGTTGACAGGCGGTGAGGAGGAGTTGTATTGACAGGCGGTGAGGAGGAGTTGTGTTGACAGGCGGTGAGGAGGAGGTGTGTTGACAGGCAGTGAGGAGGAATTGTATTGACAGGCGGTGAGGAGGAGTTGTGTTGACAGGCGGTGAGGAGGAGTTGTATTGACAGGCGGTGAGGAGGAGTTGTATTGACAGGCGGTGAGGAGGAGTTGTATTGACAGGCGGTGAGGAGGAGTTGTGTTGACAGGCAGTGAGGAGGAGGTGTGTTGACAGGCGGTGAGGAGGAGTTGTATTGACAGACGGTGAGGAGAAGTTGTATTGACAGGCGGTGAGGAGGAGTTGTGTTGACAGGCGGTGAGGAGGAGGTGTGTTGACAGGCGGTGAGGAGGAATTGTATTGACAGGCGGTGAGGAGGAGTTGTGTTGACAGGCGGTGAGGAGGAGTTGTATTGACAGGCGGTGAGGAGGAGGTGTGTTGACAGGCGGTGAGGAGGAGTTGTGTTGACAGGCGGTGAGGAGGAGTTGTATTGACAGACGGTGAGGAGGAGGTGTGTTGACAGGCGGTGAGGAGGAGTTGTGTTGACAGGCGGTGAGGAGGAGTTGTATTGACAGGCGGTGAGGAGGAGGTGTGTTGACAGGCGGTGAGGAGGAGGTGTGTTGACAGGCGGTGAGGAGGAGTTGTATTGACAGGTGGTGAGGAGGAGGTGTGTTGACAGGCGGTGAGGAGGAGTTGTGTTGACAGGCGGTGAGGAGGAGTTGTATTGACAGGCGGTGAGGAGGAGTTGTATTGACAGGCGGTGAGGAGGAGTTGTGTTGACAGGCGGTGAGGAGGAGGTGTGTTGACAGGCGGTGAGGAGGAGTTGTATTGACAGGCGGTGAGGAGGAGTTGTATTGACAGGCGGTGAGGAGGAGTTGTGTTGACAGGCGGTGAGGAGGAGGTGTGTTGACAGGCGGTGAGGAGGAATTGTATTGACAGGCGGTGAGGAGGAGTTGTGTTGACAGGCGGTGAGGAGGAGTTGTATTGACAGGCGGTGAGGAGGAGTTGTATTGACAGGCGGTGAGGAGGAGTTGTGTTGACAGGCGGTGAGGAGGAGGTGTGTTGACAGGCGGTGAGGAGGAGTTGTATTGACAGGCGGTGAGGAGGAGTTGTATTGACAGGCGGTGAGGAGGAGTTGTGTTGACAGGCGGTGAGGAGGAGGTGTGTTGACAGGCGGTGAGGAGGAGGTGTGTTGACAGGCGATGAGGAGGAGTTGTATTGACAGACGGTGAGGAGGAGTTGTATTGACAGGTGGTGAGGAGGAGTTGTGTTGACAGGCGGTGAGGAGGAGGTGTGTTGACAGGCGGTGAGGAGGAATTGTATTGACAGGCGGTGAGGAGGAGTTGTGTTGACAGGCGGTGAGGAGGAGTTGTATTGACAGGCGGTGAGGAGGAGGTGTGTTGACAGGCGGTGAGGAGGAGTTGTGTTGACAGGCGGTGAGGAGGAGTTGTATTGACAGGCGGTGAGGAGGAGGTGTGTTGACAGGCGGTGAGGAGGAGGTGTGTTGACAGGCGGTGAGGAGGAGTTGTGTTGACAGGCGGTGAGGAGGAGTTGTATTGACAGGCGGTGAGGAGAAGTTGTGTTGACAGGCGGTGAGGAGGAGTTGTGTTGACAGGCGGTGAGGAGGAGTTGTATTGACAGGCGGTGAGGAGAAGTTGTGTTGACAGGCGGTGAGGAGGAGTTGTGTTGACAGGCGGTGAGGAGGAGTTACATTGACAGGAGGTGAGGAGGAGTTGTATTGGCAGGCGGGGAGGAGGAGTTGTATTGACAGGCGGTGAGATGGCCCCCTTGCCGCCTTTCATATGCTCTATAACAAACGATCCTCTCACTTCCTGTTGTGACTGTGGGACAGGAAGTGAAGGGAAATCTCCTCAATGGGGACACAGATGACAAAAAAAGTTATAGTCTTATGTTATCCTATTCAAAGTTCCTTGTGTTCTACTTTAAATCTGACGCTTAGGCAAAAATATAAACACACATATGGAAGTTGTTTTATTTAGAAAATAATTTGTATTTCTGGTCATTACTGAGCTTTACACAACGACAACCCATTCACAGCAACACGGAGCCTAGCAACGCCAAAACCCCTCCCACCACACAGAGGCGGCCATTTTGTCGGAGCCCCTTTCCCTGCTGTAATAACCGGAAGAGCCGCGGACACCATAGAAGGGGGCGGACTCTGCCTCTAGCGAGCGGAGCGCTGTTGACAATGTAACCGGATGAGGTGACGAAACGTGTGGGCGTGGCTCCCGAGGCTGACAAGCTTGCTGGTGCTGGTTGGCTGGGCTCGATCACATGCTTTCTTCTTACAGAGTGAGGTAAGCAGAGAATGTATATAATGATATATAGCGATGTGATATGATATATATAGGGGTCTGGGGGAGGGGTATGGCTGGGAAGGGGTGAGGGACCTACCAGGACCACCTCTGAGCCCCTCCATACTGTCTATGTGACCGGCTCTGGGCTGCTGCCCCAATATGCCCACCCAGGACAGGGGCTGGGCTCAGTGTTGGGTGCAGTGGAGGCAGTTTGGAGCCCCTATTAGGTTTTTAATGCCCTCTGGGACCCCAGTAGAGAGATTTCTGCTCACTTCCTGTCCTGGTGACAACAGTCCCATCAGACAGGAAGTGGGGGGAGGTCTGCATTGGAGACACCAATGGCAGGAGGGGGGGGGAGTGTTATTTGCTGAGTGCGTGGTCCTACAGGGGGCGCTCTGTATTTTGCCCTCCCCAAAGAGGTTCCTATACGGAAAGGAGCGTCACCCAGAACATGCCCGTCCTGAGGAGTGCCATTTGTTGGTGGTTTAGAGGTGGTGGTGTGTCTGTGGGCCGTCCGAGGGGCTCATAGAGCGATTTTGTTGTGGGTGGAATGTTCTTTTATATTTCGCATACGGATGAAAATGAGTATATGAACAAATAAAAATAAAATATGGACTATAATAATAATTATTACTATTCATAATATTATTATTATTATTATTATTATTATTATTAATATTATTATTTATTATTTGCTTGTATTATTATTTTTATTATTATTTGTATTATTTGCTTTTATTATTATTAATAATAATAATAATAACAATAATATATTTTTTTTTAATCTAACAGTGAAATATGTATTTTCATTTTTTTTCTTCTTTTATATATTTTTGTATGCTCTATTTTCCTCTATACATGAGAGAAAAAAATCTAGTTGTGTGTGTGTATATAATATATTATGTTTATTACGATTTTTTTTTTTGTGTGTGGGTGGGAAAAGAAAAATATATATTATTCTCACTTTGCTTTATATAGGGGTGAAAATAGATATATAAAGTATAGTAAAGAATATATGTATAAAAAAATCTATTTTTTTCTTTGTGTGTGTATTATATATAATATTAAAATGGATATATAAACTATACAACATTTTATTATATATACTGTATATAATTATTGTATTTCTTGTATGGATAAAAATAGATTTATAGAATATTACTAAAAATATATATATATATATATATATATATATATATATATATATATTTCTATTTTCATTACATAGAGATATATTAGTGGTGCACGGAAATTAAAATTCTGCACTAAAAATTCAGGATGCAAAAAACAGAACTGCACAGTTAAAAAAAAAAAGAAAAAAAGAGAAAAGTCTTAAATATTTTAATATGGCTGGTGTTTTGGCATTGAAGTCAATGGGGGGGGGGGGGGGCTCATTCTTGCATTGCAGTCAGTTTTGGGGGGGGGGGGGGGTCATTCTTGCATTGCAGTCAGTTGGGGGGGGGGGGGGGGGGGGCATTCTTGCATTGAAGTCAGTTGGGCGGGGGGGTTATTATTGCATTGAGGTCAGTGGGGGGGGGGTTATTCTTGCATTGAGGTCAGTGGGGGGGGGGTTATTCTTGCATTGAGGTCAGTGGGGGGGGGGGGTATTCTTGCATTGAGGTCAGTGGGGGGGGGGGGGTATTCTTGCATTGAGGTCAGTGGGGGGGGGGTCATTCTTGCATTGAGGTCAGTTGGGGGGGTCATTCTTGCATTGAAGTCAGTGGGGGGGGGGGGGTCATTCTTGCATTGAGGTCAGTTGGGGGGGGGGGTCATTCTTGCATTGAGGTCAGTTGGGGGGGGGGGTCATTCTTGCATTGAGGTCAGTTGGGGGGGGGGGGGTTATTCTTGCATTGAAGTCGGCGGGGGTCATTCTTGCATTGAAGTCGGTGGGGGTCATTCTTGCATTGAAGTCAGTGGGGGGGGTGGTCATTCTTGCATTGAGGTCAGTGGGGGGGGGGGGTCATTCTTGCATTGAGGTCAGTGGGGGGGGGGTATTTTTGCATTGAGGTCAGTTGGGGGGGGGGGGGGTTATTCTTGCATTGAGGTCAGTCGGGGGGGGGGGGGTCATTCTTGCATTGAAGTCAGTTGGGGGGGGGGGGGTTATTCTTGCATTGAGGTCAGTGGGGGGGGTCATTCTTGCATTGAAGTCAGTTCGGGGGGTCTAGCCCCCCCCCCCACCCCACTCTGAAAAATAATTTGCTGCAATAATTGTGCTGCAGTTGCAGTTTTTCCCTGACTTCCTGTTTGGTGAAACCATTGTCACCGGGACAGGAAGTGAGGGGAGAACTTTCTAATGGAGCCCCAGAGAACAGTAAAGGCCCAGCAGGTGTCCCATTGGGGAGATCTACAGTCACTTCCTGTCCTGCTGGCCCAACAGGAAGTGAGGGGGAAGTCCCGTATTAGGCAGTTGTCACCGGAAAGTGTCCCCAATAGAAGATTTGTTCATCTTCAACTTAAAACGTTGGATTTTCCCTTCAGTGATAATGGTGATGAGAATGAATCTCCCCAGCGGGGACACAGACAGCAGGGGGTGTCATCCTCCTCCTCCTCATCCTCCTCCTCCTCCTTCTCCATCCAGAACTGAAGGAACTGCGTTATCAAATGGTTCTCATTGTGGCTTTTCTGTCTCTTCCATGCGCTTGTAATCCTCTGACGTGTCACATTGAATGTCCCTCTCTTGTCACATTTCTGTACATTTCTAGGTCCCGGCGAGGAAGACAAACGATGACATCATCAGAGGATTGAAGCTGTGGAACGTTCCAGCCGGCCAGGTACACTTTATAAGACAAACGCAAGACATTTCTTTCATCTGTATACAGAACATCTACTTAAAGGGGGAATACGCGCCATCTGGGCACCACAAACCATAGACGCAAACCGCTTCTTGCCCGCGCTAAAGCCGAACGACAGCTACAGCGCCGGCTTACTTTGCCGGAAGGGGTGTGCATGGCCGTCCTCCCGTGATCATGCTGCCTGCACACCCAGTGATCGCCGAGTCCTTCAAACTTAACTGATCGCAGATCAGGGTAAAGGGCCAATTGCAGCGGCCCTTCACCACGGGATCAGCTGTCAGCCAATGAGAGCTGGTCACAGGATGTAAAGGCAAGCCTGTTATTGGCTTTTCTTTTCTCACACTGACCGCCTGAGGAGAGAAGAAGAGAGATTACTTGCTTGTGTTAAAGGGACATCAGCACTGATAATCAGGCAGCACTGATGGGCACCACACCATCAGTGCCCATCAATGACGTCTATCAGTTACCAACGGTGCCACCTGTTAGTGCTGCCAATAAGTGCCTCCACACCAGTGCTGCCTATCGGTGCCTCCACACCAGTGCCGCCTATCAGTGCCTCCTCATCAGTGCACCTACCAGTAATGCCCATCAAAGTCACCTATTAGTGCTGCCTATCGGTGCCTCCACACCAGTGCCGCCTATCAGTACACCTACCAGTAGTGCCCATCAAAGTCACCTATTAGTGCTGCCTATCAGTGCCTCCTCCTCAGTGCACCTACCAGTAGTGCCCATCAGTGCCACCTATCAGTGCCCAGTAGGCAAGTGGTTAATTAATTTTTAACCACTTCCAGTCCAGTTTTTTTTATGTAAAAGTCCGTATTTGTTTCCTAGACTTTGCAGTGATACCTGCTGTGTCTCAGCCGGTGGGGGGGGGGGGGGGATTCCCCAATTGCGCAGTCATGCAATGCTGTACCCAAACAACATTTTTATCATATATATATATATATATATATATATTTTTTTATTGGTTTTTTTTTTGAGACCGAGCTTTCTCTGGGGATATTTCATCACTACTGTTTTTTATTTTTATTTATTTATTTATTGCTGGAAAAATACCAACAATTAAAAAAAAAAAAAAAAAAAGTTACAAGATTTTTGTAAATTAGTAATTTTTTTTCTCCTGCCCTGGCGGGCACTGATTGGGCGGCACTGGTGGGGCGCCACTGATACTGGCAGGATGGCACTGGGGTGGGGGGGGGACTGGCGGGGCGGTACTGATTGGCAGGGCTGATGGGCACAGATAGGGAGGAACTGACAGGCATCACTGATGGGCACTGAAGGACACTGGCACAAGTTGGGCACAAGCGGGCATCACTGGCAGGTATTGCTGATGGGGCTTCACTAGGGTGACCACATTTCCAAACTACCATTCAGGGACACCCTCCCTTCCTAAAAATCAGCTTGTGCTGTAACGAATCACAGCACAGTGATTGGACACAAGAGGCGGGATTTATGATTTCTCCAATGACAAGCAGGGGGCGGGGACTGTGCTCCTCCAGGCATTCCTGGCCAGGACAAGTACTGTCAGTAAGTAAAGCGGTGATGTGGTGGCCTTTTTTGGGGGCATCAGATTGGCGGGGGGGGGGGGGGGGGGGGCTGGCTGGCTGTGTCAGTTTCATTCCGGGACACTGTATTGTCCTGGAATGAAGGTGCCCAGGACAGACCTGCAAAATGTGGGACTGTCCCAGGCAATCCGGGACACGTGGTCACCGTAGGCTTCACTGATAATCGAGCCACTGACTTTCAGCGCAGACCGCTCCTGATTGGTCACAGCTGATCACATGGTAAATTGCCTCCGTCATAGGCTCTTTACTGTGATCAGAGATGCGGTGTTCCGAGGAGACGCGCGGCACCACCGATCACCGTGCACGAACTGCATGATGTGAAGGACGTTCTATAATGTTCAGTCACAACAGGGAAACCCCCACCTGGCCGTCATTCTACTACAGGCTGGGCAGGAAAGTGTTAATGCGCAGAATGTATTCAGATCAAAAACCTCCCGCCTTTTAGAACCAAACCACTAGAGGGCCGCGCTATAGACAAAAGACGTCCACAGTGCGGCTCTCAAGTGCCAAGTAGAGGTCTTTGGACGTCCTGTCATTGTAATTCCCTGCACGCGCCATTGGGTGGCACGCAGCGGGGGAAATACAGTGCACGGCGCATCGCTGAGGAGCCGATGCGTGTGCCTGGTGGCCGCGCTGTCCGCCAGGTACACGCGATCGGCGGTGACAGCAGGGACATGGAGCTCTGTGTGTAAACACAGAGCTCCACGTCCTGTCAGGGAGAGAGTAGACCGATCTGTGTCCCTTGTACATAGGGACACAGATCGGTCACCCCCCTCCCCCCACACAGTTAGAACACACCCAGGGAATACATTTAACCCCTTCCTCACCCCCCTAGTGTTAACCCCTTGAATGCCACTCACATTTATACAGTAATTAGTGCATATTCATAGCACTGGTCGCTGTATAAATGTGAATGGTCCTAAAAATGTGCCAAAAGTGTCCGCCGTAATGTCGCAGTCCCAAGAAAAATCGCAGTTCCCCGACATTACTAGTAAATATAGTAAATACGTAAAAGAATATGTATCGGCCTTAACTGAGAAAAAAAAACGTTTTTTTTTTAAATGTGGGATATTTATTATAGCAACAAGTAAAACATAGATATATAAAAAAATTATTAATAAAAATGCAATAAAACTATCCCCTATTTGGTAGACTCTCTAAATTTTGCGCAAACCAATCAATAAATGCTTATTGAGATTTTTTTTTGTACGTAGAATACGTATTGGCCTAAACTGAGGAAAAAAAATGTTTTTTTAATATATTTTTGAGGGATAGTTCTTATAGCAAAAAGTTAATTTTTTTTTTTTTTTTTTAAATTGACGCTGTTTTTTTTGTTTATAGCGCAAAAAATAAAAACCGCAGAGGTGATCAAATACCACCAAAAGAAAGCTCTATTTGTGGGGGAAAAAAAGGACGCCAATTTTGTTTGGGAGCCACATCGCACGACCGCGCAATTGTCAGTTAAAGCAGCGCAGTGCCGGAAGCTGAAATTTTGCCTGGGCACGAAGGGGGTTTATGTGCCCAGTAAGCAAGGGGTTAAAAGAATGAAAGTGACTTTTTGGATCCATGAATGAGTTAGGTGAGGGGGGTTTTTTTTGTTGATTGGGGAGACACATGAGTAACACGGAGGAGATCACACAGTGTCACTGATATCGTCCCATGGCCCCTCCTGATTGGTGGACGGGGAGGATGATCTCTCTTCTTGTGAAGTTGTGTCAGCGTTTTTCAGATAAGGGAGAAAACGTCTTTTCCTTCCTCTGGTTTCGTAATAAGTGGAGAGTGATAGATTTTTATTTTTTTTTCTGAAGAAAAAGAAGAAGGAACTTTGCGCCCCGCCGGACAATATAAAATGTATTCCCAACAATAATCCTGTGCAGTCTTGTGGCTTTCAGATCTCCATACAATTCCTCTGACATGTACATGGAAATCCGTGTCCTCTGGTAGGCCCCTTTCACACTGGGGCGTTTTTCGAGCGTTGGGCCCTTTTCACACTGGGGCGTTTTTCGAGCGTTCGGCCCTTTTCACACTGGGGCGTTTTTCGAGCGTTCGGCCCTTTTCACACTGGGGCGTTTTTCAAGTGTTATTCTTACTGAGGAGGAACAGGAAGTGATTCAGACAAAGAAAAAAAACATTTAGAAGGGAAAATGAAGGAAAAGGTAAGTGAACCAACAATGCACTAGATTTAGAAAATAAAAAACAAACCTTTACAACCCCTTTAAGGGACAGATACAGAGCCTGCAAGTACAAGTTATCTACTGCCTGGAGTGTATTCCGGCTCCAGTGCTCCAGTGAGGTGGGGACACACCTTTCCTTTTTACAAGGGTGGAATTGCTGGTGACAAAGCGCTGTGAGGCTGCACAAGATTATTTTTTTTCTGAATCGGTCACCTGGGCTAAAATCAATTTCTTTTGTTAACTTTATCACATCCAGTAAGTAATGCAAAGGTAATGCTAATTAGAGGTCGACCGATATGGGTTTTTCTCTGGCCGATGCCGATATTTAGAAATCGGGGTGGCCGATATTTTAGGCCGATTTTTATTTTTTTTATTATCTCAGCAAATTTAGGGTAAAGATGTGGGGAGGAGGTTATTGTTTAGGGTGGAGAGGTGCTGGGGAGTAGGTTATTGTTTTAGGGTGGAGAGGTGGTGTGTAGCCTATCAGTGCCCACCAGTGCAGCCCACAGTGCCAGCCTATCAGTGCCCACCAGTACAGAGCGCCTCGGTGCCCACCAGTACAGAGCGCCTCGGTGCCCACCAGTACAGAGCGCCTCGGTGCCCACCAGTACAGAGCGCCTCGGTGCCCACCAGTACAGAGCGCCTCGGTGCCCACCAGTACAGAGCGCCTCGGTGCCCACCAGTACAGCAGCTCAGTGCCCACAGTACAGCTCAAGAATGTAATTAATAAAGTCAGTGCCCATGAGCAGAGCGCTTGGCTCTGTTTTGTACCCTTGCCTGGCCAAGGAGAGCTCCATCTGTCCCCTGACGTGCAGCGCGCCCCGCCTCTGCCTCCACACTACAAACCCCAGAATGCAGTGCGGCCAGTAACAGCCAATCGGCGGCCGCAGCTGCAGACTTAAGGGGAAAAAAAAAAAAACAGCAAACAGCGGCCGTCATAGCTGTTTAGTATTTTTACCCTTAAAAATCTTCATAGTCAACATTTAAAAAATTCTACAGGTTGCATCTTTTGAGTTACAGAGGAGGTCTAGGGCTAGTATTATTGCTCTCGCTCTAACAATTGCGGTGATACCTCCCATGTGTGGTTTGAATACCGTTTACATATGCGGGTGCTACTCACGTATGTGTTCGCTTCTGCGCGCAAGCTCGACGGGGCGCTTTAAAAAAAATTTTTTGTTTTTTTTATTTATTTTATAAATTTTTACACTGTTTTAAAAAAAAAAATAATAATTAGGTCACTTTTATTCCTATTACAAGGAATATAAACATCCCTTGTAATAGAAAAAAAGCATGACAGGTCCTCTTAAAGGGGTGTTCCAGCCAAAAATTGTGTTTATTAAAAGTCAGCAGCTACAAAAAGTGTAGCTGCTGGCTTTTCATAAACACTCACTTACCTCCTCCTGCGTTCCAGCGACGCGCCGACCGGGGCTCCGCTCCTCTCCCCCCCTCCCCAGCCGGCGTCTCCATCCCGACTGTGGGCACCCAGCCGTGACAGCCTTCGGCTTCACGGCCGGGCACCCACTGCGCATGCGCGCGCGGCGTGGCTCGCCGCTGATTGGAGAGGCGATCGCATGGGACCTGTCATGTGTCCCATGTGATCGCCTACAGGGAGGGGCTGGTGTAGGCGATTAAGGCTTAATCACCTAACCAGCCCCTCAGCGGAAGCAGGACAGGAAGTCCCACTCCTCCTGAAGCATGATCACCACCATTACTAGTAAAAAATAAAATATTAATAAAAATGCCATAAATCTATCCCCTATTTTGTAAACACTATAAATTTTGCGCAAACCAATCGTTAAACGCTTATTGAGATTTTTTTTTTTTTACCAAAAATATGTAGAAGAATACGTATCGGCCTAAACTGAGGAAAAAGAAAAGTTATTTTACATGTTTTTTTGGGGATATTTATTATAACAAAAAGTAAAAAAATATTGAATTTTTTTTCAAAATTGTCGCTCTATATTTTATTGTTAAAACGACGCAGTACCGAATCGCAAAAAGGGGCAAGGTCCTTTAGCTGCATAATGGTGCGGGTCTTAAGTGGTTAAGAAACATGGGCCCTGCTATGCTATGGAGTTGGGTGGGGGCCATCTTGCCCTCACTCATATACCAGCCAAACAGGAAGAAGGACCCGATCACCTCCGCTGCTGCCGATGGCTCTGGTAAGCAGCGGAGGGCGCGGGAGAGCGGCGGGAGGGGGGGCCCTCTCTCCCCGCCGATATAGGTGATCTTGCGGCGAATCCGCCGCGGAGACCACCATTATCGTTTACAGGACTGCTCACAGAAAAGGTGGATATCTCAGTTGTGACAGCAGCTGCTGCCATTACCGAGATATCCATCTTTAGAGTACCGACGTGTATATATACATGAGCTGGTCCTTAAGTGGTTAATGCGGTTATGACGGTTGGATCCGAAGGCTCGAACACACGATCGGATTATCTGACGGGAATTGTGTGATGACAGGCTGATGTCGGAAAATTCGATCGTTTTGTACTAGGGTTGTCCCGATACCACTTTTTTAGGACCGAGTACAAGTACCGATACTTTTTTTCATGTACTCGCCAATACCGATACTTTTTTTTAAATGTGTCCCCAAATGCAGCCTTGTCCCCCCACACATATGCAGCCTTGTCCCCCCACACATATGCAGCCATGTCCCCCCACACATATGCAGCCATGTCACCCATATCTAGATGCCGCCGCTGCATAGTTAATACGCGCAAGGAACATTACAGCTTTCATTTTGAATAGCTGTAGTGTTTCCCGCCGCACCGCGTATAGACACTCCCCCTTGCTCTGGATTGGACAGATCACCCGTCCAATCCCGAGCAAGGGGGAAAGTCTATACGCGGTGCGGCGGGGAACACAACAGCTATTCAAAGATAAGCTGTAATGTTCTCTGCGCATATTAACTATGCGGCGGCGTTGCGGTATGCGGCATTGCGGGGGGGGGTGGGGTGGCTGAGTATCGGATCTGGCATCGGGAGCACAAGTACTCCCGCAAATGCTCAGTATCGGTCCCGGTACCGATACTGGTATCGGTATCGGGACAACCCTATTTTGTACGCTCCATCGGACAATTGTTGTCGGTTTTTCCAACAACAAATGTGGGATAGCACGCTTTAAAATTGTCCACCAACAAATTTGTGTTAGGGAAAGGGATATCACTGCTCTAGGTGGGTCAAGCTAAGGTGAAAACCTCTCCTCCAGTTTAGAAGGTGCTGGCAATGCATGTAGCAATAAAACAGGAAGAAGTTCTGGACAGCCGCACTTCAAAAAAGTTTTTGCCTTTTATTCAAGAAATTAAACCAAAAATACATGCTACAGCAGAACAGATAGAAGAGCTGACGCGTTTCACACTAACAAACAGTGCTTAGTCATAGCTACATGCCACAGCTGTCCATTCTGCTGTGCAGGGACGGACTGACTACTCATGGGGCTCCCGGGCAATAGAAGATTATGGGGCCCCCGGGTTTACAGATGGCCACCACGCCAGGTGGCAGTGCAGAGGCGGCACAGCTAAAATCTTGGGATTTCCACATCAAAAGCATGTCGGTTTCAGACATATCAGGGACAGATGTAAAAAAACACAGATTTTTACATACTGTCCCTGGTTTTACTGAGCCTGGCAACCCTGATGGGGCCCCCTAGTGGCATGTGGCCCTCGGGCAGTGCCCGGGTGCCTCAATGGTCAGTCCGCCCCTGCTGCTGTGGCATGTATTTTTTGAATAAAAGGCAAAAACTTTTTTAACAAATTTTGAGTGTGTACAGAAGTCCAAAGTACAAACGCGCATGCCCAGAAGCAATGCTCCCCATAACACAACATTGGCAGAAGTTGCCCAAAGGGTGGCGCTAAAGAGCTGAAAAAACACGTTGTTTTGTGTTGGTGGCTGACAGTTCTCTGCCATTTCTATGCAATACAAGTTCAAGGCCAACGCCCTTCAGACAAAAGTCGTACGCTTTGTCCGATGAAAATCCGATCGTGTGTACGAGGCTTTAGTATTAACATATCTCATATCAGAGTAGAAAAGTTTGATCCAATCACCTTGCTCATCGACAGGTTTCACTAGAAATGAGCTTCCTCAGGACAAATACTGGGTAGGTGCTGGTATGTTTTAACCCCTTCCTTACCGCGTCATTGTCAAATGACGCCGGCAGGAACCCTTCGTCGATCCGGGTGGACGTCATACGACCTCCTTTGTTCCCGGCGATCTAGGGCGCGCGTGCGCGCACCTGCGGCACCACCCGCGACCCCGCCCGCGTGCCCGCGATTGCCGCCGGGCACCTGCGATTACCGGTGGACACAGATCCACCTCCTGCCAGCGGTGAGGAGACTGATGTGTGTTCCCAGTACAGAGGAACACACATCGGTCCCCTCCCCTTGTGAGTCCCCTCCCCCCTACAGTTAGAACACACTTTAGGTAACATTGTAACCCCGTCAGCCCCCCCTAGTGTTAACCTCTTCCCTGCCAGTCACATTTACACAGTAATCGGTGCAGTTTTATTGCACAAATCTCTGTGTAAATGTGAATGGTCCCAAAAATGTGGCAAAAGTGTCGCCGCAATGTCACGGTCACAAAATCGCAGATTGCTGCCATTACTAGTAAAAAAAAAAAAAATGCCATAAATCTATCACCTATTTTGTAGACGCTATAACTTTTGCTCAAACCAATGAATATACGATTATTGCGTTTTTTTTTTTATTTATTTTTTACCAAAATAGAAGAATACGTATCGGTCTAAACTGAGGAAAAAATATGTTTTTATTTTTTAAATTAAATAAAAAAGTTAAAAATATTGTGTTTTTTTCTTTTTAAATTGTCGCTCTTCTTTTGTTTATAGCGCAAAAAATAAAAACCGCAGAGATGATCAAATACCACCAAAAGAAATCTCTTTTTGTGTGGGGAAAAAAACATAACGATTTAATTTGGGTACAGTGTTGCATGACCGCGCAATTGTCATTCAAATTGCAACAGCGCTGAAAACTAAAAATTGGTCTGGGCAGGAAGGGGGTGAAAATGCCTGATATGGAAGGGGTTCAAAAAAACAGAGACAAAAGATTGTGTATGGGTATTACATGTAGTATATATTTGTATAATTTCACTATATATCCCAGAAAGACACACAAACACCACACACAACGTATACACGGGGACACGCATGCTTGCCTAGTAGGTCTGTGTCCAAGGATATGGGAGACGCCACAAAACTGGACAAACATCCAAAAGTCTATAGTTTCGAGTATAGCACAACGATACAAGTGCATAAAAGATTGTTTATGATGAACCCAGGAAATAAGGTGCAAAAAGGCGATGTGGCACTATGGAGCCAGGTTCAGACATGTACCGTATTTATCGGGGTATAGCGCGCTCCCGCGTATAGCGCGCAGCCCCTAAAGTGGCCCCCATTCCTGTGGGAAAAAAAGTTTTTTGTACTTACAGTTTTGGTGTCTTGCGCGGCGTCCATCGGCGGCTTCGGGTGTCCTCTTCGTCGGGTCCGGCGTCCTTCTGCGGCGTCCTCCCTGTTCGATCCTCGCTTTCCCGCGCGCTTTCGAATACTGCGCCGGCATATACCGAGCGCAGTACACTCGGGTATAGTCGGGCAGACTCGGCTCCTCTCGCGCTGACGTCCTGGACGTACAGGACGTCAGCGTGAGAGGAGCCGAGTCTGCCCGACTATACCCGAGTGTACTGCGCTCGGTATATGCCGGCGCAGTATTCGAAAGCGGCGCGGGAAAGCGGGTATCGGCGTATACCGCGCACCCACGATTTTGCCCTGATTTTCAGGGCAAAAAAGTGTGCGGTATACGCCGATAAATACGGTATATCTGGAAAAGGCAGAACATGATATGGATAATATTTCCGAAACATTAAAAGGGAGTCATGTATAGTATATGTATACAGTGGCACCTTGGTTTATGAGTAACGTGCTTATAAACACTTTACAACCACTTTATGCTACAGGTAAGCCTATATTATAGGGGTTGTAAAAGTAAAAATATTTTTTCCCTTAATGGCTTCCTTTTACCTTAGTGCAGTCCTCCTTCACTTACCTCATTCTTCCATTTTGCTTTTAAATGTCCTTATTTCTTCTGAGAAATCCTCACTTCCTGTTCTTCTGCCTGTAACTCCACACAGTAATGTGAGGCTTTCTCCCTGGTGTGTAGTGTCGTGCTCGCCCCCTCCCTTGGACTACAGGAGAGTTGAGACGCCCACTAACACACAGCTACTTTCTCTATCTGCAATGTAGAGAGTGTCCTGACTCTCCCGTAGTCCAAGGGAGGGGGCGAGCACGACACTACACACCAGGGAGAAAGCCTCACATTACTGTGTGGAGTTACAGGCAGAAGAACAGGAAGTGAGGATTTCTCAGAAGAAATAAGGACATTTAAAAGCAAAATGGAAGAATGAGGTAAGTGAAGGAGGACTGCACTAAGGGCAAGGAAGCTATTTAGGGAAAAAAAATTGTCCCTTTACAACCCCTTTAAGGATTACCTGTAGCTAACAAGGATATCTCATAATCCTGCACGGTTTAGGAGATATCCCCTGTCCCCTGCATGTGCTGATGTCATCAGCACATACGCACTGAGGCAAACTGAAGCAATGGCACCTATGTGCGCCTGCTGCAGTCTCTGTGCTGTTACCGGCAGGTCCCGCGCGCATGTGCGGGAGACGTCATCGTGACTCTGGCCAATCGCAGCGCCGGAGCCGCGATACCCAGAAGTAATGCTGGGAGAGATGTCGGTGGCTGGAGGTGGGAGACGAAGATGGCTGTGGGGGCTTCAATCTGAGGTAAGAAATACATAATGAGCTTGTGTGCTATGCATACTAGCTCATTATGCCTTTGTCTTGCAGTTTTTTTTTTTTTAAATTAGGCCCCTTTCACATTGAGGCGTTGAGCGCTGCTATACTGCCTGAAAAAAACCTGCCCTGTAGTCTTCAATGTGAAAGCCTGAAGGCTTTCACACTGAAGCAATGCGCTAGCAGGACCGCTCCAAAAGTCCTGCTAGTCGCATCTTTGGAGCGGTATAGGAGCGGTCCATTGAAATCAATAGGAAACTGCGGTAAAACCGCAGCTCCACTGCCCAATGTGAAAGCTTAGGTTTTTTTTTTTTTTTTTTAACCCTGACTCGGTTTGCGAGTGTTGTCTCGCAAAATGAGCAGAATTCAAGCTAATGGGTTGTGCACCACCGCATTTGGCCAGAGGTGTGGTGGCGCCGGTGACTCAAAATGGTTCGGAGCGTTCAAAAATTCTCAAATACTCCATTCCCAAGTGTTTCTGAGATCAGCTGAGCTGTTCTCGAGTATTTCTGAGTCTCTCCTGCGCCCCCCCCCCTCCTGGCCACAAGCGGTATTGCATGCCATAGAAGTCAATGCGGAACGAGTTATGTTAGTTTCCATTGACTTCTATGGGAAAACTCGCTTTGATATGCGAGTGCTTTGGATTACAAGCATTCTCTTGGAACGGATTATGCTCGTAATCCAAGGTTCCGCTGTATATGGTCCACTCAGGACCAGAACGATGCTAGAAGTAGTTCCTACCTACTATATAGTAGTAACTATACCAATCGTGTATCAGAGAGCAGGATTCAAGCCTGTGATAGAAATATATACTGCCATACACTGTGGCATAACCCATCGGCCAAGGAAGATGTCTGGAGATATATATTTTCCTCTCGTGTGCCCACAAAGTCCACCTATTTTTTGAGGTTCTCAATCCATATACAGTAAAACCTTGGTTTGAGAGTAACTTGGTTTGAGAGCGTTTTGCAAGACGAGCAAAATTGTTTTATACATTTTGACTTGATATACAAGCAATGTCTTGATATAAGAGTGGCATCATGTCACAACTGAGTATAAAGAGGAGGAGCCTCTAAATGTAGCAATATGGATACATTTAACCACTTAAGCCCCGGACCATTATGCAGCTAACGG
The DNA here is from genome assembly GCA_029574335.1 of Rana kukunoris. Lineage (NCBI taxonomy): Eukaryota > Metazoa > Chordata > Amphibia > Anura > Ranidae > Rana > Rana kukunoris. Next base: position 13,448,954 of record CM056057.1, read on the forward strand.
ACCTGGTCAGGTTTTGCGATTTGGCACTGCGTCGCTTTAACTGACAATTGCGCGGTTGTGCGACGTGGCTCCCAAACAAAATTGGCGTCCTTTTTTTCCCACAAATAGATCTTTTTTTTGTTATTTGATCACCTCTGAAGTTTTATTTTTTTGCGCTATAAACAAAAGTAGAGCGAAAATTTTGAAAAAAAATGCAATATTTTTTACTCTTCGCTGTAATAAATATCTCCCAAAAATATCAGTTTAGGCCGATACGTATTCTTCTACCTATTTTTGGTACAAAAAAAAAATCTCAAAGCGTTTGATTGGTTTGCGCAAAATTTATAGAGTCTACCAATAGGGGATAGTTTTATTGCATTTTTATTAACCTCTTCAATACGGGGCTTTTATACCACCTCCATACCGGGCTTATTCTGGCACTTCTCTCCTTACTTGTACAAATCATCATTTTTTTGCTAGAAAATTGCGCAGAACCCCCAAACATTATATATGTTTTTTTAGCAGACACCTTAGGGAATAAAATGACAGTCATTGCAACGTTTTATCTTGCACGGTAGTTGCGCAATAATTTTTCAAACGCCTTTTTTGGGGAAAAAAATGTTTCATGAATTAAAAAAATAACAGTTAGCCCAATTTTTTGGTAAAATATGAAAGATTAGGTTACACTGAGTAAATAGATACCTAACATGTCACGCTTTAAAATTGCGCACACTCATGGAATGGCGCCAAACTTTGGTACTTAAAAATCTCCATAGGCAACGCTTTGAAATTGTTTACAGGTTACCAGTTTAGATTTACAGGGAAGGTCTAATGCTAGAATTGTTGCTGGCACTCTAACGCATGCGGCGATACCTCGCCGCGGAGTTTTAATTTTTTTATTATTATTAAATTATTACAATTTTTTTTTTTTTTTACATATTTATTTTTTTACACTTCTTTTTTTATTTATTTTTTATCACTTTTTTCCTATTACAAGGATGTAAACATCCCTTGTAATTCACAAAGAAGTGAATATATATAATAAGAAAGAAAGAAACATTTATAAAAAAAAAAAAGGGGGGAGTGCCTTCCAGGGCCCTGGGGACCACTGTGCACTTTAATATAAATATATATATATATATATATATATATATATATATAAACAAAACATTAGAAAATTTAAATAAAAGAAGTACAAAAAAGATATAATTTTTTTTTTTTTATAATAAAAGGCCGGTTGTCATCTAGGGCCTTGGGGATCTCCAGACCGCTAAAAAAAAAATTGTCCCTTTAATGAAAAAAAATATATTAAAAAAAATTTTTTTATCAAAAATAAAAAGAGGGGGGTTGCCATCCGGGGCTCTGGGGCCTTCCGGGTCCCTGGGGACCTCCGGACCTCTAAAAAAAGAAAAGAAAAAAAATTGTCCTTTTAATAAAAAATTAAATAAAAATTATATATTTTTTTATAATAAAAAAAAAGGGGGGTTGCCATCTGGGGCCCTGGGGACCTCCGAACCCTTTACAGGTGTACTGCCTGTACCCCCCTGATGGCGGCCCTGACAGCAACTAATTGCTACACTTAGAGGCGCCTCTCGTCTCTTTTATACCCTGTAAAAAAAAAAATGATTTGATATACAAGTGCTTTGGATTACAAACATGTTTTTGGAATGAATTATGCTCACAATCCAAGGTTTTACTGCATATAATATTGGATGTTGGCATGGAGAAGGTCCTCCCTTCTTATGGTAAGTGAATAATGGAGATCAGCTGAGGGAAAAGCACAGGGAATACAGGTGAGTTGTCTTTTTTTGGATCCGGTCTCCAGACTTCAATGCCAAGCTGTAAACATTCCACACCCCCTTCTATATCAATGGCTTTATTATACGAGTGTCTGTTACCTGTGTGCCTCTCGGAATGCTCTCAGGCATGGAAACCAATGTATATGACTGAGTGGACTTTGTACAGTGCAGGTGTACATTAATGTTTTTCTGTTATAGTAAAAAACGTATTGACTCTTCTTCATCTCTCCCTGGCTGTGCTTGTTTTGTAGATTGCCAGCTCTGTGGGTCTATTTTGGGGTACGATTAGAATGGATAACAAGGGCTTCTCCCGGGCCAGCCTCAACAGTTTCCAGAGCAGCACCAGTGATGAAGACATGGTGGAGATTACAGAAGGATCCCTCGATTTTAACCTGTCTGACGATGTCCCACCGATCGATCGAGAGCTGCCTCAAGGTAAGGAATGCTGCACAATGTATTAGGTAATGGTAAACAATGTGTGTGCTTCTCTGGTGAAGGAACTCGTCTGTCTAGTTTTCTGCTGCTTGTATCAGAGCTGAGACCTCTGGAGAGGAGTACTGAGGAAGGTGCTGTGATCCTGAATGCTGTTCCTGAAGCGTTGGACGTTTTCAGGAAGCTGTAAACCCCCAACCTGGACTGGCCATAGGTCATGCTGGCCGCATGTCACATCTCCCCCCCCCCCCAGTGTAACATGGAGGGGGTCCAGAACTGTTAGGGGGTGTCTGTGTAACAAACTGTGGGTGGGCTGTGTAGTGTAAAGGGGTCCAAAGGTGCGGTGCTATGTAATGTAAAGGGGTCCCGAGGTCCAGGGGGCTGTGTAATGTAAAGGGGTCCAGAGGTGCAGGGGGCTGTGTAATGTAAAGGGGTCCAGAGGTGCAGGGGGCTGTGTAATGTAAAGGGGTCCAGAGGTGCAGGGGGCTGTGTAATGTAAAGGGGTCCAGAGGTGCAGGGGGCTGTGTAATGTAAAGGGCCCAGAGGTGCAGGGGGCTGTGTAATGTAAAGGGCCCAGAGGTGCAGGAGGCTGTGTAATGTAAAGGGGTCCAGAGTGCTGTGTATTGTAAAGGGGTCTAGGGTACTGTGTAATGTAAAGGGGTCCAGAGGTAAGGGGTGCTGTGTAATGTAAAGGAGTTCAGGGGTGCTGTGTAATGTAAAGGGGTCCAGAGGTGCAGGGGGCTGTGTAATGTAAAGGGGTGCAGGGTGCTGTGTAATGTAAAGGGGTCCAGAGGTGCAGGGTGCTGTGTAATGTAAAGGGGTCCAGAGGTGCAGGGTGCTGTGTAATGTAAAGGGGTCCAGAGGTGCAGGGGGCTGTGTAATGTAAAGGGGTGCAAGGTGCTGTGTAATGTAAAGGGGTGCAGGGTGCTGTGTAATGTAAAGGGGTCCAGAGGTACAAAGTGCTGGAACCCCACATCCCATCATTAACCTCCCTGGCGGTCTTCCCGTGTGTGGCACGGGGTGAGATTTTTAAGCTAAGATCGGTAACCCCGTGCCACACACGGACTTGCCTCGCTTGATGCAGAAAAAAAGTTTACTTACCTTTTCTCTGCGATCCAGCGATGAATCTCCCGCAGTACACGGCGGCCGGGATGTCCGCCTGATGGCTGTGTGTGTACCGCCGATTCCTTCCTGCGAGCGTCGCGACGTAGGGGAGGGGAACGGCGCCAAATTCAAAAATGTAAACAAACACTATACATACAGTACACTGTAATCTTATAGATTACAGTACTGTATGTAAAAATACACACCCCCCATGTCCCTAGTGGTCTGCCCTGTACACTACATGTGTCCTTTTATATAATAAAAACTGTTCTTTCTCCCTGCAAACTGTAGATTGTCCATAGCAACCAAAAGTGTCCCTTTATGGCAAAAAATTGTTTTAGAGCAGCTAAAAAACAGCGATAATAAATCAGAATCACTTGCAGAATTTAGCGATAGCGATTTATGGGGAAATTCGTCATAAAAATAAATAAATAATGACAGCAAAAATTCTGCAACTGAGCAAATTTCAGTGATTTTGATTTGATTACATTATTGAATAATTTTACTATATATTATATTATTATTTGTTTATAATTGTTTATAATTATTTATTATATTATAATTTTTAATAAAAAAAAAAAAAAAAAATCATACCCGGGATGCCTATTAGACTCTTGTTTGGATAGATTTCAGTGAGTTATTCCTAAGAATTACAAGCCTACAGTATAAAACGCCAAATTCCCTTGCAAATAATGGTACCGCTTTCAGCACCTAAAATCTGAAAGAATCATACCGCCAGGGAGGTTAACAGCCGCCACCGTGCCCCCCAGGCTGCTCAGTCTAAAATGCCCGGCCTATTTTTTTATTGCAGGAGCCAGAACGGGCAACATTCCCTGTCGGCACTCTAAGGCCGCGTACACACGATCGGTCAAAACCAATGAAAACAGACTAAAGGTCCGTTTCATCGGTCCAAACCGATCGTGTGTGACCCCCATCGGTCAGTTAACCTTCGGTCAAAAAAAAAAAAAAGAACTTGCTTTAAAATTTGACTGATGGATGTCTGACCGATGGTTTAAAAACGATCATAAGTAGGGTTGTCCCGATACCACTTTTTTAGGACGGAGTACAAGTACCGATACTTTTTTCATGTACTCGCCGATACCGAATACCGATACTTTTTTTTAATGTCATGTGACAGTTTTCAAACCACAATACAGACTAAGCATATTTTCTTTAGAATTATGAAGAACTCTAACTCAAGACATTATAAAAGAATAAAAATGAGTAAAAATGTTTTATTTGCTTGTCACGCAGTAGTAAAAAACTCAAAGAATTTTTCACAGAACATGTTGATAAATACAAAATAAGTATTCTATTTAGGCATCGGGAGCATTTGCGCGAGTACAAGTACTCCCGCAAATACTCGGTATCGGTCCCGATACCGATACTAGTATCGGTATCGGGACAACCCTAATCGTTAGTATGCAAAAGCAACGGTTAAAAGGCTGCGCATGCTCAGAATCAGGTCAAGGCATGCTTGGAAGCATTGAACTTCATTTTTTTCAGCACGTCGTTGTGTTAAAACACGTAAACGTTGCCGCGTTCTAACACGATCGTTTTTTTAACAGATGGTGTGTAGGCGCATCAGTCCATCGGTCAGCTTCATCAGTTAACCGGTGGTCCTTCGGACCGTTCTCATCGGATGGACTGATCGTGCCTTACACTGATTATATACCCCCTCCCTATCCAGCCTGAGCAGCACACACACACTTTCTTAATGTACACCACCCTGCTGGCCCCTCCTACCAGCCGGCCTGCATTGCAAAAAGTGGCACATGGACCCAGCGGTGACATCACGGAATCTAAAATAAAGTATGTCATGAAAACAGATTTTACTTGAAAATATCATTAGCAATTAGCATGTTAAAGCGGAGGTTCCGTTTAAAAAAATTCAGCAGCTACTAACACTGTAGCTACTGACGTTTAATAAGGACACTTACCTGTCCTAGTCGCCAGCGATGTCGGCCCCTGGCGATGGCGATCCTGGCAGCTCCAGGCGCCGCCATCCACAGTCAGGGAAACAGGCAGTGAAGCCGTGCGGCTTCACTGGCCGTTTCCTACTGCGCATTTGCGAGCGGCGTGACGCTTTGTGAATGGGCCGGCTGCTTTCTGGGTCACACACAGTTCCCAGAATGCAGCGCTCCCCATTCACAACAATACACCGAGTGTAGGAGGAGAATCCACCGCGGAGGATGAAGAGGCAGATTCGCCACTTCCGCATAGCAACAGCTATTTCGGGTAAGTAAAAAAAATATATATTTCTTTATCGTACATCACGGGACACAGAGCGCATAGTCATTACATATGGGTTATATGGGTACCTTCAGGTGTGGACACTGGTGTAATCAATTTCACAGGAAGTTTCCTCCCTATATAACCCCCTCCCACTGGGAGTGCTTCAGTTTTTTCGCCAGTGTCTTAGGTGTTGGTCACGTCTAGCTGTCCCTCGGAGGTCTCGGGACCCAGGATAGCTAGCCGGATCCGTCCGAAGTGCTTCAAAGCCAAGGTGTACGGTACCCAGGCCCTGCTGGAGTGGGGTTTTGCCTATAATGCCTCTTCTTGGAGGGCTGGATTCTGGGCTCCAGTGCCTTAGTCTCTTCCAAGAACTAAACGCTACTGATGCCAGGATGCTATATAGGTCCAGGGGTGTGGGTTCCTTAACACAGGACCCCGGTCCCTGAAGGTCCAAGACAATACCCACGGAGATGGGGGAAGGCTGGGCCTCTTGCATTTTGCAATACCCTGCGGCGTGGAGCAGGTAAGAGGGAACTGCGGGACTTGGTTCGACAGTAGGTATCCCCCTGGGGGTTCTGGGTTGGCTAATGGTATGCTTGTGCATCAGCCACTATCTCCACTATGTCTTTTGAGGCAGGATGGGATGTACTAATGTTTACCCAGATAACATGTAGATATATATATGCTTTTAAAGATATGTATTTTGCTACTCCCCCCAGATTTGCCTGTTAGCATGATACTGCAGCCCCACGTGTATAGAGAGGAAGTGCTGACAAAACTCCTGTTTCCTAGGAAGCCTAGGGGGACAGCTTCCTCTATGTGTGCACTACAAAGATTAGTGGCTTACCGGGTGTCTGTTACTAGCGCTGGTCCAGGCTTCTCCTCTGCTGTCTGCTTCCTCCATGTTGGTTTCAGCGTGGGGGGGGGCGGGCCAGCAGCGTCAGGTCTCAGATAAAGCAAAAAAAAAAGCATTTCCTGGCTGGTCATTCCCTCCTGAGAGCAGTGGAGAGTGAGGACACAGAGCGCGCAGCTGAGCCTTTCGTAGCTTCTGGCTAACAGTGACACCCAGTGGTGGTTTGTGGATCTTCAGGTCTGGACTTAGTCCACACTGACTAGAAAAAAAAAAAAAAAAAAAAAAAAAGATTTTTTTCTTAAAGGGACTCGGCCTTAGATCTGGCAGTATCTGAGTCGGTGCAACCTTGGACTCCAGCTAACGGGCATTGGTGTGGCAATACTCACAGGACTCTCCTCGGTATTGCCGCCTTCTCAGGCGTATGAAAATTTTAAAAAAATAAAATAAATGTTTTTACCATAGCCTGTCCTTATTAATGTTTCACTTCTAGCTACAACAGTTGGGTGTTGGCTGTAGGGGTGTCTCAAGGTTGTGCAATGGCTCCCAAGGGATCAGGACCAGCTAAGGCTGCAAAAGGTGCCAAAAAAGTAAAGGGGTCTCCAACGGGGTCAGAGGATTTGGGCCAGGCTCCAGTGGTCCCACCCTCACCAGATAGACCACCGAACAGCATCATGCAGGAGCCATTGAGGGTGCTAGGGGCAGAGGCGGCCCCCAATCAACCCATTCCCGTTTATGTTACGGAAGAAATGCTAGAATCCACCCTGGGTGGGCTAGAGAAAAGGTTAACTGCTTTAATTGCCCGCTCTTTGCCGGGTGGCAAACGGGCTAGATCCCCGTCACCTAGAACGGTGTGTTCGGATGCAGAGGTCCTCTCTTCGGAGGAATTGGACCCACACGGGGATCAAGCGGACCTGAGTCCTGACGGGTCAGACATTGAAGATTCCACTATAGATGAAATTTTTTTCGGCTTCTCAAGCAGAGAGTCTGTGGATCCAGTCTCTGACGGATATGGTTCGCACTGCTTTTAAACTTCCAGTGTCAGAACAATTAGCCCCCGCGGTATCCTCTTTAGGTTCCTTGAAGGCACCATTGAGTGGTGCGTCTTTCCCGGTTCACCCCCTTCTGGAGAGCGTGATTTTTCAGGATTGGGCTCGACCTGATAGGTTTTTAATCCCTCCTAAAAGGTTCACCATTCTCTATCCTATGGAAGAAGAATTTGCAAAGAAATGGGCACTCCCTACCGTGGACGCAGCCATTTCCTGCGTAAATAAATTCCTGACCTGTCCGGTGGAAAATGTCCAGATGTTTAAAGATCCAGTCGACAAAAAATTGGAGACCCTACTGAAGGCTTCTTTTACCACAGTAGGTGCCGTGGTTCAGCCAGCAGTGGCAGCCATTGGCGTTTGTCAGGCTTTAAAGGATCAGACTAACCGATATTAAGGGACATACCGGCTCAGCAAGCTCGTGAATTGGCTGACCTCCCAAGAGCTCTCTGCTTTGCAGTAGATGCTATTAAGGACTCCGTTCAACAGGCGTCCCGTTTATCTCTGCTGTTGGTTCATATGCGTCGCCTTTTGTGGCTAAAAAACTGGTCAGCAGAGGCACCCTGCAAAAAGCTTTTAGCAGGATTTCCCTTTCATGGTGGGAGACTATTCGGTGAAGACCTAGATAAATATATCCAGACCATATCAAGTGGTAAAAGTTCTTTCTTGCCTATCAAGAAAAGATCGCGTGGGCCCGCATTTAAGCGACAGGCCTTCGCAGGCTCGGCCCCTTCAACTTCCCGTCAGTATCGACGGCCTCCCGGGCGTTCAGCATTTAATAGCCGCCCACAAGGACAAGCCACGACAGGCAAGAGGCCATGGCCTCGCAAGCCGGTTAAACCAGTCCTCAAGTCAGATTCATGAAGGGGCGCCCCCACTCTCTTGGGTGGGGGGAAGGCTTCGGTTTTTCTCCGAAGTGTGGAAGGCCAGAATTCCCGACTCTTGGGTAAGATCCGTGGTAACCACGGACTACAAGCTAGAGTTTCGGGAAGTCCCCCCTCCTCATCTTCAGGGGTCAAGTCTTCCAAGCGACCCATTAAAGAGGGCCTCTCTTGTAAAAGCATTGGATCGTCTCTGGCTCCAAGGAGTAATTGTAGAAGTACCAACCCAGGAATGGAGTCTGGGATTCTACTCCAACCTTTTCATAATACCAAAGCCCAATGGCGACGTCAGGCCTATCTTGGACCTCAAACGCCTAAATCGCTTTCTAAACATTCAGACCTTTCGTATGGAGTCCATACGTTCGGTGGCAGCCAGCCTACATCAAGACGACTTTCTAGCATCTATAGACATAAAAGATGCGTATCTGCACGTGCCGATCTACCCGGCACATCACAGGTTTCTTCGTTGTATGATAGATCACCGCCATTACCAGTTCGTAGTCCTCCCTTTCGGGTTGGCAACAGCTCCGCGGGTATTTACCAAGGTGTTAGCCCCGGTGCTAGCCGTCCTAAGGACAGAAGGCATTTTAGTCTTGGCATACTTGGACGATCTTCTGGTTATCGACAGCTCAGCTTCCAACCTCAATCAGGCAGTAGGTCGCACAGTTCAGCATCTAGAGGAATTCGGGTGGATTGTAAACCTAGAAAAATCGGTATTGAAACCCACAAGGCGGTTGGAATATCTAGGCCTTCGGCTAGATACAGACTGCCAGAGGATAAGTTTACCTCAAGCAAAGATCAGATCAATAACTCAAGCAGTTCAAGTGATCTTAGGCAAGAAGAGGCCGACTATTCGCCTATGTATGCGACTGCTGGGGAAGATGGTGGCAGCCTTCGAGGCTGTGCCCTACGCCCAGATCCATACCAGATATCTTCAGGCAGCCATTTTCTCTGCTTGGAACAAATCCATTCAGGCGTTAGATCGTCCGTTAGTGCTCTCCCCGAAGGTCCGGCGCAGCCTGTCTTGGTGGCTGGTCTCTCAAAATTTGTCAAAAGGGAAATCCTTTTGCCCCATCACGTGGAAGATAGTATCCACGGATGCCAGCCTGTTAGGTCGGGGGGGCAGTTCTAGAAGAACAGACCCAGCAAGGGCTGTGGTCGGGGGCAGAAAAACTGCTTCCCATCAATATCTTGGAGATCAGAGCTGCTCGACTGGCCCTGATCGCCTGGACTCTCCCCCTTCAGGGTCTGCCAGTAAGGATACAGTCCGACAACGCCACTGCGGTGGCATACATAAACCACCAGGGGGGCACGAAGAGCCCAGCAGCCCAAAGAGAAGTAAACCTGATTTTCTCATGGGCCGAAGCCCATGTACCCTGCATCTCGGCGGTGTTCATCCCAGGGATAGACAATTCTCAAGCAGATTTTTTGAGTCGTCAACAGTTGCTCCCGGGGGAATGGTCTCTTCACCCCAGGTATTCCAAGAGATTTGCCAAAGATTCGGAGTCCCAGATGTGGACATTATGGCAACGAGATCCAACAAAAAATTGGACAAATTCATATCCCGAGCCAGGGATCCCTCGGCCTACGGGACTGATGCGTTGGTTTGCCCTTGGCACCAGTTTTCTCTTCTGTATGCGTTCCCTCCACTGCAGATGATTCCCCGCCTTCTACGGAGGATCCGGGTGGAGCGCAGGCCTGTGATCCTGGTGGCCCCAGCCTGGCCCAGGAGGGCTTGGTACGCACTCATCGTGAAGATGTCAGTCGGGGCGCCGGGGCCGCTCCCCCTGCGCCCAGATCTGCTGTCTCAGGGCCCAATCTGCCATCTTGCTTCACAGCAGCTAAATTTGACGGCTTGGCGGCTGAATCCCTAATTCTTAAGGGCAGAGGCCTCTCAGCCCAGGTCATATCTACTTTGATTCAGGCTAGGAAACCGGTCTCCAGAAATATTTATTACAGAGTCTGGAGAACCTATGTGGAGTGGTGCGAGTCTCAAAGATGGCATCCTCGAAAGTTTTTTATTGACAGGATCTTGCGATTCCTCCAGGTTGGCGTTGACAAAGGGTTGGCTCTAAGTACTCTAAAGGGGCAGGTGTCGGCTTTATCAATATGGTTTCAAAGACCCTTGGCCACCCATTCGCTTATGAAAACCTTCTTGCAGGGGGTCTTGCATGTGAATCCCCCTATTAGAGCTCCCCTCTGCCCCTGGAATTTAAATCTGGTCTTGTCAGCTTTACAAAGGCAGCCATTTGAACCTCTGACAGAAATCCCTCTTGTGCTACTAACCCGAAAGTTGGTTTTCTTGGTGGCTATGGCTTCAGCCAGAAGGGTTTCCGAGCTGGCAGCCTTGTCATGCAGGGAGCCATACCTTATTCTGCATAAGGACAGAGTGGTTCTGCGGCCTCAACCTTCTTTCCTTCCTAAGGTCATATCCAGTTTTCACTTGAATCAGGACCTAGTCCTACCATCCTTCTTTCCTACTCCCCAGTCCAGAGAGGAAAGACGGCTTCATACTTTGGACGTGGTTCGAGCCATGAGGGTCTATCTCAAGGCTACAGAGAAGATTCGGAAAACAGATGTGCTTTTTGTTCTTCCGGATGGCCCCAAGAAGGGTCAGCCGGCTGCCAAGTCTTCCTTGGCTAGGTGGATTAAGCAGCTGATTTTTCAGGCCTATGGTCTGAAGCGCGTTCCACCGCCCTTATCAGTTAAGGCCCATTCTACGAGGGCCATGAGTGCCTCTTGGGCGGCACACCATCAGATCTCTATGGCACAGGTTTGCAAGGCGGCAACCTGGTCTTCCGTACATACGTTTACTAAATTTTATAAGTTGGACGTTGCAAAGGGTACGGACGCAGCTTTTGGGCAGGCGGTCCTACGGGCAGCAGTATAGAATCCTCTGGCCCGGGTCACGCCCCCTTGTTTTTCTGTTGGTGGAGCCATGTTTTCTCCTGACAATGTTTTTATTTGGCTATTCTTGGCCTTACGGTCTCCCTCCCTTCATGGAGCATTGCTTTAGGACATCCCAAGTGTAATGGCTAGGCGCTCTGTGTCCCGTGATGTACGATAAAGAAAAAAGGATTTTTAATAAACAGCTTACCTGTAAAATCCTTTTCTTGAAGTACATCACGAGACACAGAGCTCCCACCCCTCTTTTGGGGAACATTGTGTAACCTCTGGAGAATTGCTTGCTACAAAACTGAAGCACTCCCAGTGGGAGGGGGTTATATAGGGAGGAAACTTCCTGTGAAATTGGTTACACCAGTGTCCACACCTGAAGGTACCCATATAACCCAAGTGTAATGGCTATGCGCTCTATGTACTTCAAGAAAAGGATTTTACAGGTAAGCTGTTTATTAAAAATCCTTTTTTTTTTTTTTTTTTTTGGTGCCAAATTTTTTTTTCAGGGTGAAACTCCACTTTAAGGGGTAGAGAGGAACCAAGAAAGGTAAAATTTTAACATATTAACCATTTAAGGACCGCCTAATGCCAATATACGTTGGCAGAATGGCACGGCTGGGCACAGGCACATACAGGTACGTCACCTTTAAGAGCCCAGCCGTGGGTCGTGCGCGACCTTGTCCGAAGCTCCGTGACTGCGGACCCGATCGCCGCCGGTGTCCCTCAATCGGTCACCGGAGCTGAAGAACAGGAAGAGGTGAGTGTAAACGCACCTTCCCTGTTCTTCACTGTGGCAATGTCAGTGATCGTCTGCTCCCTGATATAGGGAACGACGATCACTGACGTCACACGTCCAGCTCCACCCCCCTACAGTTAGAAGTACACATGAGGTCACACTTAACCCCTTCAGCACCCCTAGTGGTTAACTCTTAAACTGCAATTGACATTTTCACAGTAATCAGTGCATTTCTATAGCACTTTTCGCTGTGAAAAATGACAATGGTCCCAAAAATGTGTCAAAATTGTCTGATGTGTCCGCCATAATGTCGCAGTCTCGAAAAAAATCGCTATTAGTAGTAAAAAAAAAAAAGATTAATAAAAATGCCATAAAACTATCCCCCTATTTTGTAAACGCTATAAATTTTGCGCAAACCAGTCGATAAGCGTTTTTTATGCATTAGGTATTACTCGCACCATTTATACAGTTTATGTAGCTACATCGATTTTATCTCCAGTGCAATATTTATTTGTTACCTACTTGAAGACTATAAAAGTTTTAATGCTATTCCCATCGAGCGCTGCCTTTGTGTGTTTTTTGTATCCTGCTATCCATTTTTCCAGTGGTTGGAGCTGCACTGGGAATCAGCCTGCAAGGAGATCAGCTAAAAGTAGTTGGATCTGTATGTGCGTTATAATTGAAATTAGTCGATTAATGGAACACAAAAATGTAAATCAGTAACAGCCCTAATTATATATATATATTATAAATTTAACATGCGTATTGTTTCATTATCGTATTTTGTATAGCAATTGGTAGATAAGGCACTAGAGGGAGCAAATACTCAGTTTGCATTATTTTTAGACCGGACTGATCAGTAACTGATGTGACAGGAAGTCAGGTACATCTGTGGGTGTTGTCACAGACGGGAGATACATTTCTGCCTTGTTTAGATAGTACACCAATTACTATCAGGTGTTGGCTACAGAAATAGCCAGAAAGGTTTAGGGAGAATAAATAGGTGGTTCCTGGCCCTCCAGGAATTTTGTTTTGTGGTGACGCATCGTCCCGGTGTTAAAATGGGGAATGCAGATGGGTTGTCCAGAGTGCATGCGTGCCTGGCAACCTGTGTCCCAACCCTAGGGTTAAAATAAGAGGGAGGGTATGTGACAGGAAGTCAGGTAAATCTGTGGGTGTTGTCACAGACGGGAGATACATTTCTGCCTTCTTTAGACAATACACTAATTACTACCAGGTGTCGGCTGCAGAAATAGCCAGAGAGGTTTAGGGCGTTGGAAAACTTCAGTTGTTCAGAATGAGGCAATTAAGGCCTCTATAAGTTATCCAAAGGATGGCTACCGATTTCTGCATTCTGAGGCTTTTTGAGTTAAGGAGAGCAGTGACTTCTGAAGAGGTGAGGTGGTGTTGATTTTTCTGTGTGATAAAAATCAAAAAGACTATTGTTTCTCTGCTGTATGACCAGCAGTGTCTGCCCAGCAGTAGGCTGTGCCAGACTCCATAGGTAGGTTCCTGTGTGGTGAAGGTAGACGCCCCAAGTGGCCAGGGTTTATTTTATGTTATGTTTATGCTGTTTGGATGCTTGCACTTGTTTCCAGCAATATGGAAGAATAAACCATATCCTTTGTTTTCAACCGTCTTCAGCTGCCTCTCTGTATAGTTCAGTGTGTAGTGAACCCATCCAGGGGGTCACACACACCCGCTACCGAGCTAATCCCTCACACTGAATACATTTTCCTGACATGTCACAATATACAACAATGGTATTCTGAAAAGAAGCCCTTGAGCTCCAGGCAAGTGAATATACAAGAGAGGTGCAATTTGAAAGAATATCAGTCTGCTGCAGGCAGGTGGAACCATTTCCTCAGTCTCTTCCCACCAGTGATCAGATCACATTGTTACTTTTTGTAGCCAGCCACAAGGTGGGACGCTGCAGAAGGGGGCTGATCTGTCGAAAGTGGTGACCAGCACTTGGGTTGTCCATGTGGATTGAAAGGAGCAAGTCTGGGGATGAGCCATGGGTTAGGGGCTGATCTGTGTCCGACATCGGTGGCCTAAAACTGCTCAGACTCCAGGATTTACATGATTGTGCCACCTCTGGCCTATCAAGTAGATAAGACCCTGGATGACACCTGAACAGAGAAGCAGATGAGGGCATTGTCAAGGGTTGTACTATGATCTCTGTGAGAGGTAATGGATACCTGGAAGTCATAGACGGGCACATTAATTGACCTGCATGTACTTAATATGAAAAACATATCTGGTGCTAGTTCTGCTTTTATAGTTCTTGAGATAAAATATTTGCCAGATAAGAACTGTATGAAGGCAAACCAGGTTGTCGGCTGCTCCAAAGCCTGATGTTCTGGGTTATCTTCTTGGCTAGCCGGGTACCAAAAACTATCCACAGTTCCAATAAAAACGAGTCAACAACACACCATAAAATCCTTTGCAAATAAAACTTTATTGTTCCAGATAAATTAAAAAAACAACTGCCTGGGACCTACCCCTGTTGACACTTTTTAACCACTTGTCTACCTGACGGCGGGCGGAAGACTCCATTGTTCTGACAGGACGTCATATGACGTTCTGTCTTTTAAAGCCGCTAGGGGGCGCGCGCACGCCACCGGTGCGCGTGCCCGGCGGCAACGATCGCCGCCGGGCACCCGCGATTGCCCAGTAACTGAACAGGGACGTGGAGCTCTGTGTATAAAGACAGAGCTCCACGTCCTGTCAGGGAGAGAGGAGACCGATCTGTGTCCCTTGTACATAGGGACACAGCATCGGTCACCCCCCCTCCCCTTACAGTTAGAACACAAACTAGGCTACACATTTAACCCCTTCCCCGCCCCCTAGTGGTTAACACCTTCCCTGCCAGTCACATTTATACAGTTATCAGTGCATAATAATAGCACTGTTCACTGTATGAATGTGATTGGTCCCAAAAATGTCACAAATGTGTCCGCCATAATGTCGCAGTCCCAATGAAAAATCGCTGATCGCCGCCATTACTAGTAAAAAAATAATAAAAATGCCATAAAACTATCCCCTATTTTGTAAACGCTATAAATGTTGTACAAACCAATCGATAAACGCTTATTGCATTTTTTTTTTTTTAACCAAAAATAGGTACAAGAATACAGATATATGGAAAGGCTCATGCGCTACCGAGGGGGATGGGTTGGGAGGAAGGTTGGGCTGGGAGGTGGGCTGGGGACACTGCAGCAGACGCCTAACACTCTGTCCTGGGCAGAGAGAGATAGCATATAGAAAGGAAGGGGGTGGTGTCTGCGCTGTAAGGCCTCATTTCCACTGGCGTTTTTACAGCCACTTTTCTGAGCGTTTTTGCAGCTTAAAAACGCCTGTCCATGTTAGTCTATGGCCTCATGCCCACTATGACGTTTTTGAGCTGTAGATGGCTAAGCTGCAAAAAAAACGCGGGACCAGTGCGTTCTAAAGCTCCAGCAATAGAGCTGTAAAAACGCCAGACATTAAAAAAACGCGCAAAAACGCGCGCAAACGCTCAAAAACGCGGCCGCTGCGTTTTTAAAGCTCCAGCTCCAAAAAAAAAAAATTTTTTTTTTTTTTCTAAAATAAACATGGATAGGCGTTTTTAAGCTGTAAAAAACGTGGCTGTAAAAACGCCAGTGGAAATGAAGCCTTATGGTGAGGGGGGAGGGGTTATTGGGTGTGGGTGGGAATCAGGCAGGTGACTGGATGGATGGATGTGGTAAGTAAGGTGAGCTTAGGACAACATAATAACCAACATTATGAAATAAGCAATGTGAATTGATATACACAATAGGGGTGATTACCAATATGTACAAAAAAAGTGACAAAAAACACTAGCCAGTGCAATGTGAGACCGATAGAAAAAAACCCTATAATGAAGGCACAGTACTAAATCCAAACAAACTGTAATGCCGCGTACACACGGTCGTTTTTTGCGATGAAAAAAAAACGACGTTTTTGTGAAGTAAAAAACGACGTTTTTGAAACGTCACTTTCAAAGACGATGTTGCCTACACACCATCGTTTTTTTCACAAAAAACGAAGTTACGTTCACCACACTTTTCCATTGAAGCTCGCTTCATAACTAGCTTCTGGGCATGCGCGGGTTGAAAAACGTCGTTTTGAAAGACGTTTTTGCTACACACGGTGACTTTTTGTGAAACAAAAAACGACGTTTTGAAAAACGACACAAAAAATTCAAGCATGTTGGAATTTTTTTTTGGTCGTTTTTTTGAAGACAAAAAACGACGTTTTGCCCACACACGGTCAATTTAAATGACGTTTTAAAAAACGTCGTTTTATTTCATCGCAAAAAACGACCGTGTGTACGCGGCATTAGACCAGAGAAAATTCCATGGGGAAATGCCTCTGGATCCACAAAATTATTATGTGATGACTGAATAAATGAATAAAGTCTCTAGTGAAAAAAACAAAAATGTCCAGGAAAGTCCAGAGTGGAATAGTGGTGCCAGGAAAGGGTGATAGCAGAAAACACCTCAGGTGGTCCCCAGCTCCTCACCTCAAGGCTATTGCACGGATAGCCTAAAACAACACCTCCCGGTGGAGGACAATGATCCCTCAGCAGGGCAAGCAGCAGAAGCACTCCTCAGCAGTAAATAAAGCAGATATAAAGCGGGTGAGTGACAGTACAAGGAACGTCTGTATGGGCAGCGTGTGTCACTCATACATCCACTCACCGGAGGGTGATGGATGATGGGCCTGTCTCCCACGAACAGCGAGTTCGTTCTTGGTCCGGAACTGGTATCAGGTACCCTCTTCTAGGATTGGCCAGATAGTCGCTCAAAGCAATGAAACTCTCAGGTGGCATACATGATGAAAGAGAAACAAACCATAGCGCAATCCCACAAGATAAAACACATTTATTCAAAGAATGACACATTTAAAACGATCCAATGGGGCATGAAACAAACGGACGTCAGGTGGAACACTCTGCGTCAGGCATATGGACTCTGTGGCTCCTCGATCCCTACGCGTCTCGTCACACCACGTGACTTCCTTAAGGCTTCCCCCCCCCCCCCGCTACATGTGGCGATCGGTAAGCCTCTGGGAGCGATCCGGGATGAGGGGGCGGCTGTTCGTTTCTGTCCGACCCTCGTGATCGCTCCCAGCCAATCCGCTTCCCCCCCTCTGCCTGTGTAATGTAAACACACTCAGAGAACTCTCCTCTCGCCGGTATTTTCGTTCTGGCGAGAGGAGAGAAGACATCACACAGTAAGTTGCACAACACTACACTGACACCACACACATAGGCACATTTAACCCCTTCAGATCACCCCCCCCCCAAGCCCCCTATCACAGTGTCACTGATTGCAGTGATCATATATTTACTGATCACTGCATTTAGTGTCAGTGTGACAGTTAGTGCGACAGGCAGTTAGTGTTAGGTCCAGGGTAGTCCCGTACCCCTCCCCTAATAAAGGTTTAACCCCTTGATCACCGCCCTAGTTAACCCTTTCACCCCCTATTGCCAGTGTCTCTAAGCGATCGGTTTTCTGATTGCTGTATTAGTGTCACTGTTGCCGCTAGGTAGCGATTTTTTTTTTTACTAAAGACATGTACCTAAATGTTTGACTAAAATTTAGTTTATTCGATTTTCTTATAACAAAAATTAGAAAATATCATTTTTTTTTCAAAATTTTCGGTCTTTTTCCGTTTATATCGCAAAAAATAAAAATCGCAGAGACAATCAAATACCATCAAATTAAAGCTCTATTTGTGGGAAGAAAAGGACGCACATTTTGTTTGGGAGCCACGCCGCATGACCGTGGAAATGTCTGTGAAAGCGACGCAGTGTCGAATTGTAAAAACACCTTTTGGGCATTTAGCAGCATATTGGTCCGGGGGCTTAATTGGTTAATGGGTCACTAAAGGAAAAAACATGTTTTACTGAGATGACTGTTTACAGGGTATAGAGACATAAAAGTTAACTGATTCCTTCTTCCTTATTACAAACAGATAAAAATCAATCATATAATGTGCCTGCAGTTTAGTTTCACTTTTGAACTGGTTTCATGTTTCTGTGAAGTAGAGAGACACACAGAACAAAAACAAACAAATCCAGGGCAGTGTTTTGTTTTTAAAATTAATCTGAGGAGTTTTAGACACACAGTAATGACAGCTTGGACCACAGTGAAAAACTGCCATGAGATTTTTCGTAAGGAGCCAGACGAGCAGGAATCCACACGATCAGAGCAGAATTACAGCAACTTCAAAGCAAAAAACGAACAATGAGGACATGAAACCAGGACTGCAGTAAGGTAAAGGAAGATATTAGCTAAAAAAAAAAAAAATCCTTTAGTGACCCTTTAAACCCGCCCTTCAGTTGATTTTTTTTATTTTTTATGTCACAATGTAGAGTATAAGATTTCCTATCATCCATGCCCAGTCTTGCCACACAGTTAATCCAGCGCTGAGTAATCCTCTTTTAGAGCCAGTTCACACTGGGGCGGCACGACTTCGGGGGCGACTCGGCAAGGCGTCCTAAAGACGAGAGTCTCCCCCAAAGTCGTACAAGAACCTTGCGTCGCTCCTATTAGAACGGTTCTATTGAATAGAATGGGACGAGACTTGACAGGCTGCTAAGTCGCATGACGAGTCGCCCCAGTGTGAACCGGCTCTTAAAGTTCAGTGCAAATTAACAGAATTCCAGATAAAAACTTGCCAAATTATAAAGTCTGTTTCTCTGTTATTGCTTTTTGTGACAGGTTATTTACAAATCTAACTTGGACATGTTTATCATAACAAGAGGTGATCCAAAGTTCATTGTATATTACTAGGATGTGTTATGATGTTATATCACCTTATGTTATTGTAAACAAAACATAACATATGATAAACATGTCCTAGCAACTTCCGGTTCCGGCGCCGCATGGAGTAGCTGTGTGTCCCCTCAGCTCCCGCACACAGGCTCCTAAAATCTGCATATAAAAGCCTGCAGACCCGCCACCGACCCCTGGGAGACCTATCCGCCATCCCCCCAGACGAGGATGGACCGATATCTGGAGAAAAACGGCGCGCGATCGTAGGCCGGTATTCAAAAAACACACACTTAGACACTACAAACAGGCCAGCGCAACACTGCATCAGGCCCAGCGGGTCCTCTATACTGATGACTCCCCCAGCAACCGTAGCGCCTGGTTTGCTGCTAAGCAGGCCTTTGATAACTGGGCGGCCACCCTCGAACGTACCCAAAAGGCACATCTAGACGCCTCCCTCCACAAGTTTGGTAACAAAGCAGGTAGACTCCTTTCCAGATTAAGTAAAGGTCCCAACCGCCCGACGCATATCATGTCTCTCAGAGATCCGTCGGGCTCCGTACACTGCACCCCGAAAGATATCAATAATACAATGCGCCAATTCTACTCCTCCCTATATGCCTCAGACCCTATTGATAAGCCAACAGCCCTCAACTTCCTACAACGTATTTCCCTGGATCAGGTAACTCCCACCCAGCTCGAAGCCCTCAATGCCCCTATCTCCATCCTGGAGGTCCAATCCGTAATCAAACAGCTTGCCCCCTCCAAAGCTCCAGGCCCAGATGGCTTCACTGGAGAATTTTACAAGTCCTTTAGCTCGACTGTGTCCCCCCTCTCCACGACGTCTACCAAATATATGGTCGGGTGGGTCCTACCTACCAACGGGCAATCAGGCCATCATAAAACTCTTGGAGAAGAAGGGCAAAGACCCCCTAGAACCTTGCTCTTATAGGCCCATTTCACTTTTAAACCTTGACGTTAAGATCCTCGCCAAGATAGCGGCCACTAGATTGGCATCCATTATACCCTCCCTGATCCACCCCGCACAATCGGGCTTTGTAAAGGGTAGGACGGCCACCATGAATATCAGGAAGGTAATGCTAGCTCTCGAACACGCAAAAAATGACCCGGCAGGAGACCATGCCATCATCACTTTGGACGCGGAGAAGGCTTTCGATAACGTCAGTTTCGAATGGCTCTCCATGGTCATGTCCAAAATGGGCTTCTCGGGCCCCTTCACACACCTCATAGAGTCAGTGTACACTGCCCCTGCCGCGAGATTGGTCACTGCGGGCCTCCTCTCTGAGGAATTCAGGCTGCACAAAGGCACGAGGCAAGGCTGCCCGCTCTCCCCGCTCCTTTTCAACATAGCGCTTGAACTCCTGTCCCGCCACCTAACCCAGATCGCCCCCCTTCATGGCATTCGTGTCAGAGATCACGACCTTCGCACATCACTATTTGCCGACGACGTCCTTATTTTCACATCCAGCCCTTCACTTGACATGTCCACGATCAAGACCGCTTTTGACGAATTCAGGCAATGCTCTGGGCTTCGTATTAACTATAATAAGAGCGAAATACTCCCATAGGTTCCCTATCTGTCCCCTCTTGGTCCCAGAGCTCGCTATTCACTGTTGCGAAATCTCATATCACTTACCTGGGAATAAAAATAGGTAAACTGCCCTCCTCCCTATACCATCTCAACTACCCCCCCCTGTTCACCAAAATATCCCAAGAACTGGCGAACTGGATGGACCTGCCTCTCTCACTGCTGGGAAGATGCCACCTGGTCAAGATGGTTAGTTTTGCACGCCTATTGTACCCACTACAGACCATCCCACTACTTCTGTGCCACAAAGACATGAAATCCATGAACTCTGCCATTTCCAAGTTCCTCTGGCGTGGCGGGCGGGAGCGCATAGCATTTGCCAAACTGCATCTTCCCAGGCGAGAGGGGGGCATTGCCCTTCCCAACATCAGGCTATATAACCTGGCATGTCTATTGAGAACAGGCCTTGATTGGATCTCCCAGTCCTCCAGATGCTCGAACTACCCCCTTGAATCGGCGATGGTCCGCCCCTTCTCCCTTACGACCCTTCACCATTGTCACTGGAAATCTGCCCCCCCCCCCCCTCCAACACAATCCCCTTCTCCGGGATACGGTCATTGCCTGGAGAGAGGTCAGGAAAGCCCTCAATATCCCATCCTCTATCTCACGATACCTCCCAATCCTGGGTAACCCAAGCTTCCAACCAGGCCTAGATAACCAGCCTTACCTCGACTGGGAGGATAAGGGTATCAAATTTTTTTTATTCATTGTGTGACCCCCTTTCAGGCCGCCCCATGGGCTTTAGAGCCCTGGCGGACAAATTCTCTCTCCCTTCATCACACGTATACCAGTATATTCAATGCATCAGTTTTCTGAAAAACGCCTGTCGGGATGATAGAAAAAGGTTCCAGAGCTCCTTCACCGACACCCTTATCTCCCGGGCCTCATACAAAATTTCAGACATTTATCGTCCCCTCCTCCTGCACAACACCCCCCCCCCCCTTTGGCATCAACGTCAGCGGCCAACTGGTCGAAGGACTTCCCTGACCCTGAGCTGGTGGGGAAGCTCCTTCATGGCCTCCCCACCATCCATAAACTTATCCCTAACGAGATATGGAGAGAGACGCAGATCAAAATTGTTCACCGAGCCCACATCCCCTTCAGCCGAGCCCATGCCACCCCACAATGCACCCTCTGTGAACAACCCAAACCTAACTTGGCTCACAGGTTCTGGTCTTGCTCCCTCATAGCCAGATTCTGGGACCAAGTCATCCAATATATTTTCGATGTCACCCTGTTGCGCATACCCAAGGACCCGCTACTACTTATCTTTGGCTATTGGGACCCCCTACTGCTCCCCTGGTCTTCCCCTACCACTCCCCTGAGCAGGGACTGAACCCTGATATGTCTCTTGCTCGCCCGGAGAGCCATCCTCCAGAAGTGGATATCTGCTGACTGCCCAACCACTGCTCAAGTTAAAAAGGAACTGTTGCAGCTCTTATACAAGGACAGGCTCAAAACGGACCTGACCCACGAACGGAGCAAGAACCGCTTCTATCACCTATGGAATCCCTTTCTGTTGCACACTTTCACTCCCACGGAGAGATTGAACTTTGAGAAAATGTCCTTTCTTTACCAGGATCCCTCGCGGGACTGACGATCTCTAACCATCCCTCCCTCCTCCCCTACCCCCCCCCTCTTGTTTTGGAAGGACTATTACACCTACCCCATGTACCACTAAGCCTATGCCCTCCCCTAAATTTTTTCTTTGAGTACCTCTCCATATACTGTTCTTCTACTATGAATGTCCTCAAAAATGTTTATATGTCCTGTTTTGTATTTACTCTGATGTGTAACTTCCTCAATAAAAAACATATTTAAAAAAAAACAAAACATGTCCTAGCTAGATATGTAAATAACCTCTCACTCAAAGCAAGAAGAGAGAAAACTGACTTTTTATTTAGGCATGGTTTTATCTGGAAGGCTGTTCATTTTCACTGAACATAAAAGAGGATTTCTCAGATCTGGATTATCTCTGTGTGGCAAGACAGCACAGATGATAGGAAATCCTATACTCTACATTGTGACATCAAAAAAAATTTTTTTTTGGGGGTTTACATCCACTTTAACCAAACCCCGCAAGTGTCCAGGAAGAATAGCAGAATTTTTATTTATTTCAAATTTTGTTTGAATCGTCAAAAATTACGCCCCCATTTTTGCAGCACTGGCCATCATTTAAAAAATCTGCCCCCATCATGTAGAAATCCGCCCCTGACCAATATGAATGTGCCTCGGCAGCGCACGCCATAATCTGACAGAAATGTTTCTTCCTTCGGCTACTGTGCGCAGGCGCCATCTCGCCGAAACATCAGCCTGTTGTGCTGTTCCATGCAGCTCGCCCTGGGCACTTCTCGACTCGCCTCTGGCTCTCAACGGCTCGCGAAGAGGCTGAGACGGGTGCCTGTCCAGGCAGGCATGTGGGTGGATCCCACCGCCATTCTTGCCCGAGTCTGGACAGGCTGTGTGACGTCAGCCGACAGCGGGCTTTAGGTCACAGGAATGAACTGCACGCCTGTCATCCACAGGAGAATTACAGCCAAACAAGATTTCAACAATACAATTGTTCGGGTGTTCTAAGAAATTTCCAGAACAAAAATGCAGATTTCTTCATATACTGTATGTGAGAAATGTTAGAATTGGCCTGGGGGGGTCAGGTGGTTAACTACTTGCTTACTGGGCACATATACCCCCTCCTGCCCAGGTGAAATTTCAGCTTCCGGCACTGTGTTGCTTTAACTGACAATTGCGCAGTCGTGCGACGTGGCTCCCAAACAAAATTGGTGTCGTTTTTTCCCCACAAGTAGAGCTTTCTTTTGGTGGTATTTGATCGCCTGTGCGGTTTTTATTTTTTGCGCTATAAACAAAAAAGCGACAATTTTATAAAAAAAATACAATATTTTTTACTTGTTGCTATAATAAATATCCCAATTTAAAAAAAAAACACTTTTTTTTCTCAGTCTAGGGCGATACGTATTCTTCTACATATTTTTGGTAAAAAAAAAAAAAAATCACAATAAGCGTCTGGTTTGCGCAAAAGTTATAGCGCTTACAAAATAGGGGACAGAATTTTTTTTTTTTTTTATTATTATTATTTTTTTGCTAGAAATGGCGGCGATCTGCAATTTTAATTGGGGCTGCGACATTATGGCGGACACATCGGAAACTGACACATTTTTGTCGCCATTCACATTTATACTGCGATCAGTGCTATAAATATGCACTAATTACTATATAATTGTGACTGGCATTGAAGGGGTTAACACTAGGGGGTGAGGAAGGGGTTAAATGTATTCCCTACATAGTGTTCTAACTGTGAGGGGGAGGGGGGGGTGACCGATCTGTGTTCCTATGTACAAGGAACACAGATCAGTCTTTCCTCTCCAGAGACAGGACGCCGTCTCTGTGTAAAACGGCAATAAGAGCTGATCTATGAGATCATCTCTCATTCGCCGCACAGATCGCATCGCAAACGGCCACTCTGATTGGCCGTTCGCCGCGATCTGTGTTTGGCTGTGTCCAAGGGACACGACCAACACAGGGCTTCCCCGCTGCGCGCTCTGGAGCGCCCAAAGGGGCGGCCGTCTTTTGACGGCTGGTTGGATATTCAGACCCACGCTGTAGCCGTCATTCATCTATAGTGCAGGTCTGAAGTGGTTAAAGAAAAGAAAAGTGCATTGGCTGTCACTTTAAATGTGTTGGCTAATTGAGGATTGGTCAGTACAGAGAAGCGCGGTTCGGGTTGTACAATATAAAGGAAACCGGCACAGGGCAGTTCTATCAGATTACAGTTCTATGTTCCGCAGACCTGATAATCGCTGGACCGTAGCTGTTTTTACTCTGACCTTTATCATGACTTGGGCAAAGAAAAGTATGAAAAGGATTAGGCCCCGTACACACGACCGGTTTTCTCGGCAGAATTCAGCAGGAAACTCGATAGGAGAAACTCGTCGAGCCAAAAAGAGAGCATGTTCTCTATTTCCTCGACGGGCAATGGGAAAATTTGGCTTGACGAGTTTTTTGACAGCCAAACAAGGAACTCGACGGGGAAAACGATGTGTTTCGCCCGTCGAGTTCCTCGGTCGTGTGTACGCCGCCTAAGAAAAGAAAAGCTGAACTCCAGGGACCAGATCCACAAAACTTTTACGGCGGCTTATCTCCAGATACGCCACCGTAATTTCAAATCTGCGCTGGCGTATCTTTATGCCGATTCTCAAAGGCAGATACGTCTAAAAAATAGGCTTCCTCCGCCGACGTAACTTGCCTACGCCGGGGTATAATTGTGTGCAATTATACGTTGACCGCTAGGGGCGCTTCCATCGATTTACGCGTCGAATATGCAAATGAGCTAGATACACCGATTCACGAACGTGCTTGCGACCGGCGCATTTTTTTCTTGCGTCGTTTGCGGAAGCGTATGTCCGGCGTAAAGTTACCCCTGAATGGGGCTGTGAATGGGGCTGTGAATGGGGCTGTGAATGGGGCTGTGCGTAAATTCATCCGTGAATGGGGCTGTGCGTAAATTACGCTCGCGTCGAAAGCATTAAGTAGTAGTGGCGTAATTTGGAGCATGCGCACTGGGATACGTCCACAGACGGCAAATGCGCCGTTCGAAAAAAGCGTAAATTACGTGGGGTCACGATACATTTACATAAAACACACCCACCTCTTCCACATTTGACTTAGGCGCGCTTACGCCGGCACATTTACGATACGCCGCCGTAACTTAGGACGCAAGTGCTTTGTGAATACAGCACATGCCTCTCTAAGTTGCGGCGGCGTAGCGTAAAGAAGATACGCTACGCCCGCACAAAGATACGCCGATCTTTCTGGATCTGGCCCCAGGTGAGTATAAAATACACAAAGCAGAACTCAAGTCCCGCTGTCAAAAACAGGGAAGGTCTGGACAGCCGCGCTCTCCAAACAAAACGCATTTATTGTGCTAAAATAACAAAAATTGTATTACACCGTCGGATCTTAAATGTGTTTTTAAAATGGCCGCCGGGGGCGTTCCCACTGATTTACGACGAGAATATGTAAATCGGCGAGATACGCCAATTCACAAACGTACGCAGGCCCGACGCAGTCACTTTAATCGTTTACGTAAGGGTTTTCCCGGCGTAAAGATAAAGCTGCCCATAGCATGCGTACCCTATGTTAAGTATGGACATCGTGAACGCGGGAAATTTGAAAATGTTTGCGTAACTCGTCCGTGAATAGGGATTTACGTTGATTACGTTCACTTTGAAAATACCGTCATAATTTGGCGCATGCGCACTGGGATTTTACAATGGTCGACGCGAGCACAGTACGTTCGGCACGTGGACGTGCCTAATTTAAATAGGAGACGCCCCCTACCCGCCGAATTCGAATTAGGCCGCCCAGTTTACGCTACGCCACTGTAACTTCACACGCAAGTGCTTTCTGAATACAGCACTTGCGAGTAAAGTTTCGGCGGCATAGCGTAAATAAGAAAAGTTACGCCGCCGCTACTTTGCGCGTGGCCTTTCTGAATCTGGCCCTATGACTTTTGCGCAAACCAAGCAATACACGCTTATTGCGTTTTTTTCTTAATAACAAATGTTATTTTCCTGCTCTGTGTAATGGTTTTGCTGACTGCGGCCCCTATCCTCTTCTTGGTCCTCTTTGGCCCTCCTGGCTCCTCCTTCTTAAGAAATGCCCCTATTTGCTCTGGGGGCACTCATGTGTGCTCGCACCTGAGCCCCGCTCTGAGCATCCATAGGACACACAGAATGGGACTTGGCTCCGCTCCACGCTTCCTCCTCACTGGCTGTGATTGACCGCCACAGTAGCCAATGGCTCCTGCTGCTGTTTCTCAGCCAATGGGGAGGCAGAGACCCGAGACATCAGTTGCTCTCCTGCACATTGCTGGATTGGGTAAGTATTGGAAAGGAGGGGCCCTCATGCTGAATATTTTTCACCTTCATGCACAAAATGCATGAAGGTAAGAAAACCTTCAGCCTTCACATCCATTTTAAAGGAGCCAATGAGGTGTGCTTTAGTGCTTGTATGCCAACACGGAACATGCTAACAGGAGAAGAGAGCCGAGTGACAGAGAGGGGAGCTCATCAGTCTGCTGCTTCTCATTTCACTATCCTATCACAGGCTGGGGGAGGGAAAAGACCTATAAATGTTACTGAATTGCAGCAGAGAAAACCAGGTCTCCCGTGCTGCCAGACAGAGCTGTGTAACTTCCAGGACTGGCTGGACAAGATCCAAATCCTTTTGGCAGGCAAAACGGATCACATACGTATTTTATTTGTGGATTTGGCTTTTTGCCCAGAGTTGGGCTTTAGGACACTTTGAAGACATTTGTTTGTGCTTAAGTGAATGGCAGAGGATGAATGATTAATGAAGTGGAGGAGGGGGAGGGGACTGAGATTTAACCTTTAGTCGGACGGGATGTTGTGGATGTGATGGTGCAGGATGAAGACGGGACAGTATGGAGAAATGCAGGGGGTGGCTGCAGACATTAATGGTGAGCTTAGAGATCTGACCATATATATGAGATCTGGCGGCGGTGTGTAGATATGAGATCTGGCGGCGGTGTGTAGATATGAGATCTGGCGGCGGTGTGTAGATATGAGATCTGGAGGTGTAGATATGAGATCTGGAGGTGTAGATATGAGATCTGGAGGTGTAGATATGAGATCTGGCGGTGGTGTGTAGATATGAGATCTGGCGGTGTGTGTAGATATGAGATCTGGAGGTGTAGATATGAGATCTGGCGGTGTGTGTAGATATGAGATCTGGAGGTGTAGATATGAGATCTGGCGGTGTGTGTAGATATGAGATCTGGCGGTGTGTAGATATGAGATCTGGCGGTGTGTAGATATGAGATCTGGCGGCGGTGTGTAGATATGAGATCTGGCGGCGGTGTGTAGATATGAGATCTGGCGGCGGTGTGTAGATATGAGATCTGGCGGTGGTGTGTAGATATGAGATCTGGCGGTGGTGTGTAGATATGAGATCTGGCGGTGGTGTGTAGATATGAGATCTGGCGGTGTGTGTAGATATGAGATCTGGCGGTGTGTGTAGATATGAGATCTGGCGGTGTGTGTAGATATGAGATCTGGCGGCGGTGTGTAGATATGAGATCTGGCGGCGGTGTGTAGATATGAGATCTGGCGGCGGTGTGTAGATATGAGATCTGGCGGTGGTGTGTAGATATGAGATCTGGCGGTGGTGTGTAGATATGAGATCTGGCGGCGGTGTGTAGATATGAGATCTGGCGGCGGTGTGTAGATATGAGATCTGGCGGCGGTGTGTAGATATGAGATCTGGCGGCGGTGTGTAGATATGAGATCTGGCGGCGGTGTGTAGATATGAGATCTGGCGGTGTGTGTAGATATGAGATCTGGCGGCGGTGTGTAGATATGAGATCTGGCGGTGTGTGTAGATATGAGATCTGGCGGCGGTGTGTGTAGATGTGAGATCTGGCGGCGGTGTGTGTAGATGTGAGATCTGGCGGCGGCGCGTAGATGTGAGATCTGGCGGTGTGTGTAGATATGAGATCTGGCGGCGGTGTGTAGATATGAGATCTGGCGGTGTGTAGATATGAGATCTGGCGGTGTGTGTAGATATGAGATCTGGCGGCGGTGTGTAGATATGAGATCTGGCGGTGTGTAGATATGAGATCTGGCGGCGGTGTGTAGATATGAGATCTGGCGGTGTGTAGATATGAGATCTGGCGGTGTGTGTAGATATGAGATCTGGCGGTGTGTAGATATGAGATCTGGCGGCGGTGTGTAGATATGAGATCTGGCGGCGGTGTGTAGATATGAGATCTGGCGGTGGTGTGTAGATATGAGATCTGGCGGCGGTGTGTAGATGTGAGATCTGGCGGCGGCGCGTAGATGTGAGATCTGGCGGCGGCGCGTAGATGTGAGATCTGGCGGCGGCGCGTAGATGTGAGATCTGGCGGCGGCGCGTAGATGTGAGATCTGGCGGCGGCGCGTAGATGTGAGATCTGGCGGCGGCGCGTAGATTGTGAGATCTGGCGGCGGCGCGTAGATGTGAGATCTGGCGGCGGCGCGTAGATGTGAGATCTGGCGGCGGCGCGTAGATGTGAGATCTGGCGGCGATCTGTTACTACCGTATACTCAAGGGATTCTAAAAGCAATTTTTTAACTATTTTTTAATAACAAACATGTTCTACTTACCTACCCTGCAATGGTTTTGCACAGAGAAGCCCTGATCCTCTTCTTCTGGGGTCGCCCCGCCAGTGTTCTGGCTCCTTCCCTTAGCCAAGTGCCCCCCCCCCCCCTGCAGAGCAAGCCTCTTGTTCTGGGGGCACTTGTGCATGCTTGCTCCTGAGCCGGCTGTGTGTGGCTATTGCCACACACAGCAAGGGTTGACCCTGCCCCCCGCTCTCTCCTGGCTGTGATTGAAAGCAGAAAGTAGCCAATGGCTTTCTGTCCAGTAAGGCGAGAGTGAGCCGAAAATTGAGAGCTGCTGCTCTCCCACCATGTCACTGGATCAGCATCGGCTCAGGCAGGGCCGGACTGGGAATAAAAACCAGCCCTGGAAAAAAAATTCATACCAGCCCCATAACGTTATTATACCAGCCAAACAGCAGAACGCGATTATTTTCTTGTTCATAAAAGGGAAAACCATGCATTTAAAAAAAAACTGATTTGAAGAGCGTATTTTATTCATATATATATATATATTATAGCAAATTCCAGTTAAAAGTGGAGCAATTATCAAGGGGGACACCTGAGACTCTGGGAATCTGGGGGGGACTTGGACGACCAGAGATGACCAATCCGCAGAAAAGAAAACTCCTTAAGGTAAGGGGGGGTCACTGATATAAGGGGGAAAACTTTATATCGGTGCCCCCTTACATTATTGTATTCACTCCCCCCCTTACATCAGTGACACCCCCCCCCCCCTCAGACTGGCATGGCGGTGCTGTCACAGACTTCCTCTCAGGTGCACCGTGCGGGGCTCAGTCGGCTCCAGCTTGGTGGCTCTGGTTTTCCTATAGTCTCTTCCAGGGCTGTGGAGTCGGGAGATAAATGTTCCATTAGAACTTGCTTTTTTTAAATTTCTATCTAAATTTAGTAGGATTTGGAGTCGGTGCATTGTTTTCCGACTCCAGGTACCCAAAATGTACTCCGACTCCTTGACTCTGACTCCACAGCCCCGGTCTCTTCTCCACAGTTCACACAAGTCTGACTTCTACCATGACCCCCATTCCGGCGGCGCTCCCATTCTTGACTCCTCTCCAGACTCCCTCAAAGACTGGAGACATGATATAAGACAAGAGATGGTCAGAGGGCATAGTACGGGAGATGGTCAGAGGGCATAGTACGGGAGATGGTCAGAGGGCATAGTACAGGAGATGGTCAGAGGGCATAGTACAGGAGATGGTCAGAGGGCATAGTACAGGAGATGGTCAGAGGGCATAGTACAGGAGATGGTCAGAGGGCATAGTACAGGAGATGGTCAGAGGGCATAGTACGGGAGATGGTCAGAGGGCATAGTACGGGAGATGGTCAGAGGGCATAGTACGGGAGATGGTCAGAGGGCATAGTACGGGAGATGGTCAGAGGGCATAGTACGGGAGATGGTCAGAGGGCATAGTACGGGAGATGGTCAGAGGGCATAGTACGGGAGATGGTCAGAGGGCATAGTACGGGAGATGGTCAGAGGGCATAGTACGGGAGATGGTCAGAGGGCATAGTACGGGAGATGGTCAGAGGGCATAGTACGGGAGATGGTCAGAGGGCATTGTACGGGAGATGGTCAGAGGGCATTGTACGGGAGATGGTCAGAGGGCATTGTACGGGAGATGGTCAGAGGGCATTGTACGGGAGATGGTCAGAGGGCATTGTACGGGAGATGGTCAGAGGGCATTGTACGGGAGATGGTCAGAGGGCATAGTACGGGAGATGGTCAGAGGGCATAGTACAGGAGATGGTCAGAGGGCATAGTACAGGAGATGGTCAGAGGGCATAGTACAGGGGGATGGTCAGAGGCTGCGGGCCTGGTACAGGGGGATGGTCAGAGGCTGCGGGCCTGGTACAGGGGGATGGTCAGAGGCTGCGGGCCTGGTACAGGGGATGGTCAGAGGCTGCGGGCCTGGTACAGGGGGATGGTCAGAGGCTGCGGGCCTGGTACAGGAGAGCAATGCAGCCTCACCAGTGCCCATCAATGCAGCCTTACCATGCCCATTGCAGCCTTACCATGCCCACAGTTGCAGCAAAAAGTTTGTAGACACTATAACTTATGCGCAAACCAATCAATTTACGCTCATTTGTAATTTTGTTTACCAAAAATATGTAGCAGAATACATTTTTTTTTTTTTTCAAAATTGTCTTTTTTTTTTTTTTGCTTATAGCGCAAAAAATAAAAACCGCAGTGGTGATCAAATACCACCAAAAGAAAGCTCTATTTGTGCAAAAAAGGGATATACATTCTGTTTGGGAACAGAGTCGCACGATCGCTCAATAATATTTTCTCCATCAGTTCATTCCCCAGTAATTACCTTTTGTATCACCTGAACGCGTCCGCAGGTCAGAGCACCAGCAAAGCCCCCCCCCCCCTCCCTGCACACAGACTCACCCACCTATGTGTCTACACATAGGTGGGTGACGCCTCTCCCTCGGTTTAAAGTTGTTGCCGCCGCTCACGAAAGTGGTCTGTTGCTGTCGGCAACAGGCGAGGGATCGGGACCTACCTCCGAACGTCTCCCGGCGACTATGCTGCTATCTCGACGTTTCCTCAGCAGGCCACGCTGCCTGTGACACTGGGTCTATCACATGAGCTGGTCTAGGAGGAGCTCGGGACTTTTGTCACAGGCAGCGCGGCCAAACTTTTCACAATGAACTCCGTGCCTCATTGCCTGCTGTGTGTAACAGGAGGAGGGAGAGGAGCGGGGCAGCCGCGGCTTGGCTCAAACCGGTCTCATAGCAGGCAGCCTACCGGGAAATTTCCCGGTAGGCCAGTCCTGCCCTGGACTCGGGTAAGTATTTAGGGGTGGCTGAGGAGAGGGGGGGGGATCTACATGTTTTTTTGTTTTTTGTTTTGTTTTTGTTTTTTTACTAGAGGTGCATTAACTGGAAATTTGGGGTCTGAAACCGAAAATTGCAGTTAAAAAAAAAAAATATTAACACCAGGAAACCTCAATGCAGGCTTGTAAAGTTGATCCAAGATTTACTTTATAATACTGTGTTTGTATATGTATGTATATGTGTGTAATATATATTATTATAATTTGTCCTCGTAAGTTTACATACCCTGGCAGAATTTATGATTTCTTGGCCATTTTTCAGAGAATATGAATAACGCACACTTATGGTTAGTTGAAAAAGAACAGGGGTGGATGAGATTTTCTTTTTTTTTTTTTTTGTTTCAATAGTTTTTATTTATATTTTAAAGTACATACATAAGCAGGTTGTACGTGTAAATTCATCAAACATAAACGTACAATATTGTTTTGAAATAAGATAAAGATAAAGAAAAGAAGAATTAATATATAGGTATTCGTATATTAATACGTATCCTTACAAGAGAGGAAAGTATTAATCTTTAAAAGTAATTCAACAAACAAGTACCTTCCAGAGATTTAGGAGTATACTAAAACGGTTAATAATCAAGACAAGAAATATTATTGATAGTCATCTTTCTCAACTTTGGGCCAGATTCAGGTAGAGTTAGGCTGGAGTATCTGTGATACTCCAGCCTAACTGTCACTTTAAGCCGGCGTTTCTGTTTTCTGTAACCAGAAAACAAGAAACGCCGGGTTGGAGTTCCGATGCGATCAGCGTAATTGATTTTCGCCATCGCATCGTTCAACTTAAAAATGGCGTAAAAAGTTCATGAATGGGGATGTGACGTCATTGACGTTCACTGACAGAATTTGGAGCATGCGCACTGGGATGCATTGACACTCGACGCATGCGCAGTACGTTCGCCGCGGGATCGCGCTTAGTTTAAATAATACACGCCCCGTACCCGCCCAATTTGAATTCCGCCGGCTCATTTTCGATATGCTGCCGCAACTTTAGGAGCAAGTGCTTCATGAATAACAGCACTTGCTCCTAAAATTTCGGCAGAGTAACGTAAATGAGAAGCGTTACTCTGGAGTAAAGAAACTCCCATCTACCTGAATCTGGCCCTTTGTTTATGTAATTTACACATTCGGGATAAGATTTTCTTAAAAAAAAAAAATGTAACATTCAGAAGTCTAGTGTCGAAGCGAACAATTAATCTTTGTGATCTAACCATTTTTTCCAAGGAGCCCACGAAATATCGTGTTTGTGCAAAGTATTCAGGGATATAGCCAATAAACATTCATATGACATATGAAGATTAGTTAGGTCGACCGCTTCAATCACAGATGGAGGGCAAGAGTCTCTCCATCTTCTAGTGATCGATAGTCTGGCGTGGATGGGATTTTCTTAACGGTGCAAAGAAATAGTTTAGTATGCGAATGAGAAAGGAAACATTGTTGTACAAAATATACAAAAATATACTTTATTAGAAAAAATCATTTAAAAAATAAATCCGCAAAACAAACAAATGTTTTGGGTAAATGCAGAGTCATGTAGTTAGCACATTGCAGTCAAGCCATGATGGTGTGGATTGCCATGTCCCAACATGTTTCGCTTTATGTAGCTTCTTCAGGGGAAACCAAGTAGCAATCTTGGCTCAAGTTTTTGACTATATAGATACAGAAAATATGAGGTTATTATCTAACCATTCATGAAAAAAAGTCAGGCAGTACAATATACAAAAAGCACAGTATTTCTCGATTTGCAGAGACCAAAGGTTTATGGCTTATCTGTGCGTCTATGAGAGACAGATAAGTGTTAAGTGTTTGGCTAAAGACATTTATTATCAGTCAACTGGGTTTACTTTTTTTAAATCATAATGGCAACAGAAATTACCCAAATGACCCTGAACAAAAGTTTATATACCCTGGTGATTTTGGCCTGATAACATGTGTGGTTTTATTGCCAAAGCTGAAGTTAGAAGCTGATTGGTTGCCATGTGTGCCCCAGATTCGGAGTGCTCCTGTACCAAGAGTTGAACCCCAATGTTTTCATTCTGTAATGACTGTGTCCCTCTGCAGGCTTTCCATCCTATAATGGGAATGGAGTCCACGGCTCAAGCAAGGTGGCAACGGATTTTCTGGAGGTACCTGGCGTGGGAACGTACGAGGACTTTAATACGATCGATTGGGTACGGGAGAAGTCTAGAGACCGAGATCGACACAGAGAGGTAAGATAGGTGTGTGTGTGTGTGTGTGTGTGTATACAATGCAACATCAGTCCCTCCCCTCACGCCAGGGTACTGGGTGTAATCCTGGACTCTGACTTCTCATTTCAGCCTCAAGTCCAATAGCTGTCAAACGTTTGTAAAATTCACCTCCATAACATTTCTAAAATTCGCCCCTTTCTAACAAATGCAAACTCCTCATTCACTCCCTTATCTCTCGCCTTGACTATTGCAACTCCCTTCTTATTGGCCTCCCTCTCCATAGGCTCCTCCCCTCTTTAGTCTATCATGAACGCTGCTGTCAGACTTATCCACCCTACCAACCGCTCAGTATCTGCCAAACCTCTCCTCCAATCCCTACACTGGCTCCCGATCACCCAGCAAATTCAATTCAAAATACTAACCACAACCTACAAATCCATCCACAACTCTGCCCCAAGCTACATCACCAATCTTGTCTCCAAACATATCCCAAACTGTACTCTCCACTCTTCTCAAGACCTCCTACTGTCAAGCTCTCTCGTCTCCTCCTCCAATGCTCGTCTCCAGGATTTCTCCAGAGCCTCTCCCATCCTCTGGAACTCCCTACCTCAGAGTTTTTCAACTCCAGTCCTCAAGGCACACCAACAGGTCATGTTTTCAGGCTTTCCATTATTTTGCACCGGTGATTTGATTGGTTTCACTGCCTTAGTAATTCCCACAGCCATTTCATCTGAGGAAAATCCTTGAAACTTGACCTGTTGATGTGCCTTGAGGACTGGAGTTGAAAAACACTGCACTACCTCAACCTGTCCGGCTATCCCCTACTCTTACTACCTTCAGGCGATCTCCGAAAACTCACCTCTTCAGGGAAGCCTATCAGCTCATTCCCCACAGTTACAACCTTTTGTACCACCTGTACCACCCTATTAGATTGTAAGCTCTCTGATCAGGGCCCTCGTAATCCTCTTGTATTTTATTGTATTGTAACTGTATTGTCTCCCTTTTATATTGTAAATTGATGCGTAAACTGTTGGCGCTATATAAATCCTGTATAATAATAATAATAATACAGTAGATACAATTCTAATGTCATTCCTAGACCAGTGATGACCTGTAACACTTTCTTTCACAGATCCTTAGTAAGAGTAAAGAATCCACATGGGCACTCTTGCACAGTGTTAGTGATGCTTTCTCGGGATGGTTGTTGATGCTGCTGATCGGTTTGTTTGCAGGTAAAGGAATTGTCCCCAATAGATGCACAACCTTTTAGATGAACTATCTATTTTTATATATATATATATATATATATATATATATATATATA
Organism: Rana kukunoris; assembly: GCA_029574335.1. Lineage (NCBI taxonomy): Eukaryota > Metazoa > Chordata > Amphibia > Anura > Ranidae > Rana > Rana kukunoris. Next base: position 13,483,859 of record CM056057.1, read on the forward strand.
TATATATATATATATATATATATATATAATAAATATATATATATATATACAGAGAGAGAGAGAGAGAGAGACACCAGGGATTTTCACAAAAAGGAAGCAATACAAAGAGAACAGGAGATTTTCTCATACAAGTATAAAGATATGGTGCAGCGTTTATAAAATTTAAAAAACAGTAAGAAATCGATCCAAAGACCGTGTTCAATGCACTTCACATCAAGAGAAGGTTAAAGCGGTGTTCCACTCAAAAATTGAACTTCCGCTTAACCCCCTCCTCACCCCCTTACATGCCACATTTGGCATGTCATTTTTTTTGGGGGGGGAGTGGGGGCTTCAGGAGGAGTGGGACTTCCTGTCCCACTTCCTCCTTCAGCCGAGGGGCTGGTTATGCGATTAGCTTAATCGCCTATCTTCAGCCCCTCCCTGTAAGAGATCGCCTAGGACACGTCACAGGTCCCAGGTGATCGCCTGTCCAATCGGACGGCGCAGCTCCGTTCGCGCATGCGCAGTGCCGCTCGCACATGCGCAGTGGGTGCCCGGCCGTGAAGCCGAAAGCTGTCATGGCCAGGTGCCCACTCTTACAATAAAGAAGCCGGCCGGGGAGGGGGGGAGAGGAGCGGAGCTCCGGCCGGCGCGTTGCCGGAACCCTGGAGCAGGTAAGTGTCGGTTTATTAAAAGCCAGCAGCTACACTAGCTGCTGACTTTTAATAAACATAAAAATGGGCTGGAACACCCCTTTTAACAGAAGGCGAAAGAGGAGGAAACCAGCACCCAATAACACTGTTCTCTATCCTCATCACTAAGGCCACGCAAGCATATGATACATGGAAACGCCCTTTAACCGCTTACCGCACGGCCTGTAGCAAAATGACGGCTGGGCGGTAGTTGCGTTATCCTGACTGGACTTCCTATGAAGTCCAGCAGGGATAACAGCCGCCGGGTGCCCATGGGGGGGGGGGGGGGGGGGCACGCATTGTGGCAATCGGTGGTGCGGCATGTCAGTCTGACACACTGCTACACTGATCTCGGTAAATAGCTTCCGACGGAGGCTCTTTACCACGTGTTCAGCCATGTCCAATCACGGCTGATCACGATGTAAACAAGAAAAGCCGTTGTCCTCACTTGGGCTGACAGACGTGAGCCGATAAGTGGCTCTCCTGACAGGGGGTGTCTGCGCTGATTGTTTATCAGCGCAGCCCCCCCCTCGGGTGCCCACAATGGACCACCAGGGAAGCCGCCAGGACCACCAGGGAAGCCCCTAACATATGGAAGGTACATCCCCCATGGCCATTCACATGCGCCAATATATGCCAAACAGTGCCCACACATGGGCACTGACTGGCTCCATTATGGAACAAATAAAATCGGTGATAACCAGCAATGCCACTCATCGGTGCCCACCTATCGATGCTGCATATTGGTGCCCATCAGTGCCACCTTATCATTGCCTGTCATTAAAGAAGAAATTGTACATATTTACAAACATTTCAACAGAAACAAATAAAAAAAATTATAATTGTTTTTCAAAGTTTTCGGTGTTCTTTTATTTGTTGCGCAAAAAAAGAAAAATCGCAGAGGTAATTAAATACCACCAAAATTATTTAAAAAAATTGTTAGGGTACAGTGTTGCATGACCGCGCAATTGTCATTCAAATTGCGACAGCGCTGAAAGCTGTAAGTGCCCAGGGTTAAAGTGCTAAAGTAAATAAAATAAAAAAATTCTTTCGATTTTTTTTAAGATATAGGGCCAGATTCAGGTAGGACAGCGGTTCTTTATTTCGGAGTAACGTTAGTCATTTACGTTACTCCACCGAAACTTTAGGAGCAAGTACTGTTATTCACATAGCACTTGCTCCTAAAGTTGCGGCGGTGTATCGAAAATGAGCCGGCAGAATTCAAATTGTGCGGGTAGGGGGCGTGTATTATTATAACTAGGCGCGATCCCGCGGCGAACGTACTGCGCATGCGTCGACTGTCAGTGCGCATGCTCCAAATTCTGTCAGTGAACGTCAACGACGTCAATCCCCATTCACGGACGTTTTACGCAAACGGCACGAACATTTTTAAATTCGACGATTTGCGATGACGACGGCCATACTTAACATAGGATTCTCCACCTAGGGGGCATGTTTTTCTTTACGCCGCGTATCGCTTACGGAAACGTCGGAAAGTCACTGCGTCGGGCCCGCGTACAATCGTGAATTTCTGTCTCTCGCTGATTAACAAATTCTCGGCGTTAATCAGCGGGAACGCCCCGAGCGCCATTTTTAAAATTGCAGTTCCGATACAACGGCGAAATACAATTACGCCACTCGTATAGGAACTCCAACTCCGGCGTTTCTTGTTTTCTGCTTACAGAAAACAGAAACGCCGGCTCAAAGTGAAAGTTAGGCTGGCGTATCACTGATACTCCAGCCTCGCAGGGGCAGGGGCAATTGGACTATCTTGGTATAGGTTTGAAACATATAATCAGGTGTGAAAACACATATATAGAGGAAATATAAATAACGTTTTATTATTAGAATACTGGAACTTTTAATTTTAAAAGTAAAGGAGAGATTTGGGGTCAGATCTCTTCATAAAGAGGTCCCGTCATCCTTATTTCTATCACAAGAGATGTTCACATTCATTGTAATAGGAATAAAATTCATAATTTTTTTTTAAATAAACGGACATTGTAAAAAAAAAAAATTTAAGCGCCCCATCCTTCGAACTCGCGAGCAGAAGCGAACGCCGACGCAAGTCGTGCACGTATTTGTAAACGGTGTTCAAATCACACGTGAGGTATCATTGGGATTGTTATAGTGAGAGCAATAATTCTAGCACTAGACCTCCTCTGTAACTCTAAACTGGTAACCTATAAAAATGTTTAAATTGCCGCCTATGGAGATTTTTAAGCACCACAGTTCGTCGACTTTTAAAGTGTTGCATGTTGGGTATCTATTTACTTGGTGTAGCGTCATCTTTCATATTATACAAAAAATTGGGGGATATATATATATATATATATATATATATATTTTATAAAATGTATTTTTTTTAAAAAAAATGCTTTTGAAAGACATTGCAATGATCACCATTTTATTCCCTAGGGTCTCTGCTAATAAAAAATATATGTATATAATGTTTGGGGTTCTAAGTAATATTTTCTAGCAATAAAATACTGATTTAAACTTGTAAACAAAAAGTGTCAGAAAAGCCTAATCCTAAGTGACATTGCTGTTTATTGTTAGCGGTATGGGATAAATAGATATAAAGTGCTGAAGTTCTCTTAGGCCCCTTTCACACTGTTGGACCGTTTAGGCCCGTCTGTCAATTTTGACGGCGGACCTGATCGGCAGCTCCATGCATGCCTATGGAGCTTCGGATGTCAGTTGGGACGTGTCCGCTGACATCCGACCCGATCGGTCAAAATCAGACAGGTGGCTATACGTCCCCATCCGTCCATATCGGATCAGGTGAGATCTGATGAAAACGGAGCATCACACTTTTTAGGAGATAGGGGGTGGCTAACAATTGGTGAAATAATACAAAGAGGTGGGCGTTTCGAAACCCCTTTATGGCAAGCTCGGCAGGTTCGACATTTCTTAGAAACTCTGGGTGATGCAGAAAACTATAGTCGGACACTAACAACGTTTGAGGAATATTGTGGGGGAGAGGAGCCCCTCCCCCATGTGGCTTCAAAAATGTATACACTGTTGACAGCACCCTCAGAAGACTTTAATTTAAGGACCACCTAACGCCGATATACGTTGGCAGAATGGCACGGCTGGGCACAATCACGTACCGGTACGTAATTGGTTAATGCCCAGCCGTGGGTCGCGGGCGCGCTCCCGCAACCTGATCCGAAGCACCGTGACCGCAGGACCTGTGGACCAGATCGCCGCTGGAGTCCCGCGATTGGTCCCCGGAGGTGAAGAACGGGGAGAGCGGTGTGTAAACACAGCTTCACTGTTCTTCACTGTGGCGCCGTCATTGATCGTGTGATCCCTTTTGTAGGACCTACAGCCACACCCCCCTACAGTTAGAAACACAAATGAGGTCACACATAACCCCTTCAGCACCCCCTAATGGTTAACTCCCAAACTGCAATTGTCATTTTCACAGTAATCAGTGCATTTAAATGCATTTTTTACTGTGAAAATGACAATGGTCCCAAAAATGTGTCAAAATTGTGTCCGCCATAATGTCGCAGTCACGAAAAAAATCGCCATTAGTAGTAAAAAATATTTTTTATAAAAATGCAATAACACTATCCCCTTTTTTGTAAACTCTATAAATTTTGCGCAAACCAACCGATAAACGCTTATTGCAATTTTTTTTTTTACCAAAAATATGTAGAAGAATATGTATCGGCCTAAACTGAGGGAAAAAATATTTTTGGGGGATATTTATTATAGCAAAAAGTAAAAAATATTGCATTTTTTTCCAAAATGTTCGCTCTAATTTTGTTTATAGCGCAAAAAATAAAAACCGCAAAGGTGATTAAATACCACCAAAAGAAAGCTCTATTTGTGGGAAAAAGAGGATGCCAATTTTGTTGGGGAGCCACGTCGCACGACCGCGCAATTGTCAGTTAAAGCGACGCCGTGCCGAATCCCAAAAAGGGGCAAGGTCCTTTACCTGCCTAAAGGTCCGGGTCTTAAGTGGTTAAAATGTTGTGCCTGGCCAAATGGGAGAGAGACTTAGGCCAAACTTTGTCCCCAGCACAATGTCAGAATATTATACATCTGTCGGTAAAATCTTCAAGGTGTACGAAAATACAAGAATCAAATTATAAAATATTAACACGTTGGTATTATACGCCATCGCTTTTAAATACATTTTTTTTCAGAAGTTTCTGATAGGTGCTGGCGAGGATGTGGGGAGAAAGGGACAATGTTGCATATATTCTGGGCTTGCCCAGTAATAAGACAATTCTGGCAAACCGTGCAGAGAATCACTCAATTATTCACTGAGTATCAGATTCCAGACGATCCTGCTTTCTTCCTGTTACATTATACACAAATTCCACCTGAAAGATCTATAAAGTCCGCTCTGTGCCATCTGATAAATGCGGAAAAAAGCTGTATTGCAATAAACTGGAAGCATCCAAAAGTACCCTCAATTTCAATGTGGCTCAATAAAGACAGAAGAATAGGAATAATGGAGAAACTCTTGCCAATGATGATAGATAAGAAAGAACAAATCAAAATAATATGGGCACCATGGGAGATTTTTGTACAATCAGAGGAAGGTAAAAAAGCTATTAGGGGAGCAAGAATAACAATTACTCTGGCAGGGAGAGAGAGAGTAAAAGGAAGGTTGTTTGGACATCATGCATCAGAGGAGACAGCGGGTGTTTTGTAATTATTATTTAATTTTTAATATATATATATATATATTTTTTTTTTCTCTCTTGCCCATCTTTCCACATATAGTGGAGATGGGGAAGGGAGGAAACGGGGGACTTGAGGAAAGGGATACGGGGTGAGGGAATGGGAAAAAAGAAACCAGGAATGAAGAAAAATGGAGTTAAAGGTAGAATCGGTTAAAATGAGATACTAAAAAGAGTGGAGTATAGTGATTAATTAGGCCGGTTGATGTAGTATTGGGGGTAAAATAGACATAATTTCAAGAAGAAATAATATCCTTGTTATTTTCAGTATGTTTTGCCTGTTAACCACTTAAGACCCGGACCTGTAGTCCCCTTTCACACTTATACGACTTCTCCTACGATTTTGGACTGCAAAATCGTATGACAAGCCATTCTCCGTTCTACTGGCACGACTTTAAGTTGTGCCTACTTCAAAGAAGTCCTTGCACTACTTTGGTCCGAATTTGATGCCACTTACACAGGAATTAATTGAAATCGCGGTTGCGAAATGGCACGACTTTGAAGTCGTACAAGTGTGAAAGGTGTCTAAGGCAGCTAAAGGACCCGGCCAGGTTTTGCGATTCGGCACTGCGTCGCTTTAATTAACAATTGCGCAGTCGTGCGACGTGGCTTCCAAACAAAATTGGCGTCCCTTTTTTTTCCCCACAAATAGAGCTTTCTTTTGGTGGTATTTGATCACCTCTGCGGTTTTTTTTTTTTGCGCTATAAACAAAAATAGAGCAACAATTTTGAAAAAAATTCAATATTATTTACTTTTTCCTATAATAAATATCCCCAAAAAGTTTTTTTTCCTCAGTTTAGGCCGATACGTATTCTTCTACATATTTTTGGTAAAAAAAATCACAATAAGCGTTTATCGGTTGGTTTGCACAAAATTTATAGCGTTTACAAAATAGGGGATAGTTTTTATTGCATTTTTATTATTTTTTTTTACTACTAATGGCGGCGATCAGCGATTTATTTTTTTTTTTTCATGACTGCAACATTATGGCGGACAATTTTGACACATTTTTGGGACCATTGTCATTTTCACAGCAAAAAATGCATTTAAAATGCATTGTTTATTGTGAAAATTACAATTGCAGTGTGGGAGTTAACCACAAGGGGGCGCTGAAGGGGTTAAGTGTGACCTCATTTGTGTTACTAACTGTAGGGGGGTGTGGCTATAGGTGTGACGTCATTGATTGTGATTCCCTATGTAAGGGAACACACAATAAATGCGGGCGCCACAGTGAAGAACGCCAATCGCCGCTGGAGTCCCGCGATCGGTCCCCGGAGCTGAAGAATGGGGAGAGCCGTGTGTAAACACAGCTTCCCGATTCTTCAGCTCCGGGGACCGATCGCGGGACTCCAGCGGCGATCGGGTCCGCGAGTCCCTCGCATGCGCCCGCACGGCTGGGCTTAAAGGGCCATGTACATGTACGTGGATGTGCCCAGCCGTGCCATTCTGCCGACATATATCGGCGTGAAGGGGTCCTTAAGTGGTTAAATTGGAATTTAAGGCCTTTTTGGCTGTATTATTTCTTTGGGTGTAATATACGGGGGGAAAAAAATAATGTAAATAGTATATGAGATATTAGCTGAAGTTGAAGCTGTAATGGAATATTTCTATATGCTGTCTGTTTTTTTTTTTCTTAAAAATGAAAAAAAAAAGAATAAAAAAAAGAGATCTGATGAAAATGGACATGCTGTCCGTTTTCATCAGATCTCTCCATAGGAGACAGCGGTGCTGCACAAGCCCCTCCCCGCTCAGTGAGCAGAGAGGGACTTGTCATCTGCCGGCTCAGCAGAGATCAGCGGAGAGATCTCCCACTGAGCCGGCGGGAGCTGGCGGACTCGGTAGCGATGGAGTCCGCCTGTGTGGAAGAGGCCTTACACTTTCATAATATGAATATGACAGAAGTGGTTGATGGTCACCAGTATGATCTGCTTTGATTTTAGGTTCTTTAGCTGGTCTGATTGACATTTCCTCGCACTGGATGACAGACCTGAAGGAGGGGATTTGTATGTCTGGCTTCTGGTTTAACCACGAGCAGTGCTGCTGGAAATCGGTGAATGTGGAATTCGCAGACAGGAATAACTGTCCGGAATGGAGAAGTTGGTCCGAGTTAATCCTTGGAGGGTCAGAGGTGAGAGCTTAGAAGGATCTTTGATTTGTATCCTTGGCATTGGCACGTACCTGTGCCTTACTTGGGGGGGGGGGGGCTGCCTTATCTAAAAGGTTCTAAAATTAAAGGAGATGTACAGGGAAAGCTTGTTTGGCTGTATGTCTCCTATGGATCACAGAAGTGCGGTTTGTTCTGTACTCCTGTGACCCGTTTTCAGCAAATTGCGGGCTGGAGCTCGCTGTCAGCTGACGTCACAGAGCCGGTCCAGGCTTGGGCAAGATTGCAGTCATATAGTCGAGATTCGCCCACATGCCTGGACTGGCACCTATCAGCAGGCTGCTGAGAACCTGAGCCAATTGCTCCCGCCCACTCCACAGCCCAGCGCTCCTGTAAGCTTAGGGGGGGGGGGGGGCAGAGCATAGAGCCAGTGACCGTCATTCACCAGCTCTCTGCTTAGGGAGCTCTAAGAACCGAGCGATCGGCGGTGTTTCATCGCTTGGTTCTCATTTTTGGAGGCGCCAGGGGACAGATCCACCTGGGTAAGTATGATTCTTGGAAAAAAGCAAAATCCCATACTTCTCTTTTAGTCCCCAGCTTATATTAAAGGGGTTGTAAACCTTCATGTTTTTTCATCTTAAAGGGGTTGTAAAGGAAAACATTTTTTTTCCATAATAAGCATCCTTTACCTGCAGACATTCCTCTTTTCACTTCCTCATTGTTCATTTTTGCTCAGAAGTTGCTCTATTTCTTCTCTGTTCTGTTCACTTCCTGCTTGTCTGATTGTTACTCACCACCGTGAAGGGAGGCTTTACTGCAGTGGTCAGTGACATGCTCGCCCCCTCCTGGGAACTACATCTGTGCGGCAGGACGCTCTCTACGTGTTAGAGAATTCAAGGAGGTGTGAATTACTGGGCGTGCCGCAATGCATACTGGGAAATGTAGTTCTTACACGAACGAGCGCCGCAAACAGGAAGTGAATGAGAGAACAGAAACTAAAACGCCGGAGGTGATATAGATGAAGGAAATTTAATAGGTATTTACTTGTTTTTTTAATCATTACACTATTCTGTCTGTCTACCTTGCAGACATTAATTTTAGGCAAAAAAAAAATTTCCTTTACAACTCCTTTAATGCATCCTATACATTAAGGTGAAAACTTCTTCTCCAAGGGGGTGATATGATGCGGGGAGGAGCCGCAAGAGCCGAACGAGCGAGGGACCCCATAAGTCGATCATTGGGGCCACTCTGTGCAAAACGAACTGCACAGTGGAGGTAAGTATGACTTTATTTAAAAACAAAAAAACAAAGGCTTACAATCATATTAAAAGAGAAGTGTGGTCAAAGCTTGTTTTTGGTCCTACTTCTTATTTGTGTCACTTGTGTAATTTCATCATAAAGCTGCTCTAGGCGCTGTAAGCATCCTGATCGTATTGTCAGGATCCACACAGTTACCTGATCGACAGCTGGCTCAGGTTCTCGGAGCTCGGCTGAGAGCCAAACTCAGCTGCCACCAGCCCCCTTTTCCAGCCTGGCACTCCAGTAAACACTGTAGGGGCAGGGCAGAGAACAATGACTGGCAGTCACTGCTCTTCGCTCCAAGCTGACCAAGAACTCATCAGTCAGGGGTCATGTGATCAGTCCATTCTCTGGCTTAGAGCCGACAGAGACGGCTGCAGTTGACATGTGATATCGCACACCACTACAACGCAGGGATGTGAACTATCAAAAAATAAATAAAAATAAGAATAGTCTTATCTTTGTGTTGGGACTGCTCTAGGCATAGCTGCCCAATGTAGCCCAACACAGCAGGTGTAAGCGGGATCAAAGGCCGCGTACACACGTACGAGAACCTCGTTGGGCTAAACCCATCGTTCCGCCCGACGAGGTTCCCGATGAGCGGTCGGAAAAGCTCGTTGAGCCAAAGTCCTCATTGAACAACGAGGAAAAAGAGAGCGTGCTCTCTATTTTGGCTCGACGAGCTTCCCGATGGGACGCTCGTCGGAAGTGTACACACGACCGAGAACCTCGGCAGAATATGTCTCCCAGCGAGCTGGATTCTGCCGAGAAGCTCAGTCGTGTGTACGGGGCCTAAGAGGGAAAAGGATTGTATTTATTTCCTGTTGTGTCTCCAGGACAGGAAGTGGAAAAAGAGATTAACCAACATGCCACAACTGTATGCATTGCACACGGTTATGACACCTCCCCATTAACTTGAATGAGTTGCGTTCGGTGGTGGTAGTGCCCGCAGAAGGTGACAGGGAAGATTATCTTTGCTGATTTGTCGCCTCTCCTCCTCTGGTGCCCCAATTGGCACCTTTCGGGGATTCCCACTTCCGGGAGTCTGCGTCACAGGCCATGACGTTACCGCGGGGCTCCCTCCTCCTCCCGCTGTCGCCATACCAGTAAGAGAGAGGAGCGGGGCCTCGCGCATGCGCAGTAGGGTTTCCGGCGTGATGCCGTAAGGCTACACTGCCAGGTTCCCTTAGCAGCAAATGGCTTCTTGTTGTTATCGTTTTTACCTAAAAAAATAAAAACTTTATATGTATTCCTTTTTACACTCTTCTGTAATTTTATGGTGATTATCTGTCTCTTTTATTACTTTTGTCAACTAATACAATTTTTTTCTTTTTTTGGTGTTTGCAGGGGGCGTTCCCTTACATCTTGAATTATGTGATGTACATCCTGTGGGCGCTCCTCTTCGCCCTCCTTGCTGTCTTGTTAGTCCGCAACTTTGCGCCGTATGCCTGCGGGTCCGGTATCCCTGAGGTAAGTCTCTCTGAAGCTCCGCTGCTGTTCTTGGGTGTTCCCCCCTCTTCTTCTAGTTTCATTCCTCACTGTGAAATAAAATAGGAATTGGACGCTCTTATATACCATCTTGAAGTTTTTAAAGGATCGTCCGGAGTTCATCCTTTACTAAAAATAAATGCAAATTTTTTGAAGGTAAAAAGATGTGCTTTTACTATTTATTTATTTTTTGTTAGGCACCTGTAAAGCATTGCACTCGAAATCAGCAGTTCCACGGGTGCAATGTCAGGCTCCTGCAGACTTTCAATGTAGCTGTCTGCCTGAACCTCTGATACAGTTACTTCCATTCAGGAAGAATCAATGAACTATGAGGATGCTCGCCATCGCCCTGGTAGTTTGAGAGCTATTAGCTGTCAGCCACAAAGGCTGTTGGTACTTGTAGTCTATTCATTCAAAGAACTCTATGAATGAATGACACAGCCATTTGGGCGGCGAGGTGTAGAGCTGCAGAAGCAGGAACACGTTTCACTCTAAATAATAGTTGGCGTCAGTGGAAAGAGTGGTGCCCCATCATTGGTGTCAGTGGGAGGAATAGTGTCCCATCATTGGTGTCAGTGGGAGGAATAGTTTCCCATCATTGGAGTCAGTGGCAGGAATAGTGTCCCATCATTGGTGTCAGTGGGACGAATTGTGTCCCATCATTGGTGTCAGTGGGACGAATTGTGTCCCATCATTGGTGTCAGTGGGACGAATTGTGTCCCATCATTGGTGTCAGTGGGACGAATTGTGTCCCATCATTGGTGTCAGTGGGACGAATTGTGTCCCATCATTGGTGTCAGTGGGACGAATTGTGTCCCATCATTGGTGTCAGTGGGACGAATTGTGTCCCATCATTGGTGTCAGTGGGACGAATTGTGTCCCATCATTGGTGTCAGTGGGACGAATTGTGTCCCATCATTGGTATCAGTAGCAGGAATAGTGTCCCATCGTTGATATCCATGGGAGGAATAGTGCCCCATCATTGGTGTCAGTGGGAGGAATAGTGTCCCATCGTTGATATCCAGTGGGAGGAATAGTGTCCATTTGTTGGTGTCAGTGGGAGAAGTAGTGTCCTATTGTTGGTATCAGTGAGAGCGCCGTATTGCAAAAAATGGCTTGGTCATGAAGGGGGGTAAATCTTCCAGAGGGCAAGTGGTTAAAGGCTGTAACTCTGAGACATGCAGATCTTTTGCCCATAAGATTTCTAAATATGTCTTTAGTTCTGCTTTAAGTTCCTATCCTTTGGGAATAAGCCCCACCCATTGCCTCCTTATCCAATGGGTGGCCAGTAATGGTGCTCTTTTTGTCAGGAGGATAGTGGGCGGGACTTCAACCCAAAGCCACCAAGTTGGCACTCTTCTGATTTGCTTGCATGTTCTTTTCCTTTTTAGATTAAGACAATATTGAGCGGTTTTATAATCCGAGGATACTTGGGCAAGTGGACGCTGATGATCAAGACCATGACCCTGGTGCTGGCTGTATCATCCGGCCTGAGCCTGGGGAAGGAAGGACCCCTCATTCACGTGGCCTGCTGCTGTGGGAACATCCTGTGCCACCTTTTCACCAAGTACCGTAAAAATGAAGCCAAGAGAAGAGAGGTAAACTTTGCAACTTTTGATATTTTTTTTTTTTTTCATGCTTCCCCATGTCCATCATTATGGACCTCAAATTGTGACGATTTTGTAGACCGGAGAGAGCGCACTATTACTAGTATTGCTGTTTATTGTGACCTGTCAGCAATTATTTCATGCTGACTTGTAAAGTTACTGACAGGTCCTCTTTAATGATATTTAGTTCAGATAAAATCCTATCTATTTTTATATGTATCTGAGCTACTTGTGGGTTGAAACATCAACGGAGAAAAGAAGGAACACTGCTCACCGACCCAGTGCGCAAATATGTGAATGGGTGTGGCCTCAGCAAGTTCAGGTCCAGCCACGCCTCCCTGACATGTTTCGCCCTGCACACCAGTCCGAAACCTGTTAGGGGGGTGTGGCCTGGAGCGCCACTGGATTCTTTCCTCTGCTTTTACACCCCTGAATGGTGCGTAGGCGCCTAATCCCTTCACTGGAGATCTTTTTTTTCTCGGCTTAGAGCGCCACTGTAAGTTATACCTGGATTACTTGTAGGTTGAAATACATACATCTAGAAAATGAAGAACCCCAGCATGATTGGTAATTCAAGAGTCATTTAGTAGATCTATGCTTGGCCTTTGGAAATACACTGCTCAAAACAATGAAAGGAGCACTTTTGAAAACACATCAGATCTCAATGGGAAAAAATCTTATGCTGGATATCTATACTGGTATGGACTGGGTAATGTGTGAGGATCTATACTGCTATGGACAGGGTAATGTGTGAGCATCTATACTGGTATGAACTGGGTAATGTGTGAGGATCTATACTGTATGGACTGGGTAATGTGTGAGGATCTATACTGGTATGAACTGGGTAATGTGTGAGCATCTATACTGGTATGAACTGGGTAATGTGTGAGGATCTATACTGTATGGACTGGGTAATGTGTGAGGATCTATACTGGTATGAACTGGGTAATGTGTGAGGATCTATACTGTATGGACTGGGTAATGTGTGAGGATCTATACTGGTATGAACTGGGTAATGTGTGAGCATCTATACTGGTATGAACTGGGTAATGTGTGAGGATCTATACTGTATGGACTGGGTAATGTGTGAGGATCTATACTGGTATGAACTGGGTAATGTGTGAGGATCTATACTGTATGGACTGGGTAATGTGTGAGGATCTATACTGGTATGAACTGGGTAATGTGTGAGGATCTATACTGGTATGAACTGGGTAATGTGTGAGGATCTATACTGGTATGGACGGGGTAATGTGTGAGGATCTATACTGGTATGGACGGGGTAATGTGTGAGGATCTATACTGGTATGGACTGGGTAATGTGTGAGGATCTATACTGGTATGAACTGGGTAATGTGTGAGCATCTATACTGGTATGAACTGGGTAATGTGTGAGGATCTATACTGTATGGACTGGGTAATGTGTGAGGATCTATACTGGTATGAACTGGGTAATGTGTGAGGATCTATACTGTATGGACTGGGTAATGTGTGAGGATCTATACTGGTATGAACTGGGTAATGTGTGAGGATCTATACTGGTATGAACTGGGTAATGTGTGAGGATCTATACTGGTATGGACGGGGTAATGTGTGAGGATCTATACTGGTATGGACGGGGTAATGTGTGAGGATCTATACTGGTATGGACGGGGTAATGTGTGAGGATCTATACTGGTATGGACGGGGTAATGTGTGAGGATCTATACTGGTATGGACGGGGTAATGTGTGAGGATCTATACTTCTGTGGACTGGGTAATGTGTGAGAATCTATATTGGTATGGACTGGGTAATGTGTGAGAATCTATACTGGTATGGACTGGGTAATGTGTGAGGATCTATACTGGTATGGACTGGGTAATGTGTGAGGATCTATACTGGTATGGACTGGGTAATGTGTGAGGATCTATACTGGTATGGACGGGATAATGTGTGAGGATCTATATTGGTATGGACTGGGTAATGTGCGAGGATCTACAGTGCAGAAAATAAGTATTTGAACACCCTGCTATTTTGCAAGTTCTCCCACTTGGAAATCATGGAGGGGTCTGAAATTGTCATCGTAGGTGCATGTCCACTGTGAGAGACATAATCCAAAAAAAAAAATCCAGAAATCACAATGTATGATTTTTTTAACTATTTATTTGTATAATACAGCTGCAAATAAGTATTTGAACACCTGAGAAAATCAATGTTAATATTTGGTACAGTCGCCTTTGTTTGCAATTACAGAGGTCAAACGTTTCTTGTAGTTTTTCACCAGGTTTGCACACACTGGAGGAGGGATTTTGGCCCACTCCTCCACACAGATCTTCTCTAGATCAGTCAGGTTTCTGGGCTGTCGCTGAGAAACACGGAGTTTGAGCTCCCTCCAAAGATTCTCTATTGGGTTTAGGTCTGGAGACTGGCTAGGCCACGCCAGAACCTTGATATGCTTCTTACAGAGCCACTCCTTGGTTATCCTGGCTGTGTGCTTCGGGTCATTGTCATGTTGGAAGACCCAGCCTCGACCCATCTTCAAAGCTCTAACTGAGGGAAGGAGGTTGTTGCCCAAAATCTCGCAATACATGGCCCCGGTCATCCTCTCCTTTATACAGTGCAGTCGCCCTGTCCCATGTGCAGAAAAACACCCCCAAAGCATGATGCTACCACCCCCATGCTTCACAGTAGGGATGGTGTTCTTGGGATGGTACTCATCATTCTTCTTCCTCCAAACACGGTTAGTGGAATTATGACCAAAAAGTTCTATTTTGGTCTCATCTGACCACATGACTTTCTTCCATGACTCCTCTGGATCATCCAAATGGTCATTGGCAAACTTAAGACGGGCTTTGACATGTGCTGGTTTAAGCAGGGGAACCTTCCGTGCCATGCATGATTTCAAACCATGACGTCTTAGTGTATTACCAACAGTAACCTTGGAAACGGTGGTCCCAGCTCTTTTCAGGTCATTGACCAGCTCCTCCCGTGTAGTCCTGGGCTGATTTCTCACCTTTCTTAGGATCATTGAGACCCCACGAGGTGAGATTTTGCATGGAGCCCCAGTCCGAGGGAGATTGACAGTCATGTTTAGCTTGTTCCATTTTTTAATGATTGCTCCAACAGTGGACCTTTTTTCACCAAGCTGCTTGGCAATTTCCCCGTAGCCCTTTCCAGCCTTGTGGAGGTGTACAATTTTGTCTCTAGTGTCTTTGGACAGCTCTTTGGTCTTGGCCATGTTAGTAGTTGGATTCTTACTGATTGTATGGGGTGGACAGGTGTCTTTATGCAGCTAATGACCTCAAACAGGTGCATCTAATTTAGGATAATAAATGGAGTGGAGGTGGACATTTTAAAGGCAGACTAACAGGTCTTTGAGAGTCAGAATTCTAGCTGATAGACAGGTGTTCAAATACTTATTTGCAGCTGTATCATACAAATAAATAGTTAAAAATTCATAAATTGTGATTTCTGGAATTTTTTTTTTGATTATGTTTCTCACAGTGGACATGCACCTACGATGACAATTTCAGATCCCTCCATGATTTCCAAGTGGGAGAACTTGCAAAATAGCAGGGTGTTCAAATACTTATTTTCTGCACTGTATACTGGTGTGGACTGGGTAATGTGCGAGGATCTATACTGGTATGGACTGGGTAATGTGTTAGGATCTATACTGGTATGGACTGGGTAATGTGTTAGGATCTATACTGGTATGGACTGGGTAATGTGTTAGGATCTATACTGGTATGGACTGGGTAATGTGTTAGGATCTATACTGGTATGGACTGGGTAATGTGTTAGGATCTATACTGGTATGGACGGATACAGTGGAACCTCGGATTGTGAGTAATGCGTTTAATGAGCGTTTCACAATACAAGCACTGTATTTTTTTAAGTCCTGACTCTGTTTGCGAGTGTTGTTTCGCAAAAAGAGCAGGATTCAAGCCAAAGCGATGTGCAGTACCGCATTTAGTCTGAGGTGGGGGTGTGCTGGAGCAAAGCCATTCGGAGCCGGATGGAAATGCTTGGATATACTCCTTTCCTGAGCGTTTCCGAGGTTTGCCAAGTTCAGTCGAGCAGTCCTCGGGCCTTTTCGGGTGTTTCCGAGGCTCTATGGTACCCCCTCATGTCCGGCCACATGCGGTATTGCATGACATAGGAGTCAATGCAAAATAAATTATTTTCTTTCCATTGACTTCTATGGGGAAACTCACTTTGATATGCGAGTACTTTGGATTACAAGCATTCTCCTGGGAAGGAATATACTCGTAATCCGAGGTTCCACTGCATACTGGTATGGACGGGGTAATGTTTTAGACTCTATACTGGTATGGACAGGGTAATGTGTTAGGAATGAAAGGATGGCACATCGTTTGATGGAAATGAAAATGATCCACCTACAGAGGGCTGAATTCAGACGCCCCGAAAATCAAAGTGAAAAAATTATGCAGCAAGCTCGTCCATTTTGCTGAAATTTCATTGCAACAACTCAAAATGGTCTTCGGTAGTTTGTACGGCCCCCCCAAGTGCTTGTATGCATGCCTGACAACATCAGCGCATGCTCCTAATGAGAATACGGATGGTGTCCTGGGGTATTTCCTCCCAGATCTGGACCAGAGCACCACTGAGCTCCTTAAAAAACAGACTGAGGTGCAACCTGGCAGCACCGGATGGACCGAAACATAATGTCCCTGAGGTGTTCTTTTGGATTTAGGTCAGGTGAGCGTAGGGGCCATTCAATGGTATCACTTCCTTCATCCTCCAGGAACTGGCTGCATGCTCTCGCCACATGAGGCCGGGCATTGTCGTGCCCCAGGAGGAGGAACCCAGTGAAAAACAGTCAGAAAAGACGAGTAGGGAAAAAATGTCAGTGGTCTCCACCTGTAAAACCATTCCTGTTTTGGAGGTCGTCTCATTAACCACCTAGTGCACCTGTTGTTCATTTCATTAACACCAAAGCAGCTGTAAGTCATTAACAACCCCCTCTGTATACACCCCTCCCCTACTGTATAAACCCCTCCCCCTCTGCTACCAGATACATTTCCCAGGAGTTTCTTAGACTTGATGCTATACTCTAATTTAAACGTGATCCGTTAAAAAAATTTGAGCAGTGTATATAATTCTGTGAGGATCTTCACCTGCTATACACAGTACATTGCCTTTGTACATTTTAATATTGGTGACGCTTTTTTTTTTCTTCTGAAAAAACAGGTGCTATCTGCTGCAGCTGCTGCCGGAGTGTCGGTGGCCTTTGGTGCTCCCATCGGAGGAGTCCTTTTCAGTCTGGAGGAGGTAATTTTCATTTTTAAAGTGTGAAATAAAAAAACAAACATATTTTGTCCATTGTCTGCAATATATGCACATTTCCCCATTTTTTTCATCCCTTGAACTATGCTGCAGGTACAGAAAAATAACTTTTGATGGGCCAGAAATACTGTGTGCTTCTACCTACCTCTATGACGTGACAACACAGCTTTGAATTCCTAAGTATGTGGTGTCAGCCCTGCCTACATAATTTCTGATGGATTACAGAGAACACAGACCTCTCCTCCCTCTCCTCATTGCCATAACCCCTCCTCACTTCCATAAGCCCCCTCTCCTCCTTTTCATAAATCCATCCCCCCTCCTCATCAGCATAACCCCCCCAACTCCTCCTTCTCTCCTCCCCCTAAAAAATATCCTCCCCCTAAAAAATAAATAAAAAAAAAAACCTCAAACTCCTTCTAGTCTCCTCCCCTCTCCATTGCCCCACCGCCTCATCTACTTCCCCTTTTTCACCTCCATAACCTATTCCTCATTATCTCCTCCTTCCTCGCCTTCATAACCCCTCCTCTTCATCTCCAAAAGTGCCCCTCCTCGTCTCCAAAACCCCCCTTCCTCGCCTTCATAACCCCTCCTCTTCACCTTCAAAACCCCCCTTCCTTACCTTCATAACCCCTCCGCTTCACCTCCAAAACTGCTCCTCCTCACCTCCCAAAACCCATCCTCACCTTCATAACCCCTCCTCTTCACCTTCATTACCCCTCCGCTTCACCTCCAAAACTGCTCCTCCTCGCCTCCAAAACTGCTCCTCCTCGCCTCCAAAACCCCTCCGCTTCAACTCCAAAACCCTTCCTCCTCGCTTTCACAACCCCTCCTCCTCACTTTCATGACCGCTCCTCACCTCCAAAACCCCTCCTCCTCGCTTTCACAACCCCTCCTCCTCGCCTCCAAAACCCCGCCTCCTCGCCTCCAAAACTGCTCCTCCTCGCCTCCAAAACTGCTCCTCCTCGCTTTCACAACCCCTCCTCCCCGCTTTCATGACCCCTCCTCGCCTCCAAAACCCCTCCTGCTCGCCTTCATAAACCCTCCTCCTCACCTCCAAAACCCCTACTCCTTATCACCTTCATTACCCCTATGCATCACCTCTAAATCTGCTCCTCGTCACCTTCCAAAACCCATCCTCTCCTTCACAACCCCTCCTCTATATTACGCACACGCTACACAAGTCATATTATAATGGAATGTTATTAAAAATGACTTTTCCTTTTTTAATTCAAGTTGGGTTTTCTTTTGGTGGTAAATGGTAATGGATTTCTCCTGTGTTTATTTTGTA
This sequence comes from Rana kukunoris, assembly GCA_029574335.1. Taxonomy (NCBI): domain Eukaryota; kingdom Metazoa; phylum Chordata; class Amphibia; order Anura; family Ranidae; genus Rana; species Rana kukunoris. The sequence continues at coordinate 13,502,310 of CM056057.1, forward strand.
TTTTGTTTAATTTTGAATTTTTTTATTATCAAAGAGAAAACTGGTCCAAAATAGTAAAAAAAAAAAAAATAATCTTGCTTCTACCATAACCTACAACCAAAGAACAACCCAAATTGGATTCCCCTACTCCTGATGAATGCAGTGATACCACACGTGTATGGTGTTGCTTGTACCTGTAGTACAGCCCAAAAACAATACTGTACATTTTGCTTTTTTTTCCTCCCGAAAACACACGGATACTAAAATAAAGAACTGACCCCAACCTCTTCCCAAACACAAACCCTGCCACTGACCTAGATCAAACCTTGATCTAGGTATTTTTTTACACACACCTTTTATTTTATTTTATTTTTATTTTTATTTTTTGGGGGTCTGCAAAAATTTCAAGGGGTGTTAATTATTTTTCAAGGCACTGTAACACAAGTTTAAAGAGACCCTGTCGGCAACATAAAAACTTGCTTGTAAAAGCACATACAAATCAAATATATTAAATGTGTTTTTTCTTTCCACAATTTTTATTTATTTTTTGTTCATTTTCAATGTCGCTGTGGACTTGCCATGAAATTTGACAACTCCAGAAGAGTCGGATCCCTAGCACCGTCCCCTCCTTCCGTGCACTTCATAACTTTCTTTTCTTTTGGGAGTATCTAATTACTGACTGTGTTGGCCCAGCTCCTCCACCCCCCCCCCCCCTACATAACCTAAAAACAACTCCTGCGCACAGATGTGGTGTCCAGACCCCGATGATCCTCACTCGCTTCAAGTCTGAAAGGAGATCGCCATGGTTTGCTGCCCTCTTATCGTAGTACAAATGCAAACAACACAGAGAGTCCCCCAGCCTTGCGCATTACCTTAGTATACCATTTATTGATAAAAACATAATGCATAACTCATACTCGGACCATTGTGGATCAAAAACGTATCAAAGACATTGTTGCTGGATCTACTGCACGTGCTCCTAGGCTCTGGAAAACACCACCTGGTTCTATTTGGCTTACGAGTTTCAAAGGTTATCCCCTCTTAATCAGCCAGATGAAAGCTTACATGGTTCCAAGGGTATCACCTCTGCTTTTAGAGCCAGGGGAAGCTCACATGTTTCCAGGTGTATCCCCTCTTCATCAGAGCTAGGTCAAGCCTACGTGTTTCAAAGGGTATACCTTATTCATTAGAGCCAAGTGAAGCTTTACGTGTTTCAAGGAGTATATCTCCCTTTATCATAACAAGGTGAAGCTTGCGTGTTTCGAGAAGTACCCCCCTTCATCAGAGCCAGGTTAAGCGTACATATTTTCATGGGTATCCCCCTTCATCAGGGCCTGGTGAAGCTTACATTTTTTTTCGAAGGGTATCCCCTCTTCATCAGAGCCAGGTGAAGATTGCTTGTTTTCAGGGGTGTCCCCTCTTCAGAGCTTGGTGAAGCTTGCGTGTTTGCAGGGGTATCCCCCTATTTATCAGAGCCAGGTGAAGCTTTTATGTTTCCAGGGGTGTCCCCTCTTCATCGGAGCTTGGTGAAGCTTACAGGTTTTGAGGGATTATTCCTCCTCATCAGAGCCAGGTGAAGCTTACATGTTTCGAGGGGTTTCCCTCCTTCATCAGAGCCAGGTGAAGCATGCATGTTTTTAGGGGTATCCCCCCTCTTGTATACTCAAAAATGACTGAATTACAAGATCCTCCAAAATCATCTACTGCGTTTGCTCCTAGTCTCAGGAAGACCCCAGCTAGATTTATTCAGCTTACAAGTTTTAAGGGGTATCACCTCTTCATCAGAGCCAGGAGTATCTTACGGGTTTCAAAGGGTATCCCCTATTCATCAGAGCCAGGTGAAGCTTGCATGTTTCTAGGAGTATATCTCCCTTTATCAGAGCCATGTGAAGTCTATGGCCTCGATTCACAGACAGCAGGTGCACATTACGCCGCCGTAGCGTATCCCCTGTACACTACGCCAACGCAGCGCAGAGAGGCAAGCATGAAATTCATAAAGCCAGTGCTCCCAACGTTGCACCAGCGTGGCGTGGGTTTCAAAGGCGCAGGCCAGCATAGGTGGAAGTGGGTGTGATCTATGCAAATGAGGCGTGTCCCCATGCAAATGATGGGCCGAGCTTTAGACAAGTACATATAACAAACTGCGCATGCGCCGTGACGTGAACGCATCTCCCTGCGCATACTCACAACCACATCGGAAAAACTGCCTAAGATACGCCGGATCACTGTGTACGCCGTTAACGTAACCTACGCCCAGCCAGACACACGTCTAACGTAAAATACGCCAGCTTGTGTTCCCTGGTGCAGACCTGAGCATGTCTGTTGCTGAGTTACACCTCCTTTATGGGGAATAATTTTACGCCGGACGTACAACTTACGCGCACCGTGCGTAGCCTGTGTCAGGCGCACGTACATACATTCGTGAATCGTCGTATTTACCTAATTTGCATGTTTGAATGGCTAATCAATGGGAACGGCACCATGCACCCAGCCTAAATGTACGCCGGCGTAAGCAAGTTACGTTGGCGGGGTGTAGCCTGCAGGGTTACGGCGCATCTCTGTTTGTGGGTCTGGCGCACAGATGACGGTTAACATTTGCACTTACGTCGGCGTAACGTGTTATACGTCGGTGTACGTGCTCTGTGAATCCGGGCATATGTGTTTCAAGGAGTTTCCCCCATCATTAGATCTACCTGAAGCTTTTCAGGGGTATCGCCTCTTTATCAGAGCTAGGTGAAGCTTATATGTTTTGAGGAGGGTATCCCCCTTAATCAGAGCCAGGTGAATCGTACATGTTTCGAGGGGTATCCCCTATTTATCAGAGCCAGGTGATGCCTGCGTTTTTCGAGCCTGATGTAGAGGGGATACCTCTCGAAACGTGTAAGCCAGGTGGCATCTTTCCGAGCTAAGGAGCACGTTCAGTGGATCAAACAATATTGTCTTTGATGATTTTGTGATTTCCAATTGTTTGTAAGTTTTATCAGTAATTGGTTTACTAAGGTAAGGTTTGTGCTCCATCTCTTTTTTTGCTTTTATATAAACTCTGAGTTTACTGCTGAGATGGTGGTGCACACCAATAGTTTCTGGGCTTTTGGATATGTACACAAGGGAGGCTTCTACAGGTAAACTTGCCTAAAATACCTTAAATGCTCATATAATGTTATTGGAAGATTGTTGTTGAATAGTCTTGCAACGGCATCCCTTTACATGTGTGTCCACATTGACTTTATTGTGTTTACAGCCTTTATTTTTCTTGTAGGTGAGCTATTATTTTCCCCTGAAGACACTTTGGAGGTCGTTCTTCGCTGCGTTGGTAGCGGCTTTCACGCTGCGCTCCATCAATCCCTTTGGAAACAGCCGCCTAGTCCTGTTTTATGTGGAGTTTCACACTCCCTGGCACCTGGTTGAACTGGTCCCATTCATCCTCCTTGGGATATTTGGAGGTCTGTGGGGCGCCTTCTTCATCAGGGGGAACATCGCTTGGTGCCGTCGAAGGAAGACCACGAAGCTGGGCCACTATCCCGTGACAGAGGTCTTGGCGGTCACGGCCATCACAGCGGTTATAGCGTTTCCCAACGAGTACACTCGAACGAGTTCTAGCGAACTGATCTCTGAGCTTTTCAATGATTGCGGGTTGCTGGACTCGTCCAAACTTTGCGATTACCGTAACGACTTCAATAGTACCAATGTCGGGAACCTGCCTGACCGCTCAGCCGGTAGCGGAGTCTACACTGCCTTGTGGCAGCTGTCGTTGGCATTAATATTTAAAGCCGTCATCACCATCTTCACATTCGGTATCAAGGTAAGGGGTGGTGGGGTGGTATGCCCTTTTGTATGAGACTTTCTAACAGCTGTTCTTTTATCTGTTGCCACCCATGTAACGCATATGTGGGGTGGCAGAAGGGTGGGCTTTACCACCCCCACACCACGTATATGTGTTGCTGGGTGGCCTATGTTTCTGTGTTGAGTGCTAACAATCAGTATCCTAAGGGAACAGCTCCTGATCATTTGATCACTGTGACAGCCAATTAGAGTGATCATATGATTGATAATCCTCCTGCCCGCCTCCCCAGGGGTTCAGAACTTTTTACCACTTCCTGCCCAGGCTATAGCGAAATGATGGCTGTGCGGGACTCTCGTCGATCCAGGTGGACATTATATGATGCACGTTGACTCGATCTGTCACTGGTGGCCACAGCTGATGACTGATCACTGTACAGGCCCGCTGCCGGGGCCATGTCACCGCTGTAACCAATTGCAACAGGTCACATGTTGTAAACAATGGATGGCTTCCTTTCATCTGATCTATTGTGTACAATTGTGTTGCTAGCTGTGATTGGTCACAGTGATCACATGGTACAGACTGGGCCAATCACAGAACATCTGTGCCATGTGATCAGCTGTGGCCAATCACAGCTAATCACAACAAAACAAACCTGAATGAATCAGTTTTGTCTGCCTCATCCCTTGTCCTACATTGAACTTTATCGGGCTCTCCCCCTCTCTCTGTATTTTCATTTAGTAAAATGCTTGCTTAGGGCCCTTTTCACACTGGTGCGTTTTTGCCGCGGTAAAAATAGCGCTATTAAAACGCTCCCCATGCCCCTCTCCCTTGAAATTAATTAAAAATGCGATAAAATCGCGATGTTTTACCGCGATTTTAACGCTCCGTTTTTACCGTGGTTTTACAGCGGTTTTTAATTCATTTCAATGGAGGGGGCATGGGGAGCGTTTTAATAGCGCTATTTTTACAGCGAAAACACGGCAAAAACGCAACAGTGTGAAAGGGCCCTTATAGCAAAGTAATTCGCTGCTCTAAGCAAACATAATGTGTAAAAAATAAAATAAAAACACTGATGTCCTCACCCGAGCCGATTCTTCAATCACAGGCACCAGCAAGTAAGGGAAACAGGAAGTGAAGACTTGCGGCTCCACAGCCGGTCTCCTACTGCACATGACTGAGCCACTCTGCCTCTTGTATATGGTCCTGCTGTCTTGTGGGACCTGTGTTGTGTCCCAGAAGACTGTGGGGGGAAAGGGGGGGGGGGGAACCACTGTGCCAATTGAAGCAGGAAGTGAAAGCTCCCTCAAAAAGTGGCAAATGTGGTAGTGGCAGGGGAGACCTTTTGGGTGGAACTCGGCTTTAAAGCGAATCAGCACTTGCCATAACCCGCCCATCCACCCCTCCTCCCCTTAGTTGCACAAATCGGGTAATATTAATGGTGGTCAGTGGTGTGTGCCATCAATGCTGGTGATCGTTAGGCGAGTGCCCCATAACATTGGTGCTTGGTATTTATAATCAGTATTTATACAGTGCTGACAATTTATGTCGGGCTTTACATACTGCACATTCACATCAGTTCCTTCCCTCATGGTCCTTACAATCTAAGGTCCCTAACTCCCATTCATACATACTAGGGGTCGGTTTACAAAGGAGCCATTTAACCCACCAGCATGTCTTAGGAGTGTGAACCAGAGAACCCAGAAGAATCTCAAACAAACTATCAGGTTTCAGTGGTAGTGAGCCCTTGTAGAACGCCAACTTAGGGTGCAGAGTCTTAAAGCGGAGTTCCGCCAAAACATAAATACATTTGTAGCTGCTGACTTGCCTGTCCCCACAGTCCACTGATGCGGCGCCAGCATTCTTACTGTGGGCGCCCGTCTGTGGCTTCACAGCTGGGCACGCACTGCACATGCACGAGCCGTGAATGTCAGGGCAATCTTCTGGGACCTGTGACCCAGAAGATTGCAGGGAGGGGGGAGAGGTGAACTTCCTTCCGGCGCCACGGAGCCCGGAGAGGAAGTGGAAGCTGGATGCCTCTAAAAAGATGGTATCCCCCCCCCCATAAAAAATTACATGTCAGGGGGTCACCTTTACTTAAAGCATAAGTTCAATTTTTTTTTTTTTTTCCAAAACATTTTATTGGGATTATAGGCAGAAACAAGCAATACAGAAGGTATGAGATATCAAATTCAAAGGATAAGTAGAAACAATAGCAGTAAAAACAGGCAATTGTGGGATACATCTAAACATCAAAAACATCAAAGCTTGGGAGGGGACAAGGAATTATCCCGATCCACAAGCAGAATCTGACCAATGTACGGAGACCGTATAATGCTAATTAAATAGGAAGGGCAGAAAGGCAAGGGAGGGGAAAGAAAAGAGAGGGGGGGAGAGGGAGAAAGGGGGCCAGGGGGCATTGAGGATAGGGGAGAAGGGAGTGGCCATTGAGAAGAAAAACAAGACACCAGGTATATAATATGCAGCATAGAAAACATAGGGAGCAAGAGGAACATTAATCACTGTGTGGGGATCGGGTTCCCGGTTTGACCAGAATTTACCGTTAACAGGGCCTGGGGTGATGGCAGAGTCAAGAATGTGGGGTGCTTGGCTATGTCAGTGAGCTAGCATGGAGAGAAAAGACTAAGGGTGAGGACATCAGGGCTTGTTGCTCGGCCCCAGACAGGCTAAGTCTAATAAAGGCATCCCACTTCTCTGTAAACTTGTCCTTTGATTGTGTTGGGAAGGACCAAAGGTCTAGGTTCTCTTTGTATAGCAAAGACTTCAAGTGACTTATTGTTTCAGCCAACGAGGGGCGGGTAGCGGATATCCAGTGGTTAAAGATAGTCCTGCGGGCCACCAGGAGCAGGAGGAGGATCCAGTGCTTAGTACCTTGGGGGAGTATGATGAATTCCTCATCCGAGGCAAGGCACTGTGGAGGGGATCCGAACAGCAGGAGGCGAGGGTCCTTTTTCAGGGGGTGCTGAGTTACATCTTGTGCATATCGGAGAATTGAGGCCCAAAAGGTATCAATAGGAGGGCAGGACCAGAGGCGGTGTAGCAAAGTGGGCCGGAGGGTTAGGCACCAAGGGCAAGCAGGGCCGATATCTGGAGATTTTGTGGTGGAAAATGGATAGTAGGCCCTGTGGATTAGCTTAAATTGCGTTTCTCTCCACTCTTCACAGGGTGTGATAGTCCTTGTGAACCTATAGCCTCTTATGATGTCCTCCACTTCGATCTGGTCCGGCAGGTCCCTGGTCCAGGAGGCCATGGATGTGTATTGTAGGGGTTTGACAAACTCCAGGGATAATGGTCGGTATATGTCCGAAATAGAGTACTTCTTCTCTGCAATGAGCCTGTCTATGAAGGAGGATTGAAATCTAATAGTCTTGTTTGGGCAAAGTTTGTTGACAAAGTCTACATACTGCAAGATCGGATAGTAGTGGGCAGGAGGTAGAGTGTATTCCCTCGCGAGTTGAGCAAAGGATTTGGATTTGCCAGCTGAGATTTGAAATAAAGAGCATACATTGACTAGGCCCTTGTCTTTCCATTTCGAGAAGGGCTCATATTGAAGGCTAGGCGTGAACGTGGGATTACCACAAATTGGTAGGTGTCTAGAAATGTGAGGGGACAGGCCTAGTTTTTTCCTTACTTCCCTCCATGCCACAATGGTGTCACGAAAGAGCAGATTCTGCTTGATGGGGTTGGACAATTTTTGAAGCGAGCTATGGAGGAGAGCTGCTAGGTCCAGGGGACCGACTATAACTGATTCCAGTTCATAATTAGAGTAACGGGATGATCTAAGTATCCAGTCCACTCCAACTCTCAAAAGGCAGGCGAGGTTGTACACTCTTACATTAGGGAGGCCCACACCCCCCCTCGCTCGCTGGGAGATACAATTTCGACATAGCAATTCTGGGCCTACCCTTCCTCCAGATAAATTTGGCCAGGGCTTTATTCAGTGTTTGTATATCTTTGTGTTTCAGGAGAAGGGGTAGAGTTTGTAAAGGATATAGTAGGCGAGCAAAGCTGATCATTTTGAAGAGAGCACATCTCCCAAAGAACGAGAGGGGCAGGTTAGCCCAAACCTCCAATTCACTCGTCAATTTAGCAATCAGAGGTGGGTAATTTAGATAGTATAGAGAGGATGGTTCTTTACCAATTTTCAGTCCCAGGTAGGTGATGTGGTTTCCCGCTAGCCGGAGACAGGAGGGAGGAAGCTGGGATCGGGGAGAGTGTGGTCCTATGGGTAGGATTTCGCTCTTAGAGAAATTAATTTTTAGGCCAGAGCAGATGCGGAAAGAGTCAAAGATGTTCTGTATTGCAGGAATGTCTGTGTGGGGAGAAGTAGAGAATATGAGAATGTCGTCTGCAAATAGAGCCACCCTCATGTCCTCTCGTCCAAAAGGTATCCCATGTAGTAGGGGGGTGGTGTTAAGGAGGCGTGAGAGCGGCTCTATGGCAAGGTTGAAGAGCAGGGGGGAGAGGGGGCATCCCTGTCTCGTGCCTCTGTATAGCCTGAAGGGAGGTGACTGGACTCCCGCTGCTGTAACAGTAGCAGCTGGGGCAGAGTACATAGCCTGAATGAAGGTGCTGAAAGGGCCCTCTAGACCGATTCTATGCATAACTCGAGACAACCATTGGAAGCTGACATTGTCGAATGCCTTCTCGGCGTCTAAAGTAACAATAATCACGTCTCGCGAAGGGTTAGCTTTAGCATATTCCAAGGCGGCCATGACCTTACGGATGTTGGCAGCCGCAGATCTCCCCTTGGTAAAACCCGATTGGGCGCTGTGTATAAGCGAGGGCATTATTTCGCCTAACCGTGACGCAACTATTTTAGATAGTATTTTAGAGTCGACGTTCAATAGGGAGATGGGGCGGTAGGAGCCCGGATCCAGGGGGTCCTTGCCTTTCTTAGCAATTAGTTTGATGTTTGCGAGGTGCCCTGTCTGAAGGTATGGCCCCCCGCCCCAGATGTGGTTATAGACTGACAGCAGTGTGGGGGTGATTTCAGGCTTAAGTAGTTTGAAGAACTCAGGCGTAAAGCCATCAGGACCCGGTGCTTTGCCGTTAGCAAGTCCGCTGATAGTACCCCTGACTTCTTCAAGTGTAATGGGGGCATTCAGTCGTGTCAGTTGGCTTTGGTCTATCTGATCTAGGGTAATCTCATCTAACCAGTCGTCTGCTGGTCCAGGCTCCGTAGAGTCCGGGCCGTACAGATTCGAGTAGAATTTTTCCAATGTCTTGTTCACTGCCTTAGGTGTAGAAGACATGGAGCCATCTGGATTGCGTAGCTTACTGATGTGGGTAGGTGTGTAGGTTCCCCTAGTGATCCTCGCCAGAAGTTTCCCGGCCTTATTTCCAAATTTGTGGTACTGGAGTTGTAAGGCAGACAGCTTCATTTGTTCAACTCTGTCTGCCCAAGTATCAAAGTGATCCTTGGCTTCCTTCCAAGCAGAAAGATGCGCCTCAGTGTGCTGCGCAATGAGAAGTGAGTGGGCCAGTCTGACACGCTCGCTAGCCTCTAAGAATTGTTTTTGGGAGTTTTTCTTGTACGCTGAGGTGAAGGATATAATCCTCCCCCTCAGATAGGACTTGCCCGCTTCCCATAGTAAGTTAGGATCATTCACATGTTGGGCATTATTATGGAGGTAGTCCTCCCAGGCCCCAGCCAGCATCTCTTTGAAGTTGTCATTTTTGTTGAGGTAGGCCGGGAATCTCCATTGCCTGACTTCTGAGCGGTGTTGCAGATTACTTAGAGAGACCGAGACAGGGGAGTGATCAGAGATCAACAGGTCGTGTATGTGAGTGGAGGTTAGTTTCGGCATCAATAAGTGGGTACCTAAAAAGTAGTCTAGTCTGGCTGAAGACCCGTGAACGGGGGAAAAAAAAGTGTATTCCCTCTCCGTGGGATGTTGTACCCGCCATACATCTAGCATGTCAAGGGTCTGGGTCATATGAGACAGGAGAGTCGGGCGGTCCGAGCGAGCGGACGGGGCCCGTGAGTGAGGCTTGGACCTATCCTCCAGGTCACACATGGTGGAGTTGAAGTCTCCCCCCACAAGGTGTGGCGTGAGTTCCCCTGTGGCCAAACGGGGTGTTAGTTTAGCAAAGTAGGTTTGGTCAGGAGAGTTAGGGGCGTAGATGTTGGTAACCCGTATTTCACCCGAAGGGAGTTTAAGGTGTAGGGAAATGCGCCTGCCCTCATCATCTCTGTCTGTGGACAGTATATCATATACCAAGTTTTTGTGTAGTAGTATGATAACCCCTGCTTTGCGACCGGAGGAAGCTGACCCCAGAGCCTGCCCCACCCAACTCTTCTGTAGACGGAAGAAATCTTTTTCTTCCAGGTGTGTTTCCTGTAGTAGTGCTATGTCAGCCCTGAGCCGTTTCAGGTGTTTCAGGATTTTCATTCTCTTTACTGGAGAACGCAACCCCTTAACGTTCCAGGAAACTATGCAAGTCTGTGACATGAGTGTGAAGGATGAGTGATACTCGACTGGTTGTAAAGGACATATCTGTTACCTGGTGTAAGATGAGCTCCTGGAGTCGGTAAGCGAGCATTGTGTCTATGAGGTCTCTGGGAGCGTCTATAGAACCATCCTCTCAGTGGGAAAGAGGCCACATAGGGGGAGAAAAAAGGGAACAAGGAAGAAAGGTGAGTAACTGGGGAGAAGGGGGAACACATAAAACAGTAAACCATGACTTCTCTTTTTTCCACATGTCTTCCCACTTCCGGATGGGCCGCCTGACCTCCCACAATGTGTGTCAAACAGTTTTGACGTATGAATGCCGGCATCACCCCAAATATGGGATGGCAGTTATTGCAAGGAATAGGAGGAATCATACCAACCAGATAGATCTCAATTATGGCAGGAGTAGTGTCACACGGCTAATCCAGCAATAGGGAAACATGTCATGTCATCGCTCGATATGGGCGACGGAGCAGGTGCCTAGGATGAAAAAGTTAACACATTAAAACAACAGTATTTAACCAGAATAAAAGCTAAAGTATGCGCAAATGCAAACGTAAATGTAAATGGAGATGTAAATGGCCGAAGGCCTTATCACATAGCGGCCCCGCAGTCCCTGTCAGGTATGTCCAACTGACGATTGAGCGCTCGTGTTGCCTTTTACAGACAAAGAAACTTAGGGCAGATAGTCAAGGGAAAGAAAAAGAAAGAAGGAGGTCCGGCTCCCCTTAGTGAGTGATGTAGCATGACGGCCTGTGGTAAAAAAAAAAAGGATAACCTCCTAGGACAAAACAAAATGGGCCAGGACCAGGGGGAGCTCCATCTCAGCTTACTACATACCCAAGTCCAAGGGGGTCAAGAGAGACTAGGCTAGTCAAGACTAGGGTTCGCCAACAGCCGCAGTGAGGACGGCCTTGGTCTCACCCGGATCCCGGGTAATCGTGCATGGGTGTAGCTTTCAGTCGCTTGGGCGGCTCCTTCCTCTGACTTCTTTGGTCCCTGGGACCCTGCTTTGCTCTGTCAGCGTATGTTGGCGCTGTGCCTTGGTCTCCCGGCAGGGAATGAAGATAGGCCCGGGCCTTGTCTAACGACTGGATAGAGAGTTGTTGTCCATCAGGAGTCTGTAGGCGGAGAATGGCCGGGTATGCCAGTGAGAAGCGAATGCCTCTCTTGTACAGCTCTGCGCAGATTGGTTGGAAATCTTTTCGTTTGCGGGAGACCTCCGCTGAGTAATCTGCAAACAGCAGAATCTTGTGACCACCGATTTCAAGGGAGCGCGATTTGCGAAAGTTCTGCAGAATGTCCATCCGATCCGCATAGTTCAAGAATCTGGATATCACCGGCCTAGGGCGGGCGCGATCCTCCGACGCAGCGCCCATGCGATGCGCACGTTCCACCGTATACCCCCGACCTAGGCCCAGAGCCTCGGGGAGGACGTTGGAGCAGAAGTCAATCAGGGAGGTTGGTTTGAAGGATTCAGGGAGGCCAATAACCCTCAGGTTGTTCCTTCTGGAGCGATTCTCAAGGTCCTCCATGCGTTCATGGAGGTGCTGTTGGTCTTGGGCGAATCGTTCCAGCGTGGCGCTCATGTGATACTGATCATCCTCCACCGAAGCTATGCGTTGTTCAGCTGTGGAGATTCGTTTGGAGTGGTCATCTAGCTCCTTTCTGATTTGAAGCATCCCCTCGGTAACTGCCTTCTCCACAGTAGCAGCAATGGAGGGGGAGAGGAGCGCCGCAACAGCTTTGGCGATCCTGTCATAGGAGCTATCCTGATCCGATCCCCTAACGGCCACGGTGTCCATGTCCTCGGATGGCGGGTCAGCGCTTACCCCGGGTCTGTGCGTCTCCTGAGGCTGCGAGGCCTGTATAGGAGGGGGGCCTTGTGGCGTGGCGGCCATGTTGGACGAGGCCGCGAGCTCCGTCAGTGTGTCCGTGGAGCCGGAGCTCCGAGGTACGCGCGGCTGTGTCAGGTACCGATCCATGCGCTGGATCAGCGGTAGCAAGAGGGTGTCGAGAGCGGTGCAATTCGGGGCGATGCCGAGGATTTATATGCCGATTTCTGGGAGGTCAAAGCGGAGCCTCCGGATCTTTCTTCCCTCACATGCGGCGCCGGAACCGGAAGTATCAGTTCAATTTTTTAAGGGTGGAACTCCTCTTTAAGCCCCAACCTGCTTCTTCACCAGGGCCCGTGATGGTGGTTGAACCTATGACCCTAATGCTGATAGGTAGAAGTGCTAACCTCAAAGCCACTGTGTAGCCCAGTAAGCCCCCTTCCGCCTCCGTCTTGATGCTCAGTGTGCCCCCTTTGTTGTTAGTGGGAGCAGTGTTACTTGCACTGAAGCAACGGGGAGAAGCAAACTGCAGCAGAGGTGTAAGGGGAAGAACTATTGACATTTTATTGTTTTCATTTGTGATCACTGTGGCTGGTTCATAACAATCACAAGGTACAGAGCTGCTCTGAAAGGCTCTTTACGGTTTACCTACCTTGTCTAATGACAGAACTATCATAAGGAATCGTGTGCACATCTGCTGCACGCACAAGTTCTAAATAGAGTGTCTGTCATTTATAAACAGCGCTCCAGAAAAAAACGCACAACTCCCCGCTAGAACTGAGCAAGACACTTGGATAAGCTATAAAATATCTTCAGAATTACAGATCAAGTCTAGTTGACTTTGACCAGCTACTACTAGTTATTGTCTTCTGACTGCTGTCAGTGTTTAGAGAAGTGTAATGGCTCCCTATACTTGTTGGCATTGTACAGATCTCGTCCTTCCCCTCTCTCCATAGAACTGTACTGGTGGTATATTCTCTTATTTATCTGCTTTGGTCGTAAGGGGTCATTTGTTGAATAGATGGCGGCTATAGATCATCACTAATGGTGATCAGATAAATCTGCTTTGTGTTTTGATTTCTGTTTAGAACTCTTTGTAAAATTATATGGTTACATCATCAATTTCTTTGTATGTAGGTGCCTTCAGGTCTCTTCATCCCGAGTATGGCTGTGGGGGCCATAATGGGAAGAATTATGGGGGTCAGTATGGAGCAGCTGGCGTTCCACCACCGTGATTGGTTCCTCTTCAAGGGATGGTGTAGCCAAGGAGCCGACTGCATTACTCCGGGACTATACGCCATGGTGGGAGCAGCTGCTTGTCTAGGTAAGTACTGTTTTCAACTTGCCCTATTGGTACTCTTTGCAACACTCCCAATAGGACTAACTGGTCGTAAGTTTGTTTTGCCACCTTATTTTAAAGGAAGAAGCATCATAAAAATGCTGCAGGTATAAGGTAGGTTCCAGAAGGCTGCAGACATGGCCATTCTGGTAGTCACTTTTTTATCATAGTACTGAATTTTGCCTTCTGCACATTCCCAAATGGTTAGCCTATTATACATAGTGTGCTTATTGGAATGCAAGTGGGGGAAGTGCCAGCAAGCTGACACTACCTGGATGTCTCAGAGCTATGCCCGTCAGAACAGAGCTGAGTCTCTGTTGGAAGTAGAATGAGCTGAGTTGCTGGGAGTGGGGAGCAGGGTGAGCTGAGCTGCTGAATTGCTGCAGAGAATAGGAAGCAGTGTGAGCTGAGCTGCTGCTGCAGGAATAAGGTAGGTTCCAGAAGGCTGCAGATATGGCCATTCTGGTAGTCACTTTTTATCATAGTACTGAATCTTGCCCACCCATTCTTGCCTTCTGCACATTCCCAATGGTTAGCCTATCATAGTCTGCTTATTGGAATGCAAGTGGGGGAAGTGCCAGCAAGCTCTGACACTACCTGGATGTCTCAGAGCTATGCCCATCAGAACAGAGCTGAGTCTCTGTTGGGAGCAGGGTGAGCTGAGCTGCTGGGAATGGGGAGCAGGGTGAGCTGAGCTGCTGGGAATGGGGAGCAGGGTGAGCTGAGCTGCTGAGAATGGGGAGCAGGGTAAGCTGAGCTGCTGGGAATGGGGAGCAGGGTGAGCTGAGCTGCTGGGAATGGGGAGCAGGGTGAGCTGAGCTGCTGGGAGTGGGGAGCAGGGTGAGCTGAGTTGCTGAGTCACTGCTGGGAGTGGGGAGCAGGGTGAGCTGAGTTGCTGAGTCACTGCTGGGAGTGGGGAGCAGGTGAGCTGAGTCACTGCTGGGAATGGGGAGCAGGGTGGGCTGAGCTGCTGGGAATGGGGAGCAGGGTGGGCTGAGCTGCTGGGAATGGGGAGCAGGGTGAGCTGAGCTGCTGGGAATGGGGAGCAGTGTGAGCTGAGCTGCTGAATTGCTGCATAGAATGGGAAGCAGTGTGAGCTGAGCTGCTGAGTCGATGCAGAGAATTGGGAGCAGGGTAAGCTGAGCTGCTGGGAATTGGGAGCAGGGTGAGCTGAGCTGCTGGGAATTGGGAGCAGGGTTAGCTTAGCTGCCGAGTCACTGAGGGTGAAGCAGGGGTAGTTGAGAATTAATTACTCCGCAATGCCTGCAACTGCAGAGGTCAGTGAGGACTTGTTGTAAAGGTCACTTACAGTTTGTTCTGAAAATCTAAATACTTGCATGCTCATATTCTAGCCAGGGCTTCACTTAAGCAGTGATATATATTGGATCTTTACCCTCCTAAAGTAGTTCTAAAGCCTTAAGGTTTTTCTTCTTAATGCAATCTAAGCATTGGGGGGGGGGGGCTTTTCTGCTGCAGCTCTCCCCCCCCCCCTTTTCCTTGCCTTCAGCGATGTGCACTACAGCAGAGGCTCCAGCCACTGTCTGCCTCCTCACTTGGGCAGCATGTTAGCAGCGGGAGCCATTGGCTTCTGTCTATCAAATGCTGTGACACTGGATCAGGAATCGGGACCAAGTCCCACTTTCTTGTGTCGATGGACGCATTAACGAAACTTGGGAGGGAGCAAGCAAGGGTGCCTCCATGAAAAGTAGCTTTCCATGGGGGCTCCTGCCGAAAAGGTGGGGCCTGGAGCGCCGGCGGGAGACCACCAGAAAAAGAGAATTGTAGCTGCTCTGTGCAAAAGAGTGAATTGCCTGCTGTGCCTCCTGGGATATACATGTTACATATCCCAGGAGGCATAGCCATTCATTCAGAAAAGGAGAAGGGGCGGGTCTATCGGTGCATCTTTGGGAGGCCTGCCCACTGAACCCGGAAGAGACGGCAGGACTCTTGATGACGTCAGAAAAGAATATGGCGGTGCGGGACAGACTGGTGGCAGGAGGATCTCAGCGGGACAATGCTGGATCCGCTTCATGGGTGAGACTAAAACATTTTTTTTTGCTAGAAAATTACTTAAAACCCACAAACATTCTATATATATTTTTTTTCTAACACCCTAAAAAATAAAATGGCGGTCATTGCAATACTTTTTGTCACACCGTATTTGCGCAGCGGTCCTACAAGCGCACTTTTTTTGGAAAAAATTAACTTTTTTGAATTAAAAAATAAGACAGCAATAAATTTGGCCCAATTTTTTTATATATTGTGAAAGATAATGTTACGCCGAGTAAAATGATACCCAACATGTCACGCTTACAAATTGCACCCGCTCGTGGCATGGCGTCAAACTTTTACCCTTAAAAATCTCGATAGGCGACGTTTAAAAAATTCTACAGGTTGCATTTTTTGAGTTGCAGAGGAGGTCTAGGGCTAGAATTATTGCTCTCGCTCTAACGATCGCGGCGATATCTCACTTGTGTGGTTTGAAAACCGTTTTCATATGCGGGCGCTACTCACGTATGCTTTCGCTTCTGCGCGCAAGCTCGTCGGGACGGGGCGCTTTAAAAAAAAAATCTTTTTTTTTTTCTTATTTATTTTATTTTATTTTTTTACACTGGAAAAAATAAAAAAAATAAAATGATCACTTTTATTCCTATTACAAGTAATGTAAACATCCCTTGTAATAGAAAAAAGCATGACAGGTCCTCTTAAATATGAGATCTGGGGTCAAAAAGACCTCACATCTCATATTTACACTAAATTGCAAAAAAAAAAAAAAAATTTGAAACTGTCATTTTTTCAAAATACAAAAAAAAAAATGTTTCTTTAAGACGCTGGGCTGGGCTGACGTTTTGACGTCACTTCCGCCCAGCAGAGCTATGGGGACGGGTGGGGGCGATTTTTCCCTCACTCGTATCCCCACACAGCAGACGAACGGACCCGATCGCCTCCGCCACTACCGACGGCTCCGATAAGCGGCCCTCTCCCGCCGCCGATAACGGCGATCTCGCGGCGAATCCGCCGGGGAGACCTCCGTTATGTTTTACAGGACCGCTCGCACTAAAGATGGATATCTCGGTTGTGGCAGCAGCTGCTGCCTTTACCGAGATATCCACCTTCAAAATGCCGACGTATAAACTCGTTCAGCGGTCGGGAAGTGGTTAATAAAGCAAAAAAATCCTGGTTTGTTCGGACACCTAGCAATCACATTTTTTGCCATGTTGCTTTGTAGAGAAGCGTGGACTCGGTAGAACTATTTTGCCAATGTTTTTGCATTTTAGTTCCTTGGGTTAGTGCAGGAAACCTTTTTCTTTGCTGTTTTTTTATTTTATTTATATGAATATTTGTGATAGAAGCTTCTAATGTTCAACTTGTACCTTTACCCATTGCAGGAGGAGCCACACGCATGACCGTCTCCCTGGTAGTAATCATGTTTGAATTAACCGGTGGACTGGAATACATTGTGCCTTTAATGGCTGCCGCCATGACTAGTAAATGGGTGGCAGATGCCTTGGGAAGGGAAAGTATTTACGATGCCCACATCCATTTGAATGGGTATCCTTTTCTGGAAGCTAAAGAAGAATTTAGCCATAAGACATTAGCAATGGATGTCATGCGCCCGAGGCGTAACGACCCGTCTCTGACGGTCATCACTCAGGACAGTATGACGGTGGCCGATATCGAGGCGGCAGTCAACGAAACGACGTACAGCGGCTTTCCCGTTGTGGTTTCCCGAGAGTCCCAAAGGCTCATGGGCTTTGTGCTGAGACGGGATCTGATCATCTCCGTTGGTAAGTCACTGGTTTTCATTTGGGTTTTGAATCCATTGGGCAGTATTACTACTTTTTTAATGTTTAAAATGTATACAGTGCCTTGAAAAAGTATTCGTACCCCTTGAAATTTTTCCACATTTTGTCATTTAACAACCAAAAATTTAAATGTATTTTATTGGAATTTTATGTGATAGACCAACAAAAAGTGACACATAATTGTGAAGTGGAAGGAAAATGATAAATTTTTTACAAATAAAATTTGTATGGCGTTAATACTTTGTAGATCCGCCTTTCACTGCAATTACAGCTGCAAGTCTTTTTGGGGTGTCTCTTCCAGCATTGCACATCTAGAGAGGGACATTTTTGCCCATTCTTCTTTTAGAAAATATCTCAAGCTCTGATTTAATGGAGAGCGTCTGTGATCGGCAATTTTCAAGTCTTGCCACAGATTCTCAATGTGATTTAGGACATGGCTGGAGGGACATGGCTGCATATGTGGGGGACATGGCTGGAGGGACATGGCTGCATATGTGCGGGACATGGCTGGGGGGAAATGGCTGCATATGTGCGGGACATGGCTAGAGGGACATGGCTGCATATGTGGGGGACATGGCTGGAGGGTCATGGCTGCATATGTGGGGGACATGGCTGGAGGGTCATGGCTGCATATGTGGGGGACATGGCTGGAGGGACATGGCTGCATATGTGCGGGACATGGCTGGGGGGAAATGGCTGCATATGTGCGGGACATGGCTAGAGGGACATGGCTGCATATGTGGGGGACATGGCTGGAGGGACATGGCGGCATATGTGCGGGACATGGCTGGGGGGAAATGGCTGCATATGTGCGGGACATGGCTAGAGGGACATGGCTGCATATGTGGGGGACATGGCTGGAGGGTCATGGCTGCATATGTGGGGGTCATGGCTGCATGGTCATGGCTGCATATGTGGGGGACATGGCTGGAGGGACATGGCTGCATATGTGCGGGACATGGCTGGGGGGAAATGGCTGCATATGTGGGGGACATGGCTGGAGGGACATGGCTGCATATGTGGGGGACATGGCTAGAGGGACATGGCTGCATATGTGCGGGACATGGCTGCATTTGGGGACACATTTAAAAAAAGTATCGGTATTCGGTATCGGCGAGTACCTGAAAAAAAGTATCGGTACTTGTACTCGGTCCTAAAAAAGTGGTATCGGGACAACCCTATTGAAAACCATTTATCTTTTCCCTATCACTTCACAATTATGTGACACTTTGCGTTGGTCTATCACATAAAATCCCAATAAAATGCGTTTACGTTTTTGGTTGTAATATGACTACATGTGGAACATTTCAAAGGGGTATGAATACTCTTTCAAGGCACTGTATAAGGGAGATGTTTTACCTGCCAAAGAATTTATGTCCATCCAGTCTTGAGATATACAGCTGCAGCTTTTGATGCATATTGCAAGAAGCTCACAGTGTGCAGTGAATTCAGAGTAATTTCAGTACAGGAAAGGAGCCGGTACAAATGGGTAAGGCAAAGTCTGCGTTCACAGGCGGCAGAGACGAGTCTAATGTAAAATGTTCCTTTTTTTTACTTCTCAGAGAGCGCCAGGAAGAAACAAGACGGAATAGTGAGCTCATCACGGATATACTTCACTGAACACACCCCTCCCCAACCTCCCACGTCGCCTCCTAGCCTAAAGCTCCGCGCCATTATGGACCTCAGTCCTTTCACCATCACTGACCAGACTCCAATGGAAATCGTGGTAGACATTTTCCGCAAGTTGGGATTGCGTCAGTGTCTGGTGACGCATAATGGGTGAGTAATGTTATAGTAAGAATAGCCAAAACCTTCTTCCCTTTTTTTTTAGGCAATATCCTCTGTCCTTTTAACCACTTGCCGATTGGGCCATAGACAAACGACACCCTGGTGGGGAAGTGGAATACCGAGGTTATGGCTGCAGCAACATGCCATGTCGGCCGGTAATTCTCTACAAGATTAAAGTGGTCCAAATGGCAAATTCTCCACTGGATCACTTTTGAGATGCATCAGGAGGGGTGTCGATTACACCACCGCTTCCCAGTGGTTCCCAAAGTTACCTGATCGATCAGTGAAGCTCTGGACCCATCCGGCGCCAGTAGTGGATTGGCATAGAGAATGAGTGAAGACAAGATGGCCTCCACTCATCTCTACAGCCTTGGAGGACTGGAGCGACATCATGACATCACTTCCGGTTCCTCCGGCAAGGCTTTTTTATTTTTTTAAACACTTCAATACCAGGCATTTTCACCCCCTTCCTGCCCAGGCCAATTTTCAGCTTTCAGTGCTGTAAAATTTTGAATCACAATTGTGCGGTCATGCAACACTGCTATAAACAAACAAAAAAGGAAATATGGGCCAGATTCACGTAGGGCGGCGTATATTTGTGCGGGGTTAGCGCATCTCATATGCGCTACGCCAATGTAACGTACAGAGGCAAGAACAGTATTCACATAACACTTGCTCCGCAAGTTGTGGCGGGCGTACCGTAAATTGTCCGGCGTAAGCCCACCTAATTCAAAGTAGGAAGGAGGTGGGAGTGATCTATTTAAATTAAGCGTGACCCCATGCAAATGAATGGCCGAACGAACGGCACATGCGCGCGCATGCTCAGAATCACGTCGCATATACTCCCTAAGATACGACGGCTCAATGCCTACGACGTGAACGTAACCTATGCTCAGCCCCATTCACGTACGACTTAGGTAAAATTTGATGGCTGTTCCGACGTCCATACCTTTGTATGACCTGCACCTCACATAGCAGGGGTAAAGTTACGCCGGACGTATGCCTTACGTAAACAGCGTTGATTACAGCGACGGGCGCAAGTACGTTCGTTAATCGGCGTATCTTGCGCATTTACATATTCAACACGTAAATCTATGAAAGCGACCCTTGCGGCCAGCGTAAATATGCGGCCAAGATCCGACGGCGTAGGAGACTTGCATCGGTCGGATGAAGCCAAAATTCAGATGTATCTTATTTCAAGAATAAGGCGCATAGATACGACGACGCATCCATTTTTTTACTTGTAATGGCGGCGATCTGCGGTTTTTATCGTGACATTGGGGCAGACAGATCAGACACTTTTGACACAGCGCTCAGTACTATAAATATGCACTGATTACTGTACAAATATGAAAAAGGGGTGTACTGCGCTAATTCCATAAATAGTATATAACACTAATAATAATGGTCAAAGGTAGAGCTGCGCAAAAACTGTACTATAAACTTTACTATACTGTAAAAATATCACTGGCAGGGAAGGGGTTATGTCACGTACCTGGGTGTGAGCCTGAAGTGTGGAGGGAGACCTCCCGTACAACCCCGGCTCAGAGACCACTGGAATGGAGACAGCGGTGGTAAGAGCATGGTGAGGTAAAGGTTCCTGTTGTGGTTGTTGCTGCTGGTGAAGCTGGAACCGCTGGACAGGAAGCAGGTGATGCAGGTCGGCAGGCTAGTGAATGCAGGTCAGCGGATGCAGGTCAGCGGAGCAGCAGATGCAGGTCAGCGGAGCAGCAGATGCAGGTCAGCGGAGTCAGACAAGCCGGGTCATACACTTCAGAGTAAAGTATAATCGGCAGGCAGGAGAATAGTCAGGGTCCAGGCCTGGTCTAGGCAACGGGTAATTAGGCAGAGCACAAGCAGGGTCAACAACCTGAAGTCAGGACTGGAGATGGAAGCAAGGTCAGGAAGCCGGGTCATATACTGAAACAGAATGCTTCATGCAAGAACAGGAACAACAGGGAACAGACGCAGATAAAGCCACGAGGTGCAGCATTCCTGCAGTGTCTTTTATAGGCTGCTGGGCGCCGTGTCTAACGTGCGCACAGGTGCGCCTAACGTGCCCGCATAGGTGCGCGTGACGTCCGTGGTTCGCGCATGCGCATAGGGGCACGCCTACGGAAGCAGAACGTCCCTGACAGGTTAACACTACTGGGCGGTCAAGGGGTTAAATGTGTTACCTAGGGAGTGATTCTAACTGTTAAGGGAGGGGACTGATTGGGGAGATGACCGATCGGTGTTCCTATATACTAGGAACATGCAATCGGTCTTCTCTCCCCTGACACGACACGTGGATCTGTGTGTTTACACACACAGATCCACTTTCCTACTCTGTGACCCACAATCGCGGGGGCCCGGTAGACATTGTGGCCGGCAGGCACGCACACTGGCTCCTGAGTGAGGTGGCGGGTGCACCCCCTAGGCTGCCCGGAAACCATGGACGTCATATGATGCCCGCCAGGGATGGCAGAGCCACCTTGCGGCTGTCATATTACTATACACGGGATGGGAAGTGGTTAAAGCAAGAAAAAAATTATAATTATTATTAAGTAGAGAGATCTGGGGTCTTATAGACCATAAATACTTGTCACTCTTCCATAAAGGGCAGATTTGTGGAGAGCACGACTAATAGTTGTCCTGTGGACAGATTCTCCCCCCTGAGCTGTGGATCACTGCTTACCATGGTACTGTTGGCTGCTTCTCTGATGAATGCTCTCCTTGCCCGGCCCGGTCAGTTTAGGTGGACGGCCATGTTTTGGTAGGTTTGCAGTTGTGCCATACTCTTCCCATTTTCAGATGATGGATTGAACAGAGCTCCATGAGATGTTTAAAGCTTGGGATATCTTTTTATAACCTAACCCTGCTTTATACTTCACAACTTTATCCCTGACCTGTCTTGTGTGTTCCTTGGCCTTCATGATGCTGAGAATAAATTGCACACAGGTGGACTCTATTTACTAATTAGATGACTTCTGATGGCGATTGGTTCCACTAGATTTAAGTTAGGGGTATCAGAGTAAAGGGGGCTGAATACAAATGTCCCCCCCCCCCCCCCACTTTTCACATATTTATTTGTAAAAACTTTTGAAAAACATTTATCATTTTCCTACCACTTCACAATTATGTGTCACTTTGTGTTGGTCTATCACATAAAATACATTTACGTTTTTTTGGTTGTAACATGAAAAAAAATGTGGAAAATTTCAAGGGGTATGAATACTTTTTCATGGCACTGTACGTGGATTTTACCTGGCCTTTTGATTTCTATTCCAGGAGACTGCTGGGAATTATCACAAAGAAGGACGTCCTGAAGCATATAGCACAGATGGCCAACCAGGATCCAGACTCTATATTGTTCAACTGACCCCGCATCCTCGTGTAACGTGAACTTTTGGGTCCTTTGAAGCCATACTCAGTATCACTTTATGGTGTTTTTGACACCTTCATATTACTGTGAAGAGAAGTGCCTCGCTTCATGCCATCGGAGCCCCCCCAACCCCCTGGCACTGTATTTTCTCAGCTCTACCCAAGCGACATGGAGTGAAGGACACTTTCTCGCATCCTTGTCTGCAGCAAACGACCCGTGCGTCTTACCTGGAGTCTTCATATAACCTTTGATTTGGTGGAGATTCCTATCTAACAACGGGAGGAGCTGGCCTAAAAACATATAAGGAAAGGCTATGGGTGGCCATGCACCTTTAATAGGAAGAATTAATAAATTATATATTTAAATTGATATATTTTCCTGTCTTAAAAAGGTCAACTATTACCACTGTATGCAGCAAAGGAGGACTCTGTTAGAGACAACATTTGTTTTTCTGTGCCAAGAATTGCATTTAAAGCCCAAAGGAATACAAGTAAGGTGTGCAAAGTCTGACAGTGACCTGAGAAAGCAGCCACAGTAGAAAGTAGAAAAGCCTGTCCCCTGTTGGCATGGTGTAGAGGAGGACATGTGGGGGTTAATTTACTAAAACTGGAAAAGTGCAAAATCTGGTGCAGCTCTGCATACAGTGCGGAAAATAAGTATTTGAACACCCTGCTATTTTGCAAGTTCTCCCACTTGGAAATCATGGAGGGGTCTGAAATTGTCATCGTAGGTGCATGTCCACTGTGAGAGACATAATCAAAAAAAAAAATCCAGAAATCACAATGTATGATTTTTTTAACTATTTATTTGTTTGATACAGCTGCAAATAAGTATTTAAACACCTGAGAAAATCAATGTTAATATTTGGTACAGTAGCCTTTGTTTGCAATTACAGAGGTCAAACGTTTCTTGTAGTTTTTCACCAGGTTTGCACACACTGAAGAAGGGATTTTGGCCCACTCCTCCACACAGATCTTCTCTAGATCAGTCAGGTTTCTGGGCTGTCGCTGAGAAACACTCCCTCCAAAGAGTCTCTATTGGGTTTAGGTCTGGAGACTGGCTAGGCCACGCCAGAACCTTGATATGCTTCTTACAGAGCCACTCCTTGGTTATCCTGGCTGTGTGCTTCGGGTCATTGTCATGTTGGAAGACCCAGCCTCGACCCATCTTCAAAGCTCTAACTGAGGGAAGGAGGTTGTTGCCCAAAATCTCGCAATACATGGCCCCGGTCATCCTCTCCTTAATACAGTGCAGTCGCCCTGTCCCATGTGCAGAAAAACACCCCCAAAGCATGATGCTACCACCCCCATGCTTCACAGTAGGGATGGTGTTCTTGGGATGGTACTCATCATTCTTCTTCCTCCAAACACGGTTAGTGGAATTATGACCAAAAAGTTCTATTTTGGTCTCATCTGACCACATGACTTTCTCCCATGACTCCTCTGGATCATCCAAATGGTCATTGGCAAACTTAAGACGGGCCTTGAAATGTGCTGGTTTAAGCAGGGGAACCTTCCGTGCCATGCATGATTTCAAACCATGACGTCTTAGTGTATTACCAACAGTAACCTTGGAAACGGTGGTCCCAGCTCTTTTCAGGTCATTGACCACCTCCTCCCGTGTAGTCCTGGGCTGATTTCTCACCTTTCTTAGGATCATTGAGACCCCACGAGGTGAGATTTTGCATGGAGCCCCAGTCCGAGGGAGATTGACAGTCATGTTTAGCTTCTTCCATTTTCTAATGATTGCTCCAACAGTGGACCTTTTTTCACCAAGCTGCTTGGCAATTTCCCCGTAGCCCTTTCCAGCCTTGTGGAGGTGTACAATTTTGTCTCTAGTGTCTTTGGACAGCTCTTTGGTCTTGGCCATGTTAGTAGTTGGATTCTTACTGATTGTATGGGGTGGACAGGTGTCTTTATGCAGCTAATGACCTCAAACAGGTGCATCTAATTTAGGATAATAAATGGAGTGGAGGTGGACATTTTAAAGGCAGACTACCAGGTCTTTGAGGGTCAAAATTCTAGCTGATAGACAGGTGTTCAAATACTTCTTTGCAGCTGTATCATACAAATAAATAGTTAAAAAATCATAAATTGTGATTTCTGGAATATTTTTTTTGGATTATGTCTCTCACAGTGGACATGCACCTACGATGACAATTTCAGACCCCTCCATGATTTCCAAGTGGGAGAACTTGCAAAATAGCAGGGTGTTCAAATACTTATTTTCCACACTGTAGATCTTCCTTCTTTCTCCTTCCTTCTTTCTTTCTTCCTCCTTCCTCCTTTCTCCTTATTTCTTTCTCCTTCTTTCTTTCTCCTTCCTCCTTCCTCCCTCCTTTCTCCTTTCTCCTTCCTTCGTTTTTTTTTTTTCTTCTTCCTCCTATCTTTCTTCTTCTTCTTCCTCCTCCTCCTTCCTCCTTCCTCCTACCCTCTACCCTGTTTCTCCTTCCCTCCTTCTTCTTCCTCCTCCTCCTCCCCCTCCTCCTTCTTCATTCCTCCTCCTCCTTCCATCTTCCTTTTTCCTTCCTTTTTCCTTCCTTCTTCCTCCTTTCTTCCTCCTTTCTCCTACCTCCCTTATTCCTCCTCCTTCTTCCTCCTCCTTCCTTCTTTGTCTTCATTTCTTCTTCCTCCTTCCTTCTTCCTCCTTCCTTCCTTCCTTCCTTCCTCCTTCCCTCCTTATTCCTCCTTCCCTCCTTATTCCTCCTTCCCTCCTTATTCCTCCTTCCTTCCTTCCTTCCTCCTTCCCTCCTTATTCCTCCTTCCCTCCTTATTCCTCCTTCCCTCCTTCTTTCTCTTTCCTCCTTCTTTCCTCTTTCCTCCTTCCCTCCTTCTTCCTCCTCCTTCCTTCTTTCTTTTTCCTTCTTCCTCTTTCCTTCTTTGTTCTTCCTCCTTCTTTCTTTTTTTCAACAAGCTGAAAGCGGAGGTTCACCCTAAATATACACTTTTCCAGGTGATCTAGCATATTGGCGTCAGCACCAGTATACTGTTTATTTATTTTATTTTTTTAAATGCCCCACTTACTGTATTATCTTCAATTTTGATTTAGCTCCCCAGCGGGGGATGGCGCCTGTATAGCCTGTCACTGGTTCCGAAAATACCCGAATTAGGACTCGGGTATTTCCGGCGCAATACGGCGCCTGCGCACAGACCTAAGAGCTGACTGCGCAGGCGCATCACTCCCTCCGAAAAAAGCCGAAATAGAACTCAGAGAAATACGGCGCCTGCGCAGTCAGCTCCTAGGTCTGTGCGCAGGCGCCGTATTGCGCCGGAAATACCCGAGTCCTAAATCGGGTAGTTTCGGTACTAGTGACGGGCTATACACGCGCCATCCCCCGCTGGGGAGATAAATGAAAATTGAAGATCATACAGTAAGTGGGGCATTTAAAAAAAAAAAAAAAACAGCATACTGGCGCTGACGCCAGTATGCTAGATCACCTGGAAAAGTGTATATTTAGGGTGAACCCCCTCTTGAAGTTTAGAAGCTGATAGCAGCAAAATCTGGTGCAGCTGTGCATAGTAGCCAATCAAAACAGTTGATGCTAGCGCTCACGATACCAATACAATAGGCTCACAAAAGAAAGAAAGGGTCAAGGTGAATAATAATAATAAAACTGCTAAAAAGCAGAACTGGAATTGTGAAAAAAGTCCACAAGAAAAAAAAGTCCAATCCAGTATAGATGGTGGATCTTGAAGACTGGAGAAAATAAGTATTTTTCCATGTAAAAACAAGCACAAAGGGCAGCTCTTCTCAGGAGTGAAGCTAGCTCACAGTATTGACATAGAAAAAAAGAGAACAGAAAAGCGCCTCTAAATATATTGTTTAATTACATTAAAATAAATATACATCGGTTTGTTGGGACTTTTAAAGCGCACATACAACAAAATTACAAAAATAGAAAATGTATTGATTAAAAGTTCATAATTTGAATACATAAAATATTCACAGATAGATCAGTGAAATGTAGCAACGATAAGTGCATATCTGAATTATCTCTACATGTTTCGCCTTTTACGACTTCTTCAGGAGATCTTTTACAACAGACACTGTATATGAACTGATCACTACAATAGAAAAACACATGTTCTAAATCAATTACAAATGAGAAACAAAACATATAAAACAAAATATTCAGTTTAATGAGGGACTTGAAAGAAAAAGATACAACACATGCACTGATCATAGCATAGCAACTGTGTGTTCAAGGATAAAGCCACTATTCTAGAAGGATATGTAGGATCGTTTGGGAGTACCATAGAGAGGGGAAGCAAACTGGGAGGATCTAGAAGTCCATAGATACAGATGGACTTACAGATCCTCTGTTTGCTTCCCCTCTCTATGGTACTCCCAAATGAACCTACACATCCTTCCATAATAGTGGCTTTATCCTTGAAACACACAGGTTAGTACTATGATCAGTGCATGGGTTGTATCTTTTTTATTCAAGTCTGTAATGTAATTGAATATTTAGTTTTATATGTTTTATTTCTCACTTGTTCTTGATTTATAACATGTGTTTTTCTATTGTAGTGATCAGTTCATATACAGTGCCTGTTGTAAAAGATCTCCCGAAGAAGCCGTAAAAGGCGAAACATGTAGAGATAATTCACATATGCACTTATTGTTGGTATATTTCACTGATCTATCTGTGAATATTTTATGTATTCAAATTATGAACTTTTATCAATACATTTTTTTTTTTTTTTTGTAATTTTGTTGTATGTGCGCTTTAAAAGTCCCAACAAACCTATCTATATTTTATGGGCCAGATCCACAAAGAACTTACTGCGGCGTATATCTATTGATACGCCGCGTAAGTTCTAAGATGCGCCGTCGTATCTTTGTTTTGTATCCACAAAACAAGATACGCCTGAATGTGGCATAGAGCCGACCGACGTAAGTCTCAGTACGCCGTCGTATCTATGTTGCATATTTACGCTAAACCCTTTCTTCTCCTTTTTGTGAGATATTGTTTAATGATTGTACAATAAAACATTTCCAACGCTTACATATCGGTAAGTTCAGATGAGCTCCTAAGGAATCATCAAGTCATAGTAATTTTGTCCAGTGTCTCCAAGCATGTCCAGAGCAGTCTCATAGCCTGGGCGGTGAAGCCGCAAGGTGTCAGGGGAGAAGCTGACTTTTTCCTTCGGTGTAGACGTTTGTGGACTGGCGCGTGACATCAGCAGGGTCACAACGCGTTTCAGAGCATGCCCGGACTACGAGACTGCTCTGGACACGTTTTTGGAGACATTGGATAAAATTACTATGACTTGATGATTCCTTAGGCGCTCATCTGAACTTGCCGATATGTAAGCGTTGGAATTCTTTTATTGTACAATCATTAAACAATATACTTGGGCCCCTTTCACACTGGGGCGGCGTCAGCGGTAAAGCGCCGCCATTTTTAGTTGCGTTTTACCGTCGCTTTTGCGGTGCTGTTCAGCCACTAGCAGGACGGTTTTACCCCCCCGCTGGTGCCCGAGAAAAGGTTAAAAAGCACCACAATGCGCCTCTGGGGTATAGCCGCGGTGCCCCACTGATTTCAATAGGCGGGAGCGGCGGAGGAGCTGTATACACACCGCTCCAAAGATGCTGCTAGCAGGACTTTTTTTTTACTGTCCTGCTAGCGCACCCCTCCAGTGTGAAGGCCCTCTGGGCTCTGCAGTGTGAAAGGGGTCTTAGAGGCGCTTTTCTGTTTTTTTTTTTTTTTTTTATAGTAGCCAATCAGCTTCTAAATACCATTGGTTCAATTAAGCTTTTGCGTATCAGGCCCCGTACACACGACCAAGCTTCTCGGCAGAATCCAGCGAGAAGCTCGCTGGGAGACATATTCTGCCGAGATCGTGTGTACACTTCCGACGAGCGTCCCGTCGGGAAGTTCGTCGAGCCAAAAAAGAGAGCACGCTCTCCTTTTCCTCGTTGTTCAATAAGGACTTTGGCTCGACGAGCTTTTCCGACCGCTCATCGGGAACCTCGTCGGGCGGAACGATGGGTTTAGCCCAACGAGGTTCTCGTACGTGTGTACGCGGCCTAAGAGTGCTTTCACGCTGAAAGCGCCTGGGTGTCATCGGTAAAGCGCCCCTATTTTTAGCGGCACTTGACCATCGTTTTTGCGGCGCTTTTCGGACACTATTGGGGAGCTTTTAACCCACGGCAGTGGCTGAAAAAGGGGTAAAAGCGTTGCTGCATTGATTTCAAAGGGCAGGGGCGCTTTAAAGGGGTAGTTCCCCCAAAAAACTTTTTTTTTTAACATTGATTGAGGCTCGTTTTGTCAAGGGGAATCGGGTGGTTTTTTTTTAGAATCGAAGCAGTACTTACCGTTTTAGAGATGCATCGTCTCCGACGCTTCCGGGTATGGTCTTCGGGGAAGGGCGTTCCTATTTGATTGACAGGCTTCCGACGGTCGGATACATCACGTCACAATTTTCCGAAAGTAGCCGAACGACGGTGCGCAGGCGCAGTATAGAGCCGCACCGGCGCTCGGCTTCTTTCGGCTACTCGTGACGCGATGTATGCGACTGTCGGAAGCCTGTCAATCAAATAGGCACGCCCAGACCAGACGATCATACCCGGAAGCGACAGAGACGATGCATCTCTAAAACGGTAAGTACTGCTTAGATTCTAAAAGAAAAACGCCCGATTCCCCTTGACATAACGAGCCTCAATCAATGTTAAAAAAAGGTTTTTGGGGGAACTACCCCTTTAAGAGTGCTGCAAAGAAGATGCTGTCAGGACTTTTTTTTAAAGCCCTGCCAGTGCAAGCATTTGGACTTTCACACTGGCATTGCGGCTGAGGCTTTTTTAAGGCGCTTTACAGGTGTTATTTTTAGTGCTAAAGCACCTAAAAAATTCCTCCAGTGTGAAAAGGGTCTTAAGGTCATGTTCCCTGCTGATTGTAAAGCTCCAGCTGTGTCTGACCTTTTGCAGAGAGGCCACTGCCTCCCCACAAGAGCAAGAGTCGCTCTCTGCAGCATGTTGGTTTGCTTTAGAAAGCAGCCACAGCCCACGTGGAAAGGCCTGTCCCCTGCCAGCATGCTTCAAAGAAGGACCCGTGTTCTCTGTGTAGAAGCCGCAGTCTCTCTGCAAAGGTCAGACATGCCACATGCTGAGTCACAGCTGGAACTCACCAATCAACAGGGAGCTTGATCTTTGCAGAATGGAGAGATCTAGCAGTGAGCCAGCACAGGGGTATATCAGACCTCTGCAGAGATACTACTGCTTCTGTATATATGCCCCATGCTGAGTCACAACTGGAACTCGCCAAGCAGCAGGGAGCTTGATCGTTGCAGAACAGCGAGATCTAGCATTGACCCAGCAAGGGGTATGTCATACCTCTGCTTCTGTATATACACCAAGGTCAGACATGCTACATGCTGAGTCACAGCTGAAACTTGCAAGCATGACCTTTACAGAATGGAGAGATCTACCTCTGACCCAGCATGAGTTATATCATACCTCTGCAGAGATACAACTGCTTCTGTATATACACCCAGGTCATATACACCCCATGCTGAGTCACAGCTGGAACTCGCCAATCAGCAGGGAGCATGATCTTTGCAGAACAGCGAGATCTAGCAATGACCTAGCAAGGGGTGTATCAGACCTCTGTAGAGATACTACTGCTTCTGTATATACACTATGGTCAAACCCGGCCCATGCTGAGTCAAAGCTGGAAACCGCCAGTCAGCAGGGAGCATGAGCTTGGCAGGATGGAGAGATCTAGCTCTGCCCCAACAGGGGGTAAATCAAACCTCTGCAGAGATACTACTGCTTCTGTATATACACCAAGGTCAGACACGCCCAATGCAGAGTCACGGGGGGAACTCGCCAATTAGTAGGGAGCATGGCTGTTACAGAATGTTGAGATCTAGCTCTGCCCCAGAGGGGGGGGTATATCAGACCTCTGCACAGATACCACTGCTTCTGTATATAAACCAAAGGTCTTTCTCTACAGCATGCTGGCAGGGAACAGGCTTTTTTTTACTCAGGCTGCTGCTACTTTTTGAAGAGAACCAATTGTAAGACTTTGAACACCTTTTTGTTTTGATGGTCCTGGAAAGTATTTTAGCCGATTTAAAGTGAACATTTTATTTGGTCTTTAAATGCTAGTAAACTATACCACTTACTCAGCCTTATATTTACTGGTCTCTCCTACGGTGCAGCATTCTTAAATGAGATATTGGCTGTATAAATCGGTATGTATTGCAGTTTGATTTGCGCATGCACTGGGTGAAGTTCTGCACCGGAGGAATTTGTATCCTTAGTAATTATGGAAAGCTTGGATCTGCACACTTTAAAATGATTCCACATGCGGAGGCTAGCTTCATTCTGTGTATTATTTTTTCTTTTTTTTTTACCTTTTAGGTGACTCTGTATTTAAAATTGCGACTTCCTTTCTAATTACATTTGGTCCCACATTTTGGAAGTGGATTATAAATTCCATTAACCTTACTGGGAAATAAACATTGACCTTTTTCATAATCCTTTATGAATTCTTCTTTAACCACTTGCTTACTGGGCACATACACCCCCCTCCTGCCCAGGTGAAATTTCAGCTTCCGGCACTGCGTCGATTTAACTGACAATTGCGCGGTCATGCGACGTGGCTCCCAAACAAAATTGACGTCCTTTTTCCCCCACAAGTAGAGCTTTCGTTTGGTGGTATTTGATCGCCTGTGCGGTTTTTATTTTTTGCGCTATAAACAAAAAAGAGCGACAATTTTGAAGAAAAATACAATATTTTTTACTTGTTGCTATAATAAATATCCCAATTAAAAAAAAAAAAAACTTTTTTTCTCAGTTTAGGGCGATACGTATTCTTCTACATATTTCTGGTAAAAAAAAATCGCAATAAGCGACTGGTTTGCGCAAAAGTTATAGCGCTTACAAAATAGGGGAGAGAATTTTTTTATTTTTTTTTTTTTACTAGAAATGGCGGCTATCTGCGATTTTTATTGGTACTGCGATGTTATGGCGGACACATCGGACACTTTTGACACATTTTTGGCACCATTCACTTTTATACTGCGATCAGTGCTATAAATATGCACTAATTACAGTATAAATGTGACTGGCATTGAAGGGGTTAACACTAGGGGGTGAGGAAGGGGTTAAATGTGTATCCTAGGTGTGTTCTAACTGTGGGGGGAGGGGGGGTTGACCGATCTGTGTCCCTATGTACAAGGAACACAGATCGGTCTCCTCCTCTCCAGAGACAGGACGCTGTGAGCCGGCAATGAGAAATGATATATGAGATCATCTCTCATTCGCCCACAGATCGCCTCGCAAACGGCAACTCTGACTGGCCGTTCGCCGCGATCTGTGATTGGCCGTGTCCAAGGGACACGGACAACACAGGGCTTCCCCGCAGCGCGCTCTACAGCGCGCGCTGGGAACGCCCAAAGGGGCGGCCGTCAAAAGACGGCATGTTGGATATTCAGACCCGCACTGTTGCCGTCATTTGATGGTAGCGCGGGTCTGAAGTAGTTAAACAGTGCCGAAAATGAGTGCAGTGCCGTCTGACCTCTTCCTCCGACCGGGCCCCTGGGAACGTTTGGGCCCCTGACAGGTGTAATGCCTGTACCCCCCTGATGGCTGCACTGAGGATGCGGCCAACGGCCAAGTGTTTGTGGACACCTGACTGTTACACAACTGTAATGCCGCGTACACAAAATCGTTTTTTGGCATGAAAAAAACTTTTTTTTTAAAATGTCATTTAAAAACGATGGTGTGTGTGGGCTTCACATCATTTTTCGGGTTCTGAAAAACAACAAAAAAAAGAAATTCAAACCTGCTGCATTTTTTAACAACGTTTTAAACTATGTTGTTTTTCGGGTTGTAAAAAACAATCGTGTGTGGGCTAAAATGATGTGAAAAACCCGCGCATGCTCACAAGCAAGTTATGAGACGGGAGCGCTCGTTCTGGTAAAACTAGCGTTCGTAATGGAGTAAGCACATTCATCACGCTGTAACAGACTGAAAATCGCAAATCGTCTTTTACTAACAAGGAATTGGCTAAAGCAGCCTAAAGGGTGGCGTCATCCACATGGAACTTCCCCTTTATAGTGCCGTCCTACGTGTTGTACGTCACCGTGCTTTGCTAGAGCATTTTTTTTTTAACGACCGTGTCTGGGCAACGTCGTTTTAATGATGAAGTTGGAAAAAACTTTTTTTTCTATAGGCTAAAAAACGTTTTTTTTTTACATGCCGAAAATCAATCGTGTGTGCGCGGCATATTTTTTTTTGAACATCCCATTTTTAAACCATGGACCTCTTTTTTATGGCTTCAACAGCCTCCACTCTTCTGGGACGGCTTTCAGTAATTTGTACCCCGTGAGCTAAAAGAGCCTTTGCGAGGTCATGTACTGATGTTAGATGAGAAGTCCTGGCTCCCAATTGGTGTTCCAGTTCATCCCAAAGGTGTTCAGTAGGGTTGAGGTCAGGGCACTGTGTAGAACAAAATTTCTCAGTCTGGGTTCCATGGAACTATTGGGTTCCACCTAAGGTTGCGAGAGGTTCCTTTTTTAGCAGTGAGCAATGATGGATTGATCTCCCACCTTCACTGAACATCAATGCAAGGGGACAATTTTCCACGAACCACCAATGTCACTTATACAATGACCACTAATGTTAGAGGATACCTGGCTCAAAATAAGAATTTCAGAATCAGAATTTCAATTCATCCCAAAGGTGCTCAATAGAGTTGAGGTCGGGTACCCGATGTTGTATAAGTAGACCTGATCCCAGAGGTGTTCAGTAGGGTTGAGGTAAGGTACTGATGTCCAGATGAGAAGACCTGATCCCAAAGGTTCAGTAGGGTTGAGGTCAGGTACCGATGTTGGATCGAGAAGACCTGAACCCAAAGGTGTTCAGTAGGTTTTGAATTCAGGTACTCATTTTGGATCAGAAGACCTGATCCCAGAGGTGTTCTGTAGGGTTGAGGTTGGGTACCAATGTTGATCAGAAGACCCCCATCCCAAAGGAGTTCAGTAGGGTTGAGGTCAGGTACTGATGTCAGATGAGAAGACCTGATCCCAAAGCTTCAGTAGTTGTGAGGTCAGGTACTGATGTTGGAACGGGAAGACCTAAACCCAAAGGTGTTCAGTAGGGTTGAGGTCAGGTACTGATATTGGATGAGATGACCTGATCCCAAAGGTGTTTAGTAGGGTTGAGGTCAGGTACTGATGTTGGATGAGAAGACATGGCTCGCATCGACATTCCAATTCTTCCCAGAGGTGTTCAGTAGGGTTGAGGCCAGGTATCAATGTTGGTTCAGAAGACCTGATGCTAGAGGTGTTGAGTAGGGTTGAGGTCAGGTACTGATGTTGGATCAGAAGACCTGACCCCAGAGGTGTTCAGTAGGGTTGAGATCAGGTAGGGATATTGGATCAGAAGACCCTAATCCCAAAGGAGTTCAGTAGGGTTGAGGTCAGGTACTGATCTTGGATGAGAAAACATAGCTTGATTCGACATTCCAATTCTTGCCAGAGGTGTTCTGTAGAGTTGAGGTCAGGGCTCTGTGCAAGACATTCTAGTTCCTCCTCACCAAACTGGTTAAACCATGTCTTTATGGAGCTGGCTTTGCACACAGGGGGACAGTCAGGCTGGAACAGAAAAGGGCCTTCACCAAACTGTTGCCACAAGGTTGAAAGAGCACAATTGTCTCAAATGTATTTGTGTGCTGTAGTATGAACAGTACCCTTTACTGGTAACACCTGAACTCAGTTATTTGCTAAATAGCGTATCGCATTTTATGGTCAGATATTCAAACACCTTTGGCCTTTTTATAGTTTGTGTGTATATACATATTATATATATGATCGTTTCTAACAATATTTATAGTGCAATAAACTATCAAATGTTACGTTGTGATCATAAAGAGGTAAAGCATGCAAATAAGTGGTAATGGATCCAATGTGTTTGGTAGGATCCCATACATTTTATAGTAAGCTTCATTTGAATTTTTTTATAAACCATCACAGATTGCTTTTAGCCCACAGGTACCAGGATGGTGGTGTTTGGATCTTCAGGTGTGATCATAAAAGAAAAGGAGATGGAGCGCCCAAAGAAGAGCCATTGGGAGTTCAAGTATGTTATAGATCTACTTATTGATTCTAGGACAATTATCAAATAAATGCAAGGTAAAATAAGAAAAGTATAGGATGGTATAGAATCGCCACACCTGGGTTCAGGTCAACCCTGCCCCCTCCTCCTCCCCAATTACTTAAACTTGCTTAGATATAGTTCTTCCCGCACAGTTTGGCACATTGGAACAGTAAGTGCTTTAAATCGAATTCTGTGAGCTGCGGTTGATTCTTCCTACTACCATTGGGACTTGATGGTGTAACGGGAGGGCCCAGAGGCTCTTGCAGGTTGTGGGGTACTCCTGTTTCAGCTTTACTGATGACTCTTGTGTCTAAAGTCATCCTATGTCCACTAGGGGCATAGGATGACTGATAAATGATATCTTGGACTACATGAGATGGGACAGTAATGTAATCCACAATATATTCAAGAATGTCTGGAAGAACTAATTACAGGTTGTTGATTCTGAACCCAACAGGTCAATAGAAGAGTGACTCATTCATGTGGGAACACGGACCATGTTGAATGAGGACTTCCAGGTTGTTTGCTTTCTTCCTTGTTTCCATTTACTCCTAGGTCAGTGGTCATCAACCCTGTCCTCAGGGCCTACTAACAGGCCAGATTTTATGTATTACCTTGGGGGATGCAGACTAGAATACTGCAATCACTGAGCAGCAAATGATATCACCTGTGATGTATTTCAGTTATCTTGCAAACCTGGCCTGTTAGTGGGCCCTAAGGACAGGATTGATCACCACTGTCCTAAATCACATAAGTCAAACACAAGGCCCAGGGGCCGAATCCAATCCTTCAGGCCA
Source organism: Rana kukunoris (assembly GCA_029574335.1). NCBI lineage: Eukaryota > Metazoa > Chordata > Amphibia > Anura > Ranidae > Rana > Rana kukunoris. Next base: position 13,537,583 of record CM056057.1, read on the forward strand.
TTTCATGTGGACCCCGCACCTCTACTGAAGCTGCGACAAACCCTTTTATTGTTGCCCTCACCTTGTCTCAACAGTCAGCAGCAGGGAGGACGGAAATTCTCCAACAGATCCTGCACTTCTCCAAGCAGCCACAGAGAGTCTCGTATCTGCCCCCCCCCCCCCCACCCTTTCCCTGTCTCAGATGTCGGCAGCAGAGAGGAAGACAGAACTTCTTCTACAGATTCTGTACCTCTCTGTAAAGCTGCAGTCACCTTCCTCTCCACCACCCCAGGTCTCAGCATTCAGCAGTCTCTGGTTCTCCTCCAGACCCTGCACTTACTGCTCCGTAGCTACTGCTCCGTAGCTACACCCCCAGCTTATTTTCGGCAACAGCACATGGTAAGGGGTGATGCACTGTGATGTAAGGGAGGGTGGGGGACTCTTGGCTTCTGACGGTGGGCAATGGGGTTTTTGACATCTGATGTAAGGGAGGGGTGGGGTAATCTGGACATCTAGTCTTACAGATACAACCAGTCCTTTGAGGGCAACAATAGTGATGCGGCCCACAATGAAATTGAGTTTGACACCCCTGTTCTAGATGGTGACATCCAGCCCATTGAGATCATGGATATGTAGTGGTTGGGTAGGCGTAGAATATGTCCAGCCAGCCGTAGCCTCCAATCAATATCTTCTCTCTTCTACATACCACTGCAAATCATTATTTCCTTGTTTGTGATCCGATCTCTGTATGCGATGCCCAGAAATTCCTGTAGGCATCTCTGGTGAAATGAGTTCAGTTTTGCATGGTGTTTATTTGATTTTTTTTGTTTAATAATCTTCAACGTGTTTCGTTGGTGTATGGGGCAGTAGGAATAACCGTTGTAGCCTATAGGCTCACCTTCATGGTTGTAGCGAGGGAAGGTGTAGCTCCCTCTGAAAAAAGAAAAATACAATTGGCTCAGGGCACCCCCACAAACCACCAGAGGTGTCCTGAGCCAATTGTATTTTTTGCTTTTATTTTCTAAAAAATGTTAAGCCCTTTTCTTCAGCCTAGTCAAGCATGCAACGTCCTTTTTGGATCCTTGCCTGGTGGTGGGCGGTCCTTAACCATTTAAAGACCGAGCCTCTTTTTCAGATTTGGTATTTACAAGTTGATAACAAGTTTTTTTTTGCTAGAAAATTATTTGGAACCCCAAACATTATATATTTTTTCTAACACCCTGGAGAATAAAATGGCGGTCATCTCAATACTTTTTGTCACACCGTATTTGCGCAGCGCTCTTTTTGTGGAAAAAAATTCACTTTCTTAAATAAAAAAATAAGACACAGCAGTAAAGTTAGCCCAATTTTTTTTATTTTGTGAAAGATGATGTTACGCCGAGCAAATTGATACCCAACATGTCACGCTTCAAAGTTGCGCCCGCTCGCGGAATGGCGTAAAACTTTTACCCTTAAAAATCTCCATAGGCGACGTTTAACATTTTTTACAGATTGCATGTTTTGAGTTAGAGGAATTCTAAGGCTAGAATTATTGCTCTCACTCTAACGATCACGACGATGCCTCACGTGTGGTTTGAACACCGTTTTTATATGAGGGCGCTGCTCACATATGCATTCACTTCTGCGTGCGAGCTTGTCAGGGAGGGGCGCTTTAAAAAAAAAAAACTCTTATTTCTTTCTCGTACATCACGGGACACAGAGCGGCATATTCATTACTATATGGGTTATATGGAGTACCTTCAGGTGTGGACACTGGCAATCTCAAACAGGAAGTCCCCTCCCTATATAACCCCCTCCCCTAGAGGGAGTCCCTCAGTTTTTTTCGCCAGTGTCTTAGGTGTTGGTCACGGAATAGCTTTGCTCCACATCCTTGGGATTAAGGGCGGGCTAACCGGATCTGTCCAAGGAGCCTCAGTGCCAAAGTGGACAGTACCCGGGCCCCAAACCGTGGGGTTTTGCCTATAATGCTCCTCTTTGGAGGGCTGGACCCTGGGCCCAGGACTTGGAGTTTGTAAAAACCATAAGTTCCTGTTTGCCAGGGTGCTATATAGGTCCAGGACAGTGGGTACCTTCATAGGACCCCAGGGCCTGAAGGTCTACTACGCTACCCACGGAGATGGGAGAAGATTGGATCAGTTTGCTGGACAAACATCCTGCAGCATGGAGCAGGTAAGGGGGAGCCTGCGGGACTTGGTTCGACAGCAGGCTCTCCGGGGTAACCTAAAAGGGGGGATAGCCTAAGTATGCTCTGCATTGGCAACCTTGCTCACTATGTCTGAGAGAGACAGGATGACACCTTTTTTCCCCCATCACTAGGTTCCCCTGTCTAAGAATGTGTTGCTAGCTAACCTGCTGTTTTCTTCCTAGGACTAGTAAGGGTCCCTAGGGGCCTTTTGGAGAGTCCTACCTGGCCGGGGGTTTGAATCTGCCGCCTGATTCTGCAGTCCTGGGTCTCCAGCAGCGCGGCTCCTCCATGTTCCTCCTGTTCCGGCATACGCGCGCCTTATAGACATTTTTTCGCGCCGTTCAGAGAGGAGGGCGGGGGGGGGCGTGCCTGCGGCGTCATACAGGGGCGCGCCTTGTGCTGTTATAGATCAGCAGGCATTGTCAGTGCTCAGTCTGAGGCTGATCTCAGAAGGAGAGGACGCAGAGCGGCAGAACAGTGACTCCCGGTGGCGGAAGAGGGGTAGTACATGCTGGACTTTGTTCCAATGCCTTTTTTGTTAAGCCAAGAAATTCCCCTTTTTGCAGCAGGTTGGAGGCTGGCAAACTAAGTTTGGGGTCACTGTATGTTTTAAAAAAAATATATATATATATATAATATATATTTAAAAAAAAAAAAAAAGAGAAAAACATACGGGGCCCCATCAGTTTTTGGGCATTAGTGATCTATTGTCCCCTAAGCTCTGGTTTTGTACTCCTGGCCACTACAGTCTGTTGTTGTTGGCGGAGTCCCTCAATTTTGTATTATGGCTTCCAAAGGTTCGGGGTCAAAGGGTACAAAAAAGACCAAAAAAACAAAGGGGTTCCCCTTCTGATTCTGATGATATGCCGATATTTTCCCCGCAACTTATTAACATAAAGGGCGCCTTGGAGAGCCATTAGGGGGATCTGGTGCGGAGGCTGGCCTAGATCAGCCCAGCCCTGTGTTTATCACAGAGGAGATGCTAGCCGTATCCCTAGGGGGGCTAGAAGAGAGAATAGCAGCATTGATCGCTAGAGCTATTCCTGGTAAGAAACGGGTTAGATCCCCATCACCAAGAGGTGTATCCTCAGATGCTGAGATTCTCTCTCCGGAGGAATTGGAATCACAGGAGGATCAACTAGACCTGAACCAAGAGGGTTCAGGGATTGAGGGATCTACCTCTGAGGAACCATTTTCAGACTCCCAGACAGAGAGACTGTGGGTACAGTCTTTGACGGACATGGTCCGCTCGGCATTTAGTTTACCATTGCCAGAGCCTCAGGTTCCTCTGGTATCCTCTCTGGGCTCTTTGAAAGCTCCGTTAAGCAACGCAGTTTTTCCGGTCCATCCTCTCTTGGAGGAATTGATCTTTCGGGATTGGGTCCGGCCAGACAGGATTTTTCTGCCACCGAAAAGATTTGCGGTCATTTACCCTATGGAGGAAAAATTCTCCAAGAGGTGGAGGCTCCCAGTAGTGGATGCAGCCATCTCATGTGTGAATAAATCACTAACTTGCCCGGTGGAAAACATACATATGTTTAAAGATCCGGTTGATAAACGGTTAGAGACACTTTTAAAAGCATCCTTTGCTACGGCAGGAGCAGTGGTACAGCCAGCTGTGGCTGCGATTGGAGTTTGTCAGGCGTTAAAAGACCAGACAAAAGAAATGTTAAAGGACATGCCTACCCAACAAGCAGAAGAGTTTTCTGACATTCCCAGAGCTCTGTGTTTTGCTGTAGATGCTATAAAGGATTCCATCCAGCAGGCCTCTCGTTTATCACTATTTTTGGTGCACATGAGAAGGCTCTTATGGTTGAAGAACTGGGCGGCGGAGCCCCCATGCAAAAAGCTTCTGGCAGGGTTTCCCTTCCATGGAGGACGACTCTTCGGAGAGGATCTGGATAAATATATTCAGACTATTTCAAATGGCAAGAGTACCCTTTTTACCGGTCAAAAAGACATTCCGGGGTCCTACATTTAAAAGGCAGCTCTTTCCTGTCTCGGGGCCCTCAAATTCCAGGCAGTATCGACGGCCGCCTGCACGATCCAACGTTAACAGTAGATCGCAGGGACAGGCCCCTGGGGGTAAGAGGCCATGGTATCGCAAGCCGACAAAGACAGCCCCTAAGTCTGCCTTATGAAGGGGCGCCCCCACTCTCACGGGTGGGGGGAAGGCTTCGTTTCTTCTCAGAAGTTTGGGAAGCCAAGATCCCCGACAAATGGGTCCGGGCATCTGTAACCACAGGCTACAGACTGGAGTTTCTAAGGTGTCCTCCGCCTCATTTTCAAGAATCAAGGCTACCAAAGGATCCAGCAAGGAAGGCCTCATTGCTGGCAGCCTTGGATCACCTGCTCTGCCAGGACGTAATAATAGAGGTGCCAGCCCAAGAGCAAGGGCTAGGTTTCTATTCCAATCTCTTTGTCATACCAAAGCCCAACGGCGATGTCAGGCCAATCTTGGACCTAAAGAGGTTAAACGGTTACCTAAGGGTTCGTTCCTTCCGGATGGAATCCATCCGGTCAGCAGCCGCCGCGCTTCAGAAGGACGATTTTCTGGCCTCCATAGACATAAAGGATGCTTACCTTCACGTACCAATCTTTCAGTCGCATCAAAGATTTTTACGCTTCGCGGTGGGGCAGCGACACTTCCAATTCAGGGCGCTCCCTTTCGGGCTGGCCACGGCCCCCCGGGTATTCACGAAGATCCTAGCCCCAGTTCTGGCCAATTTAAGGATCCAAGGGGTCACAGTCCTAGCATACTTGGACGACCTTTTAATCATAGATCACTCACGGCCGGGTCTGCAAAAGGCAGTAAACCTCACGGTTCGGTACCTCGAAGAATTCGGCTGGGTCCTAAACCGGGGAAAGTCAGCGTTCCAGCCTACAAAGCAGTTGGAATACCTCGGCATGAGGTTAGACACAGAACAGCAAAGGGTGTTCCTGCCCCTGGTAAAGATCGAGGCTATCAAGGGGTTGGTTCAGTTGGTTCTAAACAAGAAAAAACCAACTATTCGCCTGTGTATGCGAATACTAGGCAAGCTAGTGGCCACGTTCGAGGCAGTACCATACGCTCAGATCCACACTCGCGTCCTACAGGCAGCCATTCTAGCAGCCTGGGGCAAGAGGGCACATGCCTTAGAGTCCCCTTTGACGCTATCATCAAGGGTCCGACAAAGCCTGGCCTGGTGGTTGAACCCCCAGAATCTTCTAAAGGGAAAATCCTTCAGCCCTGTTGTCTGGAAGGTAGTTACCACAGACGCCAGCCTGGTAGGCTGGGGGGGCGGTCTTCGAGGGGTTCTCTCGCCAGGGAACTTGGGTGAAAGCAGAGAGGCAGCTCCCCATCAATGTCTTGGAGATCAGAGCTGCTCGCCTAGCCCTTCTGGCATGGACCTCCAGATTAAAGGGGTTCCCGGTGAGAATCCAGTCAGACAATGCCACGGCGGTGGCATACATAAACCACCAAGGGGGAACCAGGAGTCGGGCCGCTCAGAGGGAGGTGAGCTTGATTTTTCAGTGGGCAGAGGTTCATGTACCCTGCATTTCGGCGATATTCATTCCCGGAGTGGACAACCTGCAGGCAGACTTCTTAAGTCGCCAGAGTCTGTTGCCAGGGGAGTGGTCTCTGCATCCCCAGGTCTTTCAGACAATCTGCCAGAAGTGGGGAACGCCGGACGTAGATATAATGGCATCCAGGTTCAACAAGAAACTAGACAGGTTCGTGTCTCGAGCGAGGGATCCTATGGCCTGCGGAACCGATGCGTTGGTTTGCCCTTGGCATCAGTTCAAACTTCTATATGCATTCCCTCCGCTACAGTTACTCCCTCGCCTGTTGCACAAGATCAGAGTGGAGCACAAGCCAGTCATTCTAGTAGCTCCGGCTTGGTCCCGGAGGACTTGGTACTCACTAGTCCTGAAGATGGCAGTGGGAGACCCTTGGACTCTTCCTCTACAACCAGACCTACTCTCACAAGGCCCGATCCTCCACCCTACATTACAGCGTCTAAATTTGACGGCCTGGAGGCTGAATCCCTGATTCTCAGGGGTAGAGGTCTGCCTAGGCAGGTAATTCCTACCCTGATTAGGGCTAGAAAGCCGGCCTCCAGGGTGATTTATTACAGGGTGTGGAGGAACTACGTAGGCTGGTGTGAATCCAAAAGATGGAATTCCCGCAAATATACTATTGATAGGGTGTTAAGTTTTCTCCAGCTAGGAGTGGATAAAGGCCTGGCACTAAGCACAATCAAGGGACAGATCTCAGCTCTGTCAGTGTGGTTTCAGAGGCCGCTGGCCACCCACTCGCTGGTAAAGACCTTCTTACAGGGGGTCTTGCGTATTAATCCTCCTGTCAAGTCACCAACTTGTCCATGGGACTTAAATCTTGTCCTGTCCACTCTACAGAAACAACCCTTTGAGCCGTTGGCTGAGATTCCTTTAGTCTTACTGACAAGAAAGTTGGTTTTCTTGGTCGCCATAGTTTCGGCCAAGAGAGTGTCAGAATTAGCAGCCTTATCGTGTAAGGAACCATATCTCGTTCTGCATAAAGACAGGGCAGTTCTCCGGCCCCATCCTTCCTTTCTACCAAAGGTTATATCCAAATTTCACTTGAACCAGGATTTGGTACTTCCATCCTTCTTTCCAAAACCCACATCTAGAAAGGAGGGGTTGCTGCATACCTTGGATATTGTCCGGGCCATGAAGGCCTATCTTAAAGCTACAGGAAAGATCCGGAAGACAGATGTGTTATTCGTTCTACCAGATGGCCCCAAGAAGGGGCAAGCAGCTGCAAAATCCACCATCTCGAGATGGATTAGACAATTAATCATTCAAGCCTACGGTTTGAAGAGGTTGCCTCCTCCTTTGTCGGTAAAGGCCCATTCTACCAGGGCCATGGGCGCCTCCTGGGCAGCACACCATCAGATCTCTATGGCTCAGATATGCAAGGCGGCGACGTGGTCATCAGTCCACACGTTTACAAAGTTTTATCAACTAGACGTGAGAAGGAATGCGGATTCTGCCTTTGGACAGGCAGTACTACAGGCTGCAGTTTGAAATCCTCGGGATCAGAAGCACCCTTGGTTGTAAAAAAAAAAAAAAAAAGAAGTTTTTTCTTGACTAAGTTGGAATTATTATTATTATTTGAGTTTACCTCTAAATTGAATCCTTCTTTGGAAGATGTCTCCCTCCCCTCATTAAAGCATTGCTTTCGGACATCCCACATAGTAATGAATATGCCGCTCTGTGTCCCGTGATGTACGAGAAAGAAAAAGGGATTTTTAAATACAGCTTACCTGTAAAATCCTTTTCTTGGAGTACATCACGGGACACAGAGCTCCCACCCCTCTTTTGGGGAACATTTTGGGAGGCATACTGCTTGCTACAAAACTGAGGGACTCCCTCTAGGGGAGGGGGTTATATAGGGAGGGGACTTTCTGTTTGAGATTGCCAGTGTCCACACCTGAAGGTACTCCATATAACCCATATAGTAATGAATATGCCGCTCTGTGTCCCGTGATGTACTCCAAGAAAAGGATTTTACAGGTAAGCTGTATTTAAAAATCCCTTTTTATTTTACTTTTATCTTATTTATTTTTACACAGTTTTTCAAAACAAATAAAAATTGGGTCACTTTTATTCCTATTACAAGAAATGTAAACATCCCTTGTAATAGAAAACAGTATGACAGATTCTCTTAAATATGAGATCTGGGGGTCAAAGGGAGATAGGACCTGAACGCCTCCGCCACTACCGATGGCCCCGGTAAGCGGTGGAGAGCAGCGGGAGGGGGGCCCTCTCCCGCCGCCGATAACGGTGATCTCGCAGCGAATCCACCGCAGAGACCACCATTATCGTAAACCGGCACTGAAGAGATGGATACCTTGGTTATAGCAGCTAGCTGCTACCTTAACAGAGATATCCCTCTTCAAAGTCAGGACCTATATAGTCGTGCGGCAGTCCGGAAGTGGTTAATAATGCAGAGTGTGCCACTCTCTGCATCATTACAGTGCAAGTTCATTGTGCCATGGTGACACCCCTCAGGGGTAGGTCCATGCTGCCCTGCACTCACAGGATGTACTCAGTCCTTCAGACAAAGTAATGATGGGTGTCTTATGACCAAGAAGACATCTAGTGGTGGTAGAGGATTACTGCAGGGGACAATACAAAAGAGGAAATGCATACTGTAGCCTTAGCTGACCTAAAAAATGACAACATTTGGTCTTTTAAGGGTTAGTTCACCTAAAAGCATTCCTTTATTATATAAGTAAAGTTCAAAGGGATAAGCCAACCAGCCTTTTTTTTTTTATATTTCTCGAAGACTTCACATGAAGGATGCTGTCGGCATGTTTTGTACTCCTTGCCTGGTTGTCCTGAGTAGAGCAGGGAAGCGGTGTGCATGTTCTATCTCATCCCTGGGAGTCCCCGTAGCTTTGGCTGAGCTCCATTATGGCCCCTGAAACAAGTTCCTTAAAATGAGTACAGCTTTTTAGCTCCAGGCAATATCACAATTTTCTAAATGAGGTGTATTGTCTACGTCAGCCTTTCTCAACCTTTTTACCCGGGAGGAACTTTGAAATCATTTTTTCATCTGCAGCGCATGGAATGTTTTCTCATGAACGTGTGATCGGTGAATATAACAATTATGAGCAGATTTAACAACAAATGAAACAATAAATACTACATTTTACCATGACTCTAACTTTCCAAAGGTTTTCATTGTAAAGCTCATTTTGCATTGGTGTATAGTGCAAGCCTCCACCATCGATGTTAGGTGTAAACCTTGCATTGAAGTTCATGGTAGATCTCGCTTTGCATTGAAGTTTATGGTAGACCCTGCTCTGCATTGAGGTTCACGGTAGACCTCGCTCTGCATTGATGTTCATGGTAGACCTCGCTCTGCATTGAGCTTAGTGGTAGACCTCGCTCTGCATTGAGCTTCATCGTCGACCTCGCTCTGCATTGAGCTTCATCGTCGACCTCGCTCTGCATTGAGCTTCATCGTCGACCTCGCTCTGCATTGAGCTTCATCGTCGACCTCGCTCTGCATTGAGGTTCATGGTAGACCTCGCTCTGCATTGAGCTTAGTGGTAGACCTCGCTCTGCATTGAGCTTAGTGGTAGACCTCGCTCTGCATTGAGCTTCATCGTCGACCTCGCTCTGCATTGAGGTTCATGGTAGATCTCGCTCTGCATTGAGGTTCATAGTATCCCTTGCTCTGCATTGAGGTTCATGGTAGACCTCACTCTACATTGAGGTTCATGGTAGACCTCACTCTACATTGAGGTTCATGGTAGACCTCGCTCTGCATTGAGGTTCACGGTAGACCTCGCTCTGCATTGAGGTTCACGGTAGACCTCGCTCTGCATTGAGGTTCACGGTAGACCTCACTCTACATTGAGGTTCATGGTAGACCTCGCTCTACATTGAGGTTCACGGTAGACCTCGCTCTGCATTAAGGTTCACGGTAGACCTCGCTCTGCATTGAGGTTCACGGTAGACCTCGCTCTGCATTGAGGTTCACGGTAGACCTCGCTCTGCATTGAGGTTCACGGTAGACCTCGCTCTGCATTGAGGTTCACGGTAGACCTCGCTCTGCATTGAGGTTCATTGTAGACCTCGCACTGCATTGAGGTTCACGGTAGATCTCGCACTGCATTGAGGTTCACAGTAGACCTCGCACTGCATTGAGGTTAACGGTAGACCTCGCACTGCATTGAGGTTCACGGTAGACCTCGCTCTGCATTGAGGTTCACGGTAGACCTCGCTCTGCATTGAGGTTCACGGTAGACCTCGCTCTGCATTGAGGTTCACGGTAGACCTCGCTCTGAATTGAGGTTCACGGTAGACCTCGCTCTGCATTGAGGTTCACGGTAGACCTCGCTCTGCATTGAGGTTCACGGTAGACCTCGCTCTGCATTGAGATTCACGGTAGACCTCGCTCTGCATTGAGGTTCACGGTAGACCTCGCTCTGCATTGAGGTTCACGGTAGACCTCGCTCTGCATTGAGGTTCACGGTAGACCTCGCTCTGCATTGAGGTTCACGGTAGACCTCGCTCTGCATTGAGGTTCATTGTAGACCTCGCACTGCATTGAGGTTCACGGTAGATCTCGCACTGCATTGAGGTTCACGGTAGACCTCGCACTGCATTGAGGTTAACGGTAGACCTCGCACTGCATTGAGGTTCATTGTAGACCTCGCACTGCATTGAGGTTCACGGTAGACCTCGCACTGCATTGAGGTTCACGGTAGACCTCGCACTGCATTGAGGTTCACGGTAGACCTCGCTCTGCATTGAGGTTCACGGTAGACCTCGCTCTGCATTGAGGTTCACGGTAGACCTCGCACTGCATTGAGGTTCACGGTAGACCTCGCACTGCATTGAGCAGGCATGTCCAAAGTCAGGCCCGCGGGCCAAATGCGGCCCCCTTGTTGATTTAATATGGCCCCCCTAGGGATTTGGATATATATATTGTTTGTGGCCCCTAGGGCCACAAAAGATATATACTGTATTTATCGGTCTGTATTGGAAGTCCCGTCTCCTGGGATGCCATTGGACAACTGTTCTGTCTATCATAGGAGGTGGGACTTTGAATTAAAGAGGCCACAAAGTAAACAAGAGATTTTCCTGTTTGTAATCTGTCGGCACTCGTCCCGCCCCCTCCCTCTGCCCTCCGAGGCTGCAGATGGGCATCGACCAGGGTGCACTGATGGCAATGTTAAGGCTGCATTGGTTGCAATGGTAAGTCTGCATTCATGGCACATGTGAGGCTGCATTGGTTGCAATGGTAAGGCTGCATTGGTTACAATGGTAAGGCTGCATTGGTTGCAATGCTAAGGCTGCATTGGTTGCAATGGTAAGGCTGCATTGGTTACAATGCTAAGGCTGCATTGGTTACAATGCTAAGGCTGCATTGGTTACAATGCTAAGGCTGCATTGGTTGCAATGGTAAGGCTGCATTGGTTACAATGGTAAGGCTGCATTGGTTACAATGGTAAGGCTGCATTGGTTGCAATGGTAAAGCTGCATTCATGGCACATGTGAGGCTGCATTGGTTGCAATGGTAAGGCTGCATTGGTTGCAATGGTAAGGCTGCATTGGTTGCAATGGTAAGGCTGCATTGGATGCAAAGATAAGGCTGCATTGGTTGCAATGGTAAAGCTGCATTCATGGCAATGGTAAAGCTGCATTCATGGCAATGGTAAGGCTGCATTCATGGCAATGTTAAGCCCGTGCGTTTATACGCAGATAAATACGGTATATCCAAATAACAAGCCCAAGCTCATCCTTAGTCCTAAGCAGCGATCTGGGATTCGTTGGGGGCACAACAGAAATATATACAGTATATCCAAATAACACGCCCAAGCTCATCTCTTCACCACACTGCCACAAAGGCAAGATAATTCTTGTTAGGCAATGTATTAGTGCTCAGGCGAACACACTTAGACCGAATTTTAATGGTTCCGAAAATGTCAGGCAAAATAGTCGGCCCTCATGCATGTTCACTTCATCAAATCTGGCCCTCTTTGAAAAAAGTTTGGACACCCCTGGCTGAGGTTCACGGTAGACCTCGCTCTGCATTGAGGTTCGTGGTAGACCTCGCACTGCATTGAGGTTCATGGTAGACCTCGCACTGCATTCAGCTTCATCTTAGACCTCGCTCTGTGCACCCCAAACTTCAAACACATGCGTGCATGTATGTATATATGAGCAGGGTTGCCACTGAGACCCCTGCGCCTCCTGAAAGCTCTGCCAGTGATGCATGGGGTGATTAGGGTGTGCCCAGGCACATTCGGCACACCCTGTGCGCACGCCTAGCGGATGCATTAACAGAAAGCAGAAGCAACATTTGAAAATGAGGGGCTCTTGTATGTACTATTCGGGGGATCTGGAGTTGCATAGGGGTCTTTTTGTAGAATGTTCCTAAAGGGGAACTTACACTTTAAGGAATACAGAGCCGCCTTGAGTTCAGATTTAAGGAATGACACTCCAATAGCATTTTTATTAACATGTGTCACTGATATTTTCTTATATCGGCGTATGCATTTCTCATATAAAACCATCCTGATGACATGTCGCTGTATTTCCAGCAGATGGCACTAAAGCGTTTTAAATGCTACTTAATAAACAAGTCACATAAAATGTAAATCTGTAATTCTACGATGGCAGACAATGCAACTCATTTCAAATATCATTGCCATTCAAACAATCAACTTTTTATTCAGCTAGTTAATCATTTCCGGCGTATATTCTGTAGCCTTTACCACAAAGGGTATTGTTGCGCTTTGCTTTCCTTGTTCCCGATCTTGGCTAATCATGTGAACTAGTGCTGCTTATACAGGTACTGTTATTGCTACAGTGTAAAGTACATTTTAGATGACCTTGTGGGAACAGTTTGGGGTTTACTGCAATACACAGGGGTCTGGAGGTACGGGAGCCCTGGGGTCACTGAAGACGCAGAAGTGCACAGGGGTCACTGAAGACATGGGGGTCACAGGGTTTCTGGAGGTATAGGAGCCATGGGGTCACTGGAGAAATGGGGGTCACACAGTCTGTATGGAGGTACAGGAGCTCTGGGGACATGGGAGTCACAGGGGGCACAGAGTCTCTGAGGTCGCTGGAGACGCAGGAGTCACATATTTCTGGAGGCATGGGAGTCCTAGGGTCACTAGAGACATGTGGGTCACAGGAGTGTGCAGAGCTCACACAATCTCTTGAGGTACAGGAGACCTGGCATCACTGGAGACATGGGGGTCACAGAGTCTTTGGAGGTACAGGAGACCTGGTGTCACTGGGGACATGGGAGTCACACAATCTCTGGAGGTACAGGAGACCTGGTGTCACTGGGGACATGGGAGTCACACAATCTCTGGAGGTACAGGAGACCTGGAGACATGGGGGTCACACAGTCTCTGGAGGTACAGGAGACCTGGTGTCACTGGGGACATGGGAGTCACACAATCTCTGGAGGTACAGGAGACCTGGCATCACTGGAGACATGGGGGTCACACAGTCTCTGGAGGTACAGGAGACCTGGTGTCACTGGGGACATGGGAGTCACACAATCTCTGGAGGTACAGGAGACCTGGCATCACTGGAGACTAGGGTTGCCACCTGTCCGGTTTTGACCCGGACAGTCCGGGTTTGGACACATGTGCCCGGTTTTGAAGCCTCCTGAAACCCGGGCACATCCTGGCCCGGCCGCTAGAAAATTACTCTATGGTGGTCTTTGCAACTTTTTATGTTGCACGGCATAGAGCTGCACGATTCTGGCTAAAATGACAACTGCAATTTTTTTGCTTAGAAGATAGATGACGATTCTCTCACAATTCGTACGGCATAACATCATCTTTCACATTAAAATGAAAAAAAAAAAAAAATGGACTAACTTTACTGTTTTGTTTTTATGGTTTTTATTATTCAATGAAGTGGGCAAATGCAGCATGACATAAAATATTGCAGCAATTCCCATTTTTGTCTCTGCTAATATATATATAATGTTTGGTGGTTCCAAGTAATTTTCTAGCAAAAAATATTGCTTTTTAACAAGTGTTGGACTTTAAGTGGTTACATTTCTTGCATTTACACACAGAAGTTTGATCTAAAAAGGAAGTTGGTTACAATGTTTCATGTTGTTTACAAACTTGGCAGACTGCCCCGGATATTTTCTTTACACACAGAAGTTTATCCCTTTGATATAAGAAGAAAGCGTTAGTTACAATGTTTCCTGCTAAGAACTTGGCAGAATGTCCAGATATTTTCTTTTGACAGCTGAAAGTCTCTCCACTTGTTATATGAAAGAATCAGCAAACTCTGCATTGGATGGAGATGTCAGGGGAGGGGGGGAATCGACATCACAATTTTTTAACGATTAATTGTGCAGCTCTAGCACGGTACTGTATTTGCGCAGCAATTTTTCAAACGTGTTTTTTTTTTGGAAATAAACTGTTTCATTCATTAAAAAAAAACACTAAAGTTAGCACAATTTTTTTTGGTATCCTAAGCGATGCTTTAAATTTTTTTAGGTAACATGTTTAGAGCTACAGAGGAGATCTAGTGCTAGAATTATTGCTCTCACTCTAACGATCATGACGTATGTAACCTGTGTGTATCTGGATCTGATACTAGCCAGTGCCTACCCAGCCACTGACTGGTATCTCTCCCTAGCCTGTCCCCACACACCCTCTCACCTGCTGACCTGTGGATGGGGGAATCACTCCTGTAGTGTTATTGTGTTCTGCCAGTGAGTACAATGATCAGTGTTGCTATCTATAGCTGGCAGCAATGATTGTTTTTGGAAAAACAGGCTGGTTGTACTCAAGTCAATTAATAGATTGACTTGTGTAAAACCAGCTAGCCCATACATAGATCGACTATGGTTGGTCTCTGCATAATTGGTGTAATTTCAATTCATGTATGACCCGCTTAACCACTACGCAGTCCCTAAACATCCTTCCACTCCTATACATTGTGCCCACTGTCATACCCTCCACACTCCTCTCCTGTACATAGTGCCCACTATCATACCATCCACACTCCTCTCCTGTACATAGTGACCACTATCATACCCTCCACACTCCTCTCCTGTACATACTGCCCACTGTCATACCCTCCACACTCCTCTCCTGTACATACTGCCCACTGTCATACCCTCCACACTCCTCTCCTGTACATAATGCCCACTGTCATACCCTCCACACTCCTCTCCTGTACATACTGCCCACTATCATACCCTCCACACTCCTCTCATGTACATAGTGCCCAATATCATACCCTCCACACTCCTCTCCTGTACATACTGCCCACTATCATACCCTCCACACTCCTCTCCTGTACATAGTGCCCACTATCATACCCTCCACACTCCTCTCCTGTACATACTGCCCACTGTCATACCCTCCACACTCCTCTCCTGTACATAATGCCCACTATCATACCCTCCACACTCCTCTCCTGTACATACTGCCCACTATCATACCCTCCACACTCCTCTCATGTACATAGTGCCCAATATCATACCCTCCACACTCCTCTCCTGTACATACTGCCCACTATCATACCCTCCACACTCCTCTCCTGTACATAGTGCCCACTGTCATACCCTCCACACTCCTCTCCTGTACATACTGCCCACTGTCATACCCTCCACACTCCTCTCCTGTTCATACTGCCCCCATCATACCCTTGCACTCCTCTCCTGTACATAGTGCTCCCATCATACCCTCCACACTCCTCTACTGCATATACTGGTCACTGTTACACCCTCTTCACCTCTTTTCCTGCAAGTAATACCTACCCTCTGCACTCATTTCCTGTACATAATGTCTTACACTTTGCACTCCTTTCCTACACATACCAACATACACGCCACACTCGTGTATATACTGTTGTAAATTCTGCACTCCCTCCCTGCACATACTGTAATACCCTCTGTACTTAATGAAAATTAAAAGGTGAACTAATGCCCCTGATCTCCACTGCACTTACCTCTGTAGTAATGGAAGAGTTTTATTTTTTTTAAATGATTGTGCTGAGGTTTATTCATGTCAGTGAGACTCTTACTTGTGGCACAGCAAAGTAAGCATATTTTATAGGTAAAATAATTATTTTGTTTAATTTAATCATGCCTCGTGAGGCCCCTCCCTCAATATGGCCACACCCACCATATGTAGTGGCGTGTTCGGGTTTGGCTTGAGGAAAAGGTGGCAACCCTACTGGAGACATGGGGGTCACACAGTCTCTGGAGGTACAGGAGACCTGGTGTCACTGGGGACATGGGAGTCACACAATCTCTGGAGGTACAGGAGCTCTGGTGTCACTGGGGACAGATACGGCTCTTTAATTGGGCAAATTAGGTGGTCGCCTAAGGGCTCGCACTCACACAGGCCTCGCGGCTACCTTATTTGCCTCTGCTCAATCACTGAGTTCTAGATCCGTGCATCTTTCTGCAGCCATTTTTATTTGCTTGATTTTTATTTTACCCATTATGGGCATTAAGGGGACCCCGTGTCTAACTTTTGCTTAAGGCCTCACAAAGCCTAGAGCCGCCTTTGACTGGGGACATGTGGGTCACATAATCTCTGGAGGTACAGGAGACCTGGCATCACTGGAAACATGAGGGTCACAGAGTCACTGGAGGTACAGGAGCTCTGGTGTCACTGGGGACATGGGGGTCACCGAGTCTCTGGAGGTACAGGAGCTCTGGTGTCACTGGGGACATGGGGGTCACAGAGTCTCTGGAGGTACAGTAGCTCTGGTGTCACTGGGGACATGGGGGTCACAGAGTCTCTGGAGGTACAGGAGCTCTGGTGTCACTGGGGACATGGGGGTCACAAAGTCTCTGGAGGTACAGGAGCTCTGGTGTCACTGGGGACATGGGGGTCACAGAGTCTCTGGAGGTACAGGAGCTCTGGTGTCACTGGGGACATGGGGGTCACAGAGTCTCTGGAGGTACAGGAGCTCTGGTGTCACTGGGGACATGGGGGTCACAGAGTCTCTGGAGGTACAGGAGCTCTGGTGTCACTGGGGACATGGGGGTCACAGAGTCTCTGGAGGTACAGTAGCTCTGGTGTCACTGGGGACATGGGGGTCACCGAGTCTCTGGAGGTACAGGAGCTCTGGTGTCACTGGGGACATGGGGGTCACAGAGTCTCTGGAGGTACAGTAGCTCTGGTGTCACTGGGGACATGGGGGTCACAGAGTCTCTGGAGGTACAGTAGCTCTGGTGTCACTGGGGACATGGGGGTCACCGAGTCTCTGGAGGTACAGGAGCTCTGGTGTCACTGGGGACATGGGGGTCACAGAGTCTCTGGAGGTACAGTAGCTCTGGTGTCACTGGGGACATGGGGGTCACCGAGTCTCTGGAGGTACAGGAGCTCTGGTGTCACTGGGGACATGGGGGTCACAGAGTCTCTGGAGGTACAGTAGCTCTGGTGTCACTGGGGACATGGGAGTCACAGTCTCAGGAGACAGGGGAGTCCTGGGGTCACTGGAGACACATGGGTTACATGAGTGTGTAGAGGTCACAGAGTCTATGGGGGAAAAGGCTCCCGATCATGTGTGCAGTGTGACAGCCAAGTCACTGTCACAGTTGTCAGGTGATCAGGCAGTCCGTCCTGCCCCATGGGCATTAAGACCCAGTAAAACAGGGCATAATAATGGGGGGAAAAGGTTGCAGCACATTTAACCCCTTTCTCACCTGCCCTGGAATCCCTTTAAAAAGTTCTGAATCCTGGAAAGGGAGGTGGGGGACTATGCACTGTCACACGGGCCTGAATGTCTGTCACGCGGGCCTGAATGTCTGTCACTCGGGCCTGAATGTCTGTTACACGGGCGTGAATGTCTGTCACACGGGCGTGAATGTCTGTCACACGGGCGTGAATGTCTGTCACACGGACCTGAATGTCTGTCACACGGGCGTGAATGTCTATCACACGGGCGTGAACCCGGCTTAATGCGTCTAACATCCTAATCTCTGATATTGCAAAGGACTTTCGGTCCGTTCTCCATCGTGTATGATAGTCATGTGCTTTCTTCCTTGTCTCTTATTTATTTTGATCCCGCAAGATGAAAACTTTTACGCGTTTTGAGCATATTTTATGTATCTTTCTAAAGGCGAATCCTCAGCCGGTGAGGAGCGGAGAGAAGATGAAAGGATCCGGACAGAAGTGCGTTTCATTTATTGACGAGTAGCTGAGAGAGAATCAACAATCGCTCCTCGGTTTGCAGCACCTCGGCCTTCCTTCCCCGGGAAATTTCATTCTACATTCTAAAGGAAGATTTGGACGTGATCGGCTTCTGGGTCGCACTTCAGAGGCTACTGACAGACGGGGAGGAAGTGATGTAATGCCCCTTCACCGCCGGCTTTAACCCCATTTTTGACAGCAAAGGAGCTGCAGCCACCCTTTTGCCTTAAAGGGGTTGTAAAGGTACAATTTTTTCCCCTAAATATCTTCCTTTACCTTGGTGCAGTCCTCCTTCACTTACCTCATCCTTCCATTTTGCTTTTAAATGTCCTTATTTCTTCTGAGAAATCCGCACTTCCTGTTCTTCTGTCTGTAACTCCACACAGTAATGCAAGGCTTTCTCCCTGGTGTGGAGTGTGGTGCTCGCCCCCTCCCTTGGACTATGGGAGAGTCAGGATGCCCGCTAACACACAGCTCCTTTCTTAATCTGCAACATAGAGAGAGCCCTGACTCTCCTGTAGTCCAAGGGAGGGGGCGAGCACGACACTCCACACCAGGGAGAAAGCCTTACATTATTGTGTGGAGTTACAGACAGAAGAACAGGAAGTGAGGATTTCTCAGAAGAAATAAGGACATTTAAAAGCAAAATGGAAGGATGAGGCAAGTGAAGGAGGACTGCACCAAGGTAAAGGAAGATATTTGGGGAAAAAAAATTCATTTACAACCCCTTTAATGTGTCCATGTCGTATTCCACGGGCTTGCTGCCTGCCAACCACTACATTTTCGGGTAGACCTTGCTGCGGCAGCAAAACAAAGACTTTGCAGCAGGTGCGACTACAGCATGTAAACAGCCCAACAGACCCCCCCCCCCCCCCCCCCCCGTCCACTGCCCATTGAAGCTGAACCACTTGCCCACCGACCCATAGCATATTTATTGCTACAGGGCAGAATCATGTATCCAGTGCCTTGAAAAAGTATTCATACCCCTTGAAATGTTACAACCAAAAATATAAATATATTTTATTGGGATTTTATGTGATGGACCCAAACTGCAGCCCTTTGCTTGTTTTTATTTGGCCCTTGGGTGCTGACACCAACAGTGGGGCACTATTCCTCCCACTGACACCAGCAATGGGGCACCATTCCTCCCACTGACACCAATGATGGGACACTATTCCTCTCACTGACACCAAAGATGGGGCACTATTCCTCCCACTGACACCAACAATGGGGCACTATTCCTCCCACTGACACCAACGATGGGGCACTATTCCTCTCACCGATACCAACGATGGGACACTATTCCTCCCACTGACACCAATGATGGGCAATATTTCTCCCACTGACGCCAACGATGGGGTGCTATTCCCACTGATACCAATGATAGGACACTATTCCTCCCACTGACGCCAATGATGGGGCACTATTCCTCCCACTGATATCAATGATGGGACACTATTCCTTCCACTGACACCAACAATGAGGCACTATTCCTCCCACTGACGCCAACAATGGTGCATTATTCCTCCCACTGATTTCAATGATGGGGCACTATTCCTCCCACTGATACCAATGATGGGACACTATTCCTTCCACTGACACCAACAATGAGGCACTATTTCTCCCACTGACGCCAACAATGGTGCATTATTCCTCCCACTGATACCAATGATCGGCACTATTCGTCCCACTGGCACCAGCGATAGGGCAATTTTCCTCCCCCGAATACCAAAGATGTATTGTTTATTCCCTCTGACACCAGGACAGTTTCTATTCCCAATGCCCACAGTCTGGCCCTCATGAAGTCTGGAGGACAGTAAACCGGCGGCGTAGCGTAAATGTGCCGACGTATCCCCGCGTAATTCAAATAGGGCAGGTAGCGGGCGTGTTGTATGTAAACGAATCGTGACCTGATGTAATCGACGCGCCGAACGAACTGCCCATGCACCGGCCATGAACGTCTCCCAGTGCGCATGCTCCAAATCACGTCGCAAATAGTCAATGAAAACGACGTGACCATAACTTACGCCCAGCCCCATTCTGAATCGATTTACGTAATACGACGCTGTACCGACGTCCATACTTAACATTAGCGGCGCCTCATATAGCCGGGGTAACTTTACGCCGGGCGTAAGCCTATCGTTAACAACGCAAATAGATACGCCGGCCGCAACTACAGTACGTTCGTGAATCGGCGTATCTAGCTCATTTGCATATTCGATGCGTAAAACGACACCCAGCGGCCAGCGTAAATATGCAACTAAGATACGACGCCGGTCGGATCTAACACAAATCTATGCGTAACTGATTCTAAGAATCAGGCGCATAGATACGACGCCGCTCACTCAGAGTTACGACGGCGTGTCTGGAGATACGCCGGCGTAACTCTTTGCGTAACTCTTTGCTGAATCTAGCCCCAAGGGCCCAGATTCAGGTACATCTGCGCATTATTGGACCGGCGTAGCGCACCGCCTTTACGTTAGACGTGCGCAGGAAATTGCACATACGTAACGTTTTTCCAGAGGCGTAAGGAGGAGTAATACAAATTGGGAGGGACGTGGGCGTGTTACATTGAAGTGAGCCGTGACCCCATGCAAATGAAGGGCCGGCCGGCTCGCGCATGCGCGCTTGAAGGAGACCATGTCAGCTCCGCTGTGCGCATGCTCACAACTCGGGAGCGGCGCAATCAGTGAAATTGGAAATGGACTAGGGCAACGTTGTGAACTACGCAAACAGCATAAATAGACAGACACAAACGCACTTGCATTGCAAAAGTACATCCCTTTGTCCCTTCCCATTTAACCAAGTGCTTTTGTCCTGTTGTTCGTTGCGGTGTGTTTTGTAGTTGTCAGATTAGTGTTCTGTGTGATCAAGTGGTGGTTGTTAGATTTTTGAAAGTGGTTTTTGATAAGTGTTTGAGAGACTGTTTGTTTGATTGATATATTTCTTTTTGTTTCTTTTCCTGCTGTATTTTTTTTTTGTTTTTTGGGGACTGTTTCTTGTTGAGTAGTTTTCTCTCTGTGTGTGTGTTTTTTTGTGATTGGTTGTGCTTGTTTGTGTGCGTGAATTTTGTTGACTGGGACTGTTTTTTTTTGGAAGGATGACTGAGAGAAAACGAAAGCTGAATTTTACAGTTGTGGAAAAACAGAATCTTGCCCGGGCCATTAGCGAGTATGGGCGTTTCCTCCACGGCCCACAGAGTGCCAACACCACCCCGGCCAGGAGGAGGGAGATTTTGGATAGGATCACTGACCAAGTCAATTCAGCGGGGGAGGGGGAGACACGGACCCGGTCTGGGATTGACAAAAAAATCAATGACCTCCGGCGTCTGGTCAAAAAGAAGTTGGCCAGAATGCATGCCCATGCCAGGGGCACAGGAGGGGGCCCACCATGCCGTATTAGCCTGACAGCGGAGGAGCGTGTGGTGGCCCTGACCTTTCATCGGCATGAAGTTGAGGGCCTGCCCGGCTTTGACTCCAGTCCCCAGCCCGTGGTGCCAGGTAAGTTGTTTTCTTTTTTAATATCAGGTGTGTAGCATGTGTGGGGGAGGGGGTGAAAGGGAATATGTGGCAAGTGTGTGTATCCTCCAACCTGTGAATGTTTTGTGTCATTCACAGATGTGCAGGAGGGTGCAGGGCCATCTGGCCTGACCGCACCAACCCCAGGACAGCAGCCTAATGAGGCCCCCCCAACAAGGCCGGAGTCCGCGGAGGAGGTTCAAGAGGAGGAGGACAATCATGAGGAGCAGGACAATCATGAGGAGGAGGAGTCCATGTCAGGCACTGGACGTTTGGGTTTTGAGGACTCCTCCCCTCTGGCTGCCAGCAGGCAGGCCTCCCTAAGGGGGAGCCCCCCCCCCTCCTCCCCCAACATGGCTCCCCTCACAAGGGCCTCCCCTTCTCCCCGGCCACAAGCATCAGCTGGAGGCAGGATGTCATCCCAGACCTCCAGGGGGTTGGCCGATCTCCTGCCCGCCACCCTGAGAAGGGACCAGTTCCTCCAGACCCGCCATCTGGGACAGGTCAGCCAGACATTGGTGCGGATGGAGGAGAGCCTGTCCTCCATCAAGGATACGCTGGGGAACCTGGACTCCCACTCCCGGGCTTTCACAACCTGCCTAAATGAACTGCAGACGACATCAGCAGGCGTTGGTCAGGATGTGAGGGCCCTTACCCAGGCTATCCAGGCCAACACGGCAACAGTTGGTGCTGCCCTGGACAGAATTGCCGTGGCCTTGGAGGGCAGGCCACCAGGTGGGCAGAGATCAGGGGCTGATCCTCCTTCCCCAGTTTTACCCCTTCCCCATGAGTCTCCCCTGAGAAGCCGGGGCCGTGGCCGGGGGCGCCCCAGGCGTGGCTCACGCAGAGGGCAGTAATTTGTTTTTCCCCCAATTATTATTTTTTTTCTAATAATTTTTTATTTTTGTCTTTTTTTTTTGTCTTTTTTTTTTTTTGCTGGAAATTTTTTGATTTTGCAGGTAATTTTTTCCCTTGCTGAGGAAGTAGTATTACGATACGCGTCCGGGGTCAGGAACCATCCCATGTCACTCCTTGATGTCCCACATCTTCATTTGAGCTGCCTGATATGGTGTTTTATGCCTGTATTTTCTACTTGAATGTGAGTACCCTGCACATTTTTTACTCATTAAAGAGACCTGGTTTATATGGAAGCTCTTAGATCTGGCCTTTTTTCTTTGCATATTGATTCGTTGGTGCCACTGAGGATACTTGCATATCTCCGGGTCCTTCAGCTGACAATTGCACATCTTTGAGCCATCTGGATTTCCTGCCATTTGTTCTAAGCGTTTTAGACCTTTGGTAAAACAAGGGTCTTGGTGTGAGGTGAGAGTACCCATCTTTACTGGTGAAGGGATCACGTTTGAAATATTTGAAATATTGGTTTTCCAAGTCACATGGTGGAGATACTCTGACTGTTTTGATCACAGGATTTGTTTGCACTTTGCAAATGTGGACTTTCTTTTTATTTTATTTTATTTTATTTTTTCACTGTTATTAATTCAATTATGTCTTCACTGGTATGAGCATATTCGTTTTAATATTGATATTATGCTATTTAGGTTTGCGCTGCACTGCTCTGTTTGATATATTTACTTCAGGAATTTTGTGATTGTTCTTTTGGTGTTCAGCTTGCATCCATATGAAATTCACTCTTTGAGTATTTTTCATTTTTACACTTATTATTCTTATTTTTTTCTGATCTTTATATTTTTGCGCTGATTGCACCCCCCCTGTTTTACATTTTTTTTTTTTGGGTTGTGAATGCTGTGTGAATGTGGGGGTGACATTCCTGCCGGAAAAGGGGTGTCACCCTCTATTTTGGTGGAGAAGGGTTCCCCAGGACCAGGGAGAAGTGATCCTGAGGTCCGTGTGAATGACATAATTGGAGCCTTGGCATGGCGTTGCTGCTCACAAGTCCAGCATGGTGGACTGGTGCCAATCCAATTTGATGTGGATGTGGGGTGTGTGTGCTAGGGACCATAGTGGTGTGCATGCATGCATTCTCATTGTGCCATGATTGTGTATGTTTAACGTGCAAAGATGCCCAATGTGAGCTGTCTCCTGGCTGCTCTTCCCTCAGAAGATGGGGGACCCTCGGTTAGGGGGGGATTGTCTGGTTCAGGGGTCAGGTCATCACGTAGGTCAATCTGCAGGCCCTTTCTTTCTGCAAAGTTGTGCAGCATGCAACATGCACCGATGATCTGGCACACGAAGTTTGGGGAGTACAAGAGGGTACCCCCAGACTTATCCAGGCATCGGAAACGTGACTTTAGGATGCCAAAGGTGCGCTCCACCACTGCTCGTGTTTGGGCATGTGCTTGATTGTATCTTTCCTCTCCTGGGAGTTTGGGGGTTCCGGATAGGAGTCATGAGATGGGGTCCCAGTGGATATGCAGAGTCACCTGTAAGGGAAAAGACAGGAGGATGTTAGTCATGCATGTGGCCCTTGTGATGTGCATCATGGGAGGGGATAGTCATGCCTGACTCCCATGTCACTCACCAACCAGCCAGGTGTACCCATACATGTTCTGATCGAATTCCATTCGGATGTGGCATTGATTGTATATGTAGCTGTCATGGCTGGACCCTGGGTGTTTGGCACGGACGTGCCATATGAGGCCTTGGGCATCGACTATCACCTGTACGTTGATGGAATGCCAATGCTTCCGATTGCGGTACATGTGCTCTCTCTCCTGGGGGGGGCTGTAGTGCCACATGTGTGCAATCAATGGCCTCCACAGTGCGTGGGAATCTGGCAATTCTGTAGAAATCTGTCATTGCCTTCAGCCGCAGCTCCTCAGTGGTGGGTTTGATGATTTGGTTGGCCATGCGTCTGAGGATTGCAGGGACAACCTGGTGCACACATCTGCTCATGGAGGATTGTGACATCCCAGCCACCACTCAACTTGTACGCTGAAAAGAGCCACTGGCAAGGAAATGGAGTGTTGCCAGTACCTTCACCAGTGGCTGCACTGCATGTGAGCGTTGTGTTGGGCTGGTGATGTCCTCCTGCAGGGTTGTGGGTAATTCCAGGATGGCATGAGGGGTGAATCTGAAGATGCGGGACACCTCAGAATCACTCATGCCAAACAGGTCTATGCGGGTGCGGTATACCCTCTCCCGTGCCATCCTCCGTGCCCTCCTCCGTGCCCTCCTCCTTCTTTGTTCATCTAAAGTCAGTAGTATAGCTATGCGCGACGATGCCCCTGGCATGTTGGCATACAGATTGTTGTGCAACACGTGTGACTGCTGAGCTCCTCACTAACAGTGTTGCTTTATCTAACAAGTAGACTTTTTTTCTTTTTTTAGACCAGCTTTTATATGCTCTAATTTTAGACAGGTCATTTTGCTGTTGCGCACACTGCGTCGCCTGCGCTGCCCCAACGTTCTTTTGTGGATCCCCGTAAGTCCCTCATTAGCATATTTGACTAGCAAATCAATGGTCTGTCTATCGCACTTTTGCGCGGACGGATGCGCCAGTCTAACGAAATTACGCGGGACAAAAATTTTGCGTATCTCGTTCTGGGGATGCCGCGCAACGAAACGCACGCGCACATTTAGACTTACGCACGCGCATCTCCTGTTGCGCAGGGGTAATCGCTCTGTGAATCTAGCCCAAGGTCTTTATCTTTTTAGACCTGATTTCTCTTTGGAAGTATCTCCCCCAATAAAATCTAATTTTTGTTGCAGGGGATGCCAAAATCTGACATGTATCTCAGTGCAGACTCCAGAGAAAATCGGTGAGCCAAGTGGGAAATTACATTTGTAGGGGGGCGGAGTTCTGTATACAGAATGCCTCTAGGCAGCCATATTGCATTTTTACATAAAATTACAGCGGCTGCAAATTAAAAAGGGAATTTGGTGTGGTGTGTGTAATAACGTGGCACGATTGGTACAGGAAATTGGGGAGGTACAAAATGTCTTATATGCTGATGCCTTAAGAGCCCTTTCACACTAACTAGTTTTAGTGACGCTTTAGCGGTGCTTTTCAGCCGCTAGCGTCCGAAGAAAGGTTTAATAGCGCCCGTGTAGTGCCGCTGCCGGAGCACTTTCCAGGCGCTTTGGCAGCGGTACCCATTCATTTTAATGGGCAGGGGCTGTGTATACACCTCTCCTTCACCGCCCCAAAGATGCGGCTTGCAGGACTTTTTTTTTTTTTGTAACGTCCTGCCGGCGCACCGCTGCAGTGTGAAAGCAGTTGGGCTTTCACGTTGGGGAGGCGTTTTTCAGGCACTATTTTTAACCCTTTAGCGCCTGAAAAACACCTCATTATGAAAGGGGTCTAAGAGTTCCCTTCACTGAAACTAAGGACCCCAGATCTCATATTTAAGAGAACCTGTCATGCTTTTTTCTATTACAAGGGATGTTTACATTTCTTGTAACAGGAATAAAAGTGACACATTTTTTTTTTTAAACAGTGTAAAAAAATAAATAAATAAAGTAAAATAAATAAGATTTTTTTTTTTTTTTAAAGCGCCCTGACCCGCCGAACTCGCAAGCGGATACACGAGTAGCATCCGCATATGAAAATGGTGTTCAAACCACACATGTGAGGTATCGCCGCGACCGTTGGAGCGAGAGCAATAATTCTAGCCCTAGACCTCCTCTGTAACTTAAAACATGCAACCTGTAGAATTTTTTAAACCTCACCTATGGAGATTTTTAAGGGTAAAAGTTTGTCGCCATTTCATGAGCGGACGCAATTTTGAAGCGTGACATGTTTGGTATAAATTTACTCGGCGTAACATTATCTTTCACAATAAAAAAAAAAGTGGACTAACTTTACTGTTTATTTTTTATTTATTTTTTTAAAGTGCGCCTGTAAGACCGCTGCGCAAATACGATGTGACAACCTCCATTTTATTCTCTAGGGTGTTATAAAAAAAATATTTTTAATGTTTGGGGGTTCTAAGTAATTTTATAGCCAAAAAAAAATATGTTTTTAACTTGTAAACACCAAATCTCAGAAAGAGGCTCGGTCCTTAAGTGGTTTAAGTTCATGTAAAGGCAGGTGTCCCAATACTTTTGGTAAAATCCTGTAATTGATCGTCCTTAACCACTTAAGGACCGCCGCACGCCGGCAGAATGGCACGGCTGGGCACAAGGGTGTACCGGTACGTCCCCTTTAAGGTCCCAGCCATGGGTCGTGCGCGCACCGCCGGCGGCGCGCTCGCGACCCGGTCTTGAGCTACAGGACCTCGCCCGCAGGACCCGATCGCCGCCTGTGTCCCCGCGATCGGGTCACAGAGCTGAAGAACGGGGAGAGATAAGTGTAAACAAACCTTTCCCCGTTCTTCCTAGTGGCAGTGATGGTCTGTCATAGGGAACGGCGATCAGTGACGTATCACGCCAGGCCATGCCCCCTACAGTAAGAATCACACACTAGGGAACACTTAACCCCTACAGTGCCACCTAGTGGTTAACCCCTTCACTGCCAGTGTCATTTCGACAGTTATCAATGCATTTTTATAGCGCTGATCACTGTAAAAATGACAATGGTCCCAAAAATGTGTCCAAATGTCCATAATGTCGCAGTCACGATAAAAATCGCTGATCGCCACCATTAGTAGTAAAAAAAAAAAATATATATATTAATAAAAATGTCATAAAACTATCCCCTATTTTGTAAACGCTATAAATTTTGCGCAAACTGATCAATAAACGCTTATTGCGATTTATTTTATTTTTTTTACCTAAAATATGTAGAATACGTATCGCCCTAAACCGAGGGAAATTTTTTTATATATA
The DNA here is from genome assembly GCA_029574335.1 of Rana kukunoris. Taxonomy (NCBI): domain Eukaryota; kingdom Metazoa; phylum Chordata; class Amphibia; order Anura; family Ranidae; genus Rana; species Rana kukunoris. The sequence goes on from CM056057.1 coordinate 13,564,693, forward strand.
TTTTTTTTTTGCGCAAAAAATAAAAACCGCAGAGGTGATCAAATACCACCAAAAGAAAGCTCTATTTGTGGGGGAAAAAAGGACACCAATTTGGTTTGGGAGCCACGTCGCACGACCGTGCAATTGTCAGTTAAAGCGACGTAGTGCCGAATCGCAAAAAAGTGGGCTGGTCCTTTGGCTACAAAATGGTCCGGGCTGAAGTGGTTAATGAGATTGTACAATCAGGATTGTATAGTGTATGGGTGAGCATTAGAGAACCCAGGACACACTTCTCCTGTTTTCAGTACTACATATAGATCTATCCCCAGAGGCTGAATCTGATCTTTTATCTTCAAAATACCAAAAATGAACAATCGACGCAAGAAAAAAAAAATGATGTCTGTGTATTTAGTGAGAAGAGTGATCATTGGTTAATTGTATTGGAAAAGTGTTTAACCACTTCCATACCGGCCTATAGGGGAATCACGTCATGGTGATCCCCTTGCCGATGAGACAGGACGTTGCACAACGTCCTGTCTTCACGGCGTTCTAGGGCGCGCGCGCGCCACCACCCGCGATCCCGCGCGCGTGCCCGACGGCCGTGATTGCCGCCGGGCACCCGCGATTTCCGGAAATCACGGCAGGAGCGTGGATCTGTGTGTGTAAACACACAGATCCACCTCCTGTCAGCGGTGAGGAGACTGATGTGTGTTCCCAGTACAGAGGAACACACATCGATCTCCTCCCCCTGTGAGTCCCCCTCCCCTACAGTTAGAACATACTTTAGGACACATTTTAACCCCTTCAGCGCCCCCTAGTGTTAACCCCTTCCCTGCCAGTCACATTTACACAGTAATTAGTGCAGTTTTATAGCAATAATCGCTGTGTAAATGTGAACGGTCCCAAAAACGTGTCAAAAGTGTCCGATATGTCCGCCGCAACGTCACGGTCACAAAAAAAAAAACGCAGATCCCCGCCATTACTAGTAAAAAAAATTAAATAAAAATGCCATAAATCTATCACCTATTTTGTAGACGCTATAACTTTTGCGCAAACCAATCAATATACGATTATTGCGTTTTTTTTTTACCAAAAATACGTAAAATACGTATCGGTCTAAACTGAGGGGAAAAAAAGTTTTTTTTAAAAAAAATATTGTGAGATGTATTAAATAAAAAGGAAAAAATATTGTGTTTTTTTTAAAATTGTCGCTCTTCTTTTGTTTATAGCGCAAAAATTAAAAACGCAGAGATGATCAAATACCACCAAACGAAAGCTCTATTTGTGTGGGGAAAAAAACATAATGATTTAATTTGGGTACAGTATTGCCTGACCGCGCAATTGTCATTCAAAGTGCAACAGCGCTGAAAACTAAAAATTGGTCTGGGCAGGAAGGGGGTGAAAATGCCCTGTATGGAAGGGGTTAAGCGTGCACCTGGAGGCAGGTGGTGGTGATCTGGGGGGGGGGGGGGGCAACCACAGGTGTGTGCTAATGAGGTCATCAGATGGATCCCTTCCTGTGTCTTATTGCTTCTCTGTCTGATGTCTTCATACCAGCAAGTGATGAAGCGTTCCTAGAAATATCACAATGGCTCAGGTAAGGCCTTTTTCTCTAAATTAACCCCTTCAATACGGGGCTTTTATACCCACCTCCATACCGGGCCTATTCTGTCACTTCTCTCCTACATGCACAAATCATCATTCTTTTGCTAGAAAATTACTCGGAACCCCCAAACATTACATATGTTTTTTTTAGCAGACACCCTAGGGAATAAAATGGCGGTTATTGCAACTTTTTATCTTGCACGGTATTTGCGCAATAATTTTTCAAACGCCTTTTTTTTTTTTGTGGAAAAAAAACGATCTTGTGAATAAGAAAATATTAAAACATTAAAATATCCCATTTTTTTTTACATAATGTGAAAGATGAAGTTACGCCGAGTAAATAGATACCTAATATGTCACCCTTGAAAATTACACACGCTCGTGGAATGGCGCCAAACCTCGTTATTTGAAAATCCTCATGGACGACGTTTTAATTTGTTTTACTGGTTCCATGTTTTGAGTTACAGAGGAGGTCTAGGGCTAGAAATATTGCTCTCGCTCTAACGTTCGCGGCGATACCTCACTTTCATACGTGGGCGGGACTTGCGTATGCGTTCGCTTCTGCGTGCGAGCTCACGGAGACAGGGGCACTTATATATTTTTTTTTTTTATATTGTTATATTTTACTTTAACACTTTAAAAAAATATATATATAATTTGATCACTTTTATTCCTATTACAAGGAATGTAAACGTTCCTTGTAATAGGAATAAGCATGACAGGTCCTCTTTAGACCCCTTTCACACTGAAGCGTTTTTACAGCGTTTTAGCATTAAAAATAGCGCTCTTAAAACCCTCATAAAACGCTCTCTATGCATCTCAATGGACATTTCACACCAAGTTCTGCAAGCAGCATCTTTGGAGCAGCTTTTGAGCGCTGAAAAAAAAACGCTCCAAAAATGCCCCTCTCCATTGAAATGAATTGAAAAGCGCTGTACAAACGCCTTACCCTTTCACACTGTGGCGTTGAACTGGCGGGGCGTTGAGAAAAGTCCTGCAATCAGCATCTTTGGAGCAGCTTTTGAACGAAAAAAAAAAAACGCTCCAAAAACGCCCCTCTCCATTGAAATTAATTGAAAAGCGCTCTAAAAACGCCCTACCCTTTCACACCGAGGCACTGCAAAAACGCCCTAAAAGGTCTTATCGGTGCTTTACCAACACATTGGGATTGCAGATAAGGCATTGCTCGAAAAAACGCTGCAATAACGCTCGAAAAACGCTTGAATAACGCTCGAAAAAGCCCCAGTGTGAAAAGGGCCTTACAGTGATATATGGGGTCAGTAAGACCCCACATCTCATCACTAGGCTGGGAAGCCTGAAATAAAAATAAAAAAAAAGCGACCACCGCTTCACAGCTGAGGCGGCGCCATTTCTTTTGAATGCGGAGGCCGGGCGTGATGTCATAACATCGCGCCCGGCCTCCGAGCGATCGTAGAGACTCCGGCGACCATCCGGTCTGCCGAAAATCTCTATGGTGAGCAGCCGGGGCCGGCGGATCTGTTCTCCGACTCACCGATTGCACAGGTGAGTCGGTAGAAGCACCGGAGGGCGGCGGAAAGGGGGGGGGATGTGCCCTCTCGCCGCCTGTAAGCAGGGGTGTATTTAGGTTTTGTGCTGCCCTAGGCCTGACAAAACTCGCGCACCCCCTAATTTAAATATGACACTTCCTGGCAAGACCACACCCCTTTCTATTTAAGCCCCTCCCTGGATTCCCTTAATTTGTATAGATTTCCTCTCACTTCCTGTTTGGCTATGGGGTAGGAAGTAAAGGAAAATCTCCGCAATGGGACAGGAATGGTAAAAAATATACTGACAGGGGATATAACCCCCCCCCCTTACTCTATCCAAAATGAAAAATAAAGTTAAGTGCCTATAGTTCTACTTTAAGCACAAATTTCTGATAATTTTATGGAAAGGACGATTTAACCATGCCAATGGTGCAGCAGAACCCGCCCCCCCCCCCCTCCACAGTTGCAGAATGCCGGCCGCCTGCATACCAGAAGCAGTGCAGCCGCTTTATGGGGGCGCGAGACTAATTTGCCGCCCAGCCTGCCCCATAAGACTGCCGCTACACTAACAGTGTAGCGCAAGCCGGCAGGGACTCTTTTTGTGCTGCCCCGCTGCAAAGTGCTGCCCTAGGCCAGGATACAGCGCTGCCTGTAAGAACGATCAAGCGGCGGAACAGCCGCTATGATCGTTCTTACGGTGCGCAGAATCGCCGGCTCTAAAAGACGATATCTGAACGATGCCTGTAGCTGCGCCCATCATTCAGATACCCCGGCTCAAAGTCAAGGACGTCCATCTGGTACAAAGTGGTTAACTTTATTGCAAGAGGGCTCCCAATGATCCTATGACATCTAGTGGTCAAATGGAGTATTTTTCTACTTTAACCACTTGAGATCAGCGCTATGGACAAAAGACTTCCACAGTGCGGCTCTCAAGTGCCGGGTAGATGTCTTTGGACGTGCTGTCATATAATTCCCCGCTCGCTTACGGAGCCGATGCGTGTGCCTGTGTGCCGATGTGTAAACGCAGAGCTCCACGTCCTGTCAGGGAGAGAGGAGACCGATCTGTGTCCCTTGTACATAGGGACATAGATCGGTCACCTCCCCCAGTCACCCCCCCCCTCCCCCCACACAGTTAGAACACACCCAGGGAATACATTTAACCCCTTCCTCACCCCCTAGTGTTAACCCCTTCAATCAATGCCAGTCAGTCAATGCCAGTCAGTATTTATACAGTAATTAGTGCATTTTTATAGCACTGATCGCTGTATAAATGTGAATGGTCCCAAAAATGTGTCAAAAGTGTCCGATGTGTCTGCCGTAATATTGCAGTCCCAATAAAAATCGCAGATCACCGCCATTACTAGTAAAAAAATTAAAATCATAATTCTGTCCCCTATTTTGTAGGCGCTATAACTTTTGCGCAAACCAGTCGCTTATTGCGATTTTTTTTTACAAAAATTCGTAGAAGAATACGCATCGGCCTTTAACTGAAAATTAAAAAAAAAAAAAATGGGATATTTACTATAGCAACAAGAAAACTTGTTTTTTTTTTTAAATTGTCGCTCTTTTTTTGTTTATAGCGCAAAAAATAAAAACCGCAGAGGTGATGAAATACCACCAAAAGAAAGCTCTATTTGTGGGGAAAAAAAAGGACGTCAATTTTGTTTGGGAGCCACGTCGCACGACCGTGCAATTGTCAGTTAAAGCGGCGCAGTGCCGGAAGCTGAAATTTCGCCTGGGCACGAAGGGGGTTTATGTGCCCAGTAAGCAAGGGGTTAAATCAATGATAAACATTCAACCAGCACAAAAAGCAGTCTAATAACATTGACCGAGAAGGAACGTACACGCACTTTGACGTGTTGAATTGCTGTGTAAAATGTAAAACAAAGACCCCCTTTAACGCTCCAATATGTAGCAGAAATAGAAATATTCCAGTGGACTGATCCTTTAACTTGCTATTGGCATTTTAAGTCTGTAAATGTATTGTTTATGTAAACAATTACTTAGTTCTCTTTTTTCATACACCTTTAGCGGCTGTAAAATAAAAAGAACATTTATGCTTCTGCTGTGCAAGCACTTTGTGTGATGGAGGCTCCTGCTGGCCCCTGGCCCCTGCGTCGGCTGCAGCAGCTGTGCTTTATAGATTGAATACATTATTCTGCAGATTCACAACGCAATCCTACACTTTACCGAGAATTATTATTATTATTTTTTTTTGCAATTATACTATTTTTAGCGCTCGCTTAACATTTTCAAGTCTTAAAGAATATGCTGAGGTTACATATGGAAATTGCCGTGCTTTAAATAATGAGAAAATCTTTGTTTTCAAATAAGTTGCGAAAGGTCAAAAGATTTTTTCTTCCTGCCTAGCTGGACTTTTTTTTTCCTTTTGGTATCTGTCACATCTTTTCTGGGTAACGTGTCTGTAACATTGATCCTGGGAAGAGAAACAAGAACTTCCTGGGCCAGATTCTCGTCGATGTCGGCGGGCGTAGCGTATCCTCTTTTACACTACGCCGCCGCAACTTAGAGACGCAAGTGCCGTATTCTCAAAGCACTTGCTCCGTAATTTGCGGCGGAGTAAATGGGCCGGCGTAAGCCCGCGTAATTCAAATGTGGATGAGGTGGGCGTGTTTCATGTAAATCAATCGTGACCCCGCGTTTTTGGCGTCTTTTTCAACTGCGCATTCGCCGTCCGTGGACGTATCCCAGTGCGCATGCTCAAAACTACGCCGCAAATACATTGGTTTCGACGTGAACGTAACTTACGCAAAGCCCTATTTGTGAACGAGTTACGCAAACGACTACGCTGTCCCGACGTCCATACTTAAAGGATCACTAAAGGAATTTTTTTTTTTTAGCTAAATAGCTTCCTTTACCTTACTGCAGTACTGATTTCATGTCCTTATTGTTCGTTTTTGCTTTGAAGTTGCTGTAATCCTGCTCTGATCTCCACACTTCATGCTTGTCTGTTTCCTTATAACCCCAGTGCTGGGAGCTTTCTCACGGTGGTCTAAGCTGTCATTACTGTGCGTCTAAAACTTCCCAGAACCAATCAGATTCATTTTAAAAACAAAACACTGCCCTGGATTTGTTTTTGTTTTTTCTGTGTGTCTATTTCTACTTCACAGAAACATGAAGCCAGTTCAAAAGTGAAACTAACCTGCAGGCACATTATATGATTGATTTTGATCTATTTTTAATCATTTTGAAAAGGAATCAGTTAACTTTTATGTCTCTATACCCTGTAAACAGTCATTTCAGCAAAAAAATGTTTTTCCTTTAGTGACCCTTTAACATTGTGTAGGCTGGACCTATGCAAAGTTAACCCACCATATAGCAGGGGTAACTTTACGCTTACGCAAATGACGTAAACTACGACGGCGGGGCGCAAATACGTTCGGGAATCGGCGTATCTAGCTCATTTGCATATTTGACGCTGAAATCGACGGAAACGCCACCAATTTGTCCTGCCGCCATGGGAGAGACCTGTCAAAGTGGGCCAGTCTGAATGAAGTCCAGAGCCAAATTTTTGTCCCAGTCCAGTCCTGCCCTCTATACACAATATGAAACCAAGATCAAGAACACGGGGACATGACCTCAAACTAACAGGCGGAAAGTTCAAAACAAATCTTATTAACCACTTGCTCACTGGGCGAAATTTCAGCTTGTGGCACTGCGTCTCTTTAACTGACAATTGCACGGTCGGGCGACGTGGCTCCCAAACAAAATTGGCGTCCTTTTTCCCCCACAAATAGAGCTTTATTTTGGTGGTATTTGATCACCTCTGCGGTTTTTATTTTTTGCGCTATAAAACAAAAATAGAGCGACAATTTTGAAAAAAAACACTATTTTTTTACTTTTTGCTATAATAAATATCCCAATTATTAAAAAAAATATTTTTTCCCCTCAGTTTAGGCCGATACGGATTATTCTACATTATTTTTGATTAAAAAAAAAAAAAAAATCGCAATAAGCGTATAGTGATTGGTTCGCGCAAAAGTTATAGCGCCTACAAAATAGGGGATAGAATAATGATCACGGCCGCCAGGCACGCGCATCGGCACCTGAGTGACGCAGCGGGTACGCGCGCGTGCCCCCAGTGGCCGGGAGGAGCCGAGGACATCAATAGACAACCTCCCGGCATTGTAGAGCCACCTTGTGGCCATCATTCTACAATGGCCAAGATGGCAAGTGGTCAAAGTAAATTATTTTACTGAAAGGGTAGTTGTATATTTGCCAACAGTCCTGATTTGTCTGGGACATTCCTGGGAATCAGTCTCGGTCTGAGCATGTCCTGGGCAAAATCCTGAAAATCTGTCTTTGTCACGGACATCGGGTTGTGATGGAGTGGCGGGGCAGGAGCACGTGGAGAGGCAGCCCGGCCAATCGGCTGCTTTCTGAGCACACGGATGGTGGGTGGAGCTTGGCTGGCATGGCTAGGACCAGGTAGGTCCTTCTCGCTACTAGGTCTGCACTGACAAGACTGCTCTGATAAAAGGCTGCACTGACGAGACTGCACAATGGACACTGATGAGACTGCTCTGATGAGACTGCACTGACGAGACTGCACTGACGAGACTGCTCTGATAAGGCAGATTTATGAGACTTCCCTGACGAGATTACTCTGATGAGATTGCCCTGACGAGACGGCTCTGATGAGATTGCCCTGACGAGACGGCTCTGATGAGATTGCCCTGACGAGACGGCTCTGATGAGATTGCCCTGACGAGACGGCTCTGATGAGATTGCCCTGACGAGACGGCTCTGATGAGATTGCCCTGACGAGACGGCTCTGATGAGATTGCCCTCACGAGACTGCTCTGATGAGATTGCCCTCACGAGACTGCTCTGATGAGATTGCCCTGACGAGACTGCTCTGATGAGATTGCCCTGACGAGACTGCTCTGATGAGATTGCCCTGACGAGACTGCTCTGATGAGATTGCCCTGACGAGACTGCTCTGATGAGATTGCCCTGACGAGACTGCTCTGATGAGATTGCCCTGACGAGACGGCTCTGATGAGATGGTACTGTTGAGACTGCTCTGATGAGATGGCACTGATGAGACTGCTCTGATGAGATGGCACTGATGAGACTGCTCTTATGGTAAAGGAGGGCTGTAATGATAAAGGTTACCTTTATAGACAGAATAGAATTTTGGGAAGTAAGGGTTATAGTATATTTTCAGATGACAAATTTACTGATTAACTGCTTTGGGACCCCCCACCTAATTTACTGCAGCAGGGTGGCACTTTAGCGTGAAATTACGTACCTGTAAGCAATTTTTTTCTTCTGGGGTGTGCGCCAGCAACCCGCTACTGCTGTGAATGGACACATCAGGAGCCAATCAGCAGGTTCGGCGGACCCGATACCCCCAGGGACCTGCCGATAGTTCCCGAGGCAAACGGAACAGCAGGCTGCCTATGTTAAACAAGGCACATCGCTGTTCTGTGAAAGGAGAAGACAGAGATCTTGTGTTCCTGCTAAGCCACATATTTCTGTCTTCTTACAATACAAGCACCTCCCCCACAGTTAGTAAGCACTCCCTAAGGACACATTTAACCCTTTGAGCACCCCTGATGTTAACCCCTTCCCTGCCAGTATCATCAGTGCAATGACAGTGCATATTTTTAGCACTGATCACTGTATTGGTGTCACTGATCCCCAAAAAAGTGTCAAAGGTGTCTGATTTGTCCACCGTAATGTTACAGTCCCGCTAAAGATCGCTGATTGCCGTCATTACTAGTAAAAAAAAATTTTTTTAGACACTATGGGCCAGATTCACAGAGCGATTACGCCTGCGCAACTGCTGTTGCGCGTGCGTAAGTCTAAATGTGCGCGTGCGTATAGTTGGACGCGATTCACAAAACAATATACGCCAGAAATCTACGTTTTTTGGTCCGGCGTAATTGAATTAGACATTCGCTTCCCTTCGCGCAAAACTGCGCTAGACACACCATTGATTTGCTAGTCAAATATGCTAATGAGGGAGTTACGGGGATTCACAAAAAAACGCAGTTGCTGCGCAGGCTACGCGATGTGCGCAACTGCAAAATGTTCTGTCTAAAGTTAGAGGACCTAAAAGCTGGTCTAAATTTTGAAAAAAAGTCTAATTGTCAGATAAAGCAACACTGTTAGTGAGGAGTTCAGCAGTCACACGTGTTGCCCAACAATCTGTATGCCAACATGCCAGGGGCATCGTCGCGCATAGCTATACTACTGACTTTAGATGAACAAAGAAGGATGAGGGCACGGAGGATGGCACTAAGGAGGGCACGGGAGATGTTTTTTTTTTTTTTTTATTTGCTTACATAAAATTTACAATTTAAATTAATCTAATACAATATTCTTATCTGATACAAGCCCCTCACTCTTCACTTGATATATCACACACGCATAGACATCTATGGCATGAGTGATTCTGAGGTGTCTCGCATCTTCACATTCACCCCTCATGCCATCATGGAATTACCACAACCTTGCAGGAGGACATCAGCAGCCCAACACATGGCACCACCCATGACACCCATGACAGCTACATATACAATCAGAGCCCCATCCCCACAGATTTCGAACAGAACATGTATGAGGACAGCTGGCTGGTTGGTGAGTGACATGGGTGGCAGGCATGACTATCCCCTCCCGTGATGCACACCTCACAAGTGGCACATGCATGACTAACATCCTCCTGTCTTTTCCCTTCAAGGTGACTCTGCATATGCACTGGTACCCCATCTCATGACCCCCATCTCATGCCAGCTCACATTATGCATCTTTGCACGTTAAACACACACATTAATCATGGCACAATGAGAATGCATGCATGCACACCACTATGGTCCCAAGCACACACACCCCACATCCTCATCACATTGGATTGGCACCAGTCCACCATGCAGGACTTGTGAGCTGCAACGCCACGCCACGGCTCCAATTATGTCACTGTACATTCATACACCATTCACACAGACCTGGGGATCACTTCTCCACCACAAATGAGGGTGACACCCCTTTTCCCGCAGGAATATCACCCCCACATTCCAAAATCATACACAAACAGAACCAAAAAAATTAAATAAATGACGAGGAAAAAAAAATAATGCCCAGCAAAAATATAATTTAAATAAAATAACAACAAAGAAAACACATAAAAGACAAAAATCACTCTGCAAAACAGTCCCCAAATATCTCAAAGACACAAACAAACAAAAGCACCTTGCTGTATAGGGAGGGATACAAAGGGATGTATTTTTGCAAAGGAAGTGCATTTGTGTGTGTCTATTTATGCTGTCTGCGTAGTTCATAAAGTTGCCCTAGTCCATTTCCAATTTCACTGATTGCGCCGCTCCCGAGTTGTGAGCATGCGCACAACGGAGCTGACATGGTTTCCTTCACACGCGCATGCGCGAGTCGGCCGGCCCTTCATTTGCATGGGGTCACGGCTCATTTCAATGTAACACGCCCACGTCCCACCCAATTTGTATTACTCCTCCTTACGCCTCAGGAAAAAACCTTACGCTTGCGCAATTTCTTGCGCAAAAGCTACGTGAATCCCGGGATTACGCGGCTAGATTGCGCACGTCTAACGTAATCGCGGTGCGCTACGCCGGATCGATAATGCGCCGATGTACGTGAATCTGCCCCTATAACTTTTGCACAATCCAATCAATAAACGCTTATCAGGATTTTCTCTTACCAAAAATATGTAGCAGAATATATTTTGGCTTAAACTGATGAAGGAATTTGATTTTAATAATTTTTACATTTTTTTTTATATTGTATGATGTTTTATAGCAAAAAGTAATATATATATATATATATATATATATATATAATATATATATAAAGTAACGCAATGCCGTATGGCAAAAAAATTGCCAAGTTATAAAGGAGGTGAAACCTTCTGGGGCTGAAGTGGTGAAAATCGTTTGATCTGGTGACGTTCGTGAACATTTTTCGTGTTTGACCCTTCGCATAATATCGGATGAACTGTCGTGATCAATTCTTAGAAGCTGTGTCCTAACAATCTGATTATCATACGATCTGTGATTTTCATGCGATTTTCTAAACGTGTGTATGGGTGTCCAGGCATCGGCAGAAACAGCCTTTGGGTTCTCCCCCCCCCCCCCCCTAAAAAGCTTTTTGGGAATCCAAACCATAGCCCAAAAACTGTCCCTGATTTGGAGCAATGTCCCTCTGTCCCTCATTCCTCTTCATTTGTCCCTCGTTTTGGTCTGATCCATGGACATCCGCTGAAATTTTTTCAGGGGGGGAAAGGGGGCGCTTCGGCAGCGGCAATACAGCCGCATTTAACCCTTTTTTTCAAACGCTAGCGGGGGTTAAAAGCGCCTCGCTAGCGGCCGAATAGCGTAGCTAAAACGACAGCGCTTTACCGATAATGCGGCCAGCTGGCAGTGTAAAATAGCTCTTGAGATAATTCAGCTTCACTCCATGCCGAAATAAATATAGCCTAGAGAATGTACAGCACAGATGGACCTCCCCTTAAGCACAGACCCCCCATTCTGCACAGACTCCTCCATTCAGCACAGATGGACCCCCTCTCCCCCATCCCATTCAGTACCTCAGATCAGCGCGGCACAGGCACAGCAGGTTCCCTCCCCTGTGTACATATAAACACTGGAGGGGGAGGCGGCTTCACTCTGCTCACTGTGCCTGTGTGACATCCAGCCTGGGACCGCTCAGACAGCCAGTGGCCACGAGAGAAGGGGATAGTTGGTCAGGTGCAGTGGTGTCACCCTGCACCAGACTACCCCCGACCCCCCCCTTGCAATGCCACGGCCAGCAGCTCGTCTTTCTCTCCCTGTTCTAACCTGCCTGTCACTGCTTCAGTCACGGAGGGGTGTCTTCACTCTAAAACACCTTCTCGATTTTTCAGGGGGGGGGGGTCAATTCCCCCCCCCCCCCTTGCCCTATGGAGTGGACGCCCATGGTCTGATCTATAGAGTTGTATATAAAATGCACTTTTTATCTTTCAAAAAGTTTTTCCCAGTGCTAAACCTTTCATCCACATTCTAAATTGCTGCATCTGTACGTGAAAGCCAATATAAAGGAATAGTAGTGGTTAAAAAAAAAGGACTTGTGGATTTAATTAACCTTTTTTTGGTTAATTCTCCTTTAAGGGGGTGTGGCAGGGGGTGTGTCCTATGCCTACATACATTTGCTAGTAGGTGTCCCTGATTCCCATTTCAAAATTTTGGGAGGTGTGTCCAAACTGCCAGAAATAACTATGAAATTTAGATTCATACTGAGGACATCCAAATTAAAATAAATTTAATTCACTCTGAATCACGGCTATCGGTGGTGCGGTGTGTCAATCCGATCTTGGTAAAGTGACTGCGATATTGCGGCGTACACATCGGACACTTTTGACACATTTTTGGGACCATTCACATTTATACAGCGATCAGTGCTATAAAAATGCACTGATAACTGTATAAATATGACTGTCAGGGAGGGGGTTAACACTAGGGGGCGATCAAGAGGTTAATATGTGGAGTGATTCGAACTGTGGGGGGAGGGGACTGACTATGGGAGGTGACCGATCTGTGTCCCTATGTACAGTGGACACACTGTCGGTCTCCTCTCCCTCACAGGATGTGGATCTCTGTGTTTACACACAGAGATCCACAGTCCTGCTCAGTTACTGGGCAATCACGGGTGCCCGGCAGACATCGCGGTCGCTGTGCACGCGCATCGGGTCCCCAGTGACGCGGCGGGTGCGTGTGCGCTCCCTAGTGGCTCTGGAAGGCTCGATGTCATATGACGTGCTCCCAGTAACAAGAGGCTCTTTGTTAGACATGTGCACTGCTGAAAAATGTGTTTTTTTCATTTTCATTTGTTTTTTTTTTTTTTTTTGCTTTTTTCGAGAATTCAGGAAATTCTGAATTTCCGAAAAGAAAAGAATTTTCAGTAATTCAAAAAATTCGGAATTTGGAAATTTCCCATTTTCGAATTTTAGATTTTTGAATTTTAGAGATTCTAAATTGCAGGATTCGAAAATCTAAAATGCCAAAAATGTTTGTATTTCCAAATTTCGAAAATCCGAATTTCCGAAAATCCGAAAAAAAAAACGGAAATTCAAAATGACAAAAATTCATAAATTCTAAATTTCGGAAATCGAAAAAATACGGAAATTCTAAATTCTGGGAATTCCGACATTTCGGAAATTGAAAAATTCGGAAATAAGAAAATGATGTTAACCCCTTCCCTGCATATTTTTAGCACTGATCACTGTATTGGTGTCACTGATCCCCAAAAAAAGTGTCAAAAGTGTCTGATTTGTCCATCGTAATGTTGCAGCCCCGCTAAAGATTGCTGATTGCCGCCATTACTAGTAAAATTATTAAATATTTTTTTTTTAGACACTATGGGCCAGATTTTCAAAAAATGGCGTATATAGCGGCGTAGCATATCGTATCGCATTTACACTACGCCTACGCAAATTACTGGAGCAAGTGCCGTATTCTCAAAGCACGTGCTCCGTAATTTTCGGCGGCGTAGCGTAAATGCGGCGTCGTAAGGCCGCGTAATTCAAATACTGAAGGAGGGGGCGTGCTGTATTTAAATTAAGCACGCCCCCGCGTCAAACGAAGTGTGCATGCGCCGGCCGGGAAAAAAGCCCAGTGCGCATGCTCCAGCTCACGTCGGAAAGCGTCATTGAAACCGACATCAAAACGACGTGATCGTTACTTACGCAATTCCCTATTCGCGAACGACTTGGTAAAACGACGTAACCGACGGAAAAAGACGATGCTGACCCGACACCATACTTAACATGGCAACGACGGCACTTCGGAAACATACCCCTCATACAGCAGGGGTAACCAGGGGTAACCTACGTAAACTACGTTGCCGCGTCGCAAAAACGTTCGGGAATCGGCGTATTAGGCTCATTTGCATAGGCAAATGAGAAAACAACGTAAAGGCCACCTAGCGGCCGGCGTTGTCATTACATCTAAGATCCGACGGTGTAATTGCTTTACACCTGTTAGATCTTTAGTGTAGCTATGCGTAAGTGATTCTAAGAATCACACGCATAGATACCCATTGAAAAAAACTGCGATACGACGGTGTATCTGAGATACACCATCGTATCTCAGCTGAGAATCTGGCCCTATAACTTTTGTACAATCCAATCAATAAACGCTTATCAGGATTTTCTCTTACCAAAAATATGTAGCAGAATATATTTTGGCTTAGGCTGCATTCACACCTAATCGCATCGTTTTGTCCCACAAATCGCCGCGATTTTAACCCCCGGGTCCACATCTCCTATGCTTGAACGCCGAAGCCGCCTGAAAAAAAAGGGTCCGGGACTTGTTTTGAGCTTCAGGCGTACGGCGTTTCGGAGTTTGGCGTGGAGATGTGAACCATCTCCATAGAGGGCAATGTAAAATCACCCCTCCAGCGTATTAGGGGCTGCTGCGGCGTCGGGCTTCAGGCGTAAAAACGCCTAGGTGTGAATGGAGCCTAAAACTGATGAAGAAATTAGATTTTTTTTTTTTTTACACTTCAAAATTTTGGGAATTCCAAAATTTCGGAAATTGAAAAATTCAGAAATAAGAAAATTTCGGAATTAACGAATTTCTCACAATTAGTTAAACTAATTAGAAACTAAACTAATTGCACATGTCGGCGGGCAGTAGAGTAGTGGTTAAATAAAAATAAAATAAAAAAATCAACTCTATAGACCAGACCAAAATGAGGGACAATTGAGGAGGAATGAGGAACAGAGGGACATTGCTCCGGGGACGGTCCCTCTGGAAAAGTTGGGAGCTGTGGTAATGCATTTAACAAATATATAGTATAATGATGATGGGTGCACTATAAGCTATGTACTAAGCCAAGAGGTGTTAAATAAAATATGAAATATTGCAAGCATTTTTTTTTTTTTGCTGTGTACAGATGGGTTACAACATTCGACGCTCTTATGTGAATTGCTGGAGGAAACATTCTGCATTAAGAAACATTGACTGTACTAAGCTGTAACAACCCTCTGCTAATTACCCCGGGGCTCTACATCTAATGCAAATAATGGAAAAAGGAAGCCAATTATGTCACAACGTGTCAGGTCAGTATATATATATATATATATATATATAAGGTTACATCGCACTTCATAAAGCATCCAATGTAGCCTTTAATATTAAAGTATACCTTTTATGACAAACTATACAAAGTGCGCCTGTTCACTGACCTGTGTGCAATCACAGAATAGAGGAAAATTTACTATGACAAATCACAGTGCAGATTTGTATTAATAGAAACATTCTATATAAATGTACTATATATAAGCAATTCATCAACATTTTATAAACTGGATTCTTATGAAAATGGTGCATTTTAGAACACTTTTAAAACACAGATTTTATTTTTGTTGTGCAAATTTCTTTATTTTAGTTAGAGAGAGAGAGAGAGATGGTTAAACGGTACTCTTCATTGGAAACATCTGGACAGGGGTCCATTTACTTTAAGCCAGTGGCGGCTGGTGCTCAAAATTTTTGGGAGGGCGCAAAAAAATAAAAAATAAATAAAAAAACAATTGTAGCCTCACTGTGCCCATCAAATGCAGCCACTGTGCCATCAAAAGCAGCCACTGTGCCATGCCATCAAACGCAGCCACTGTGCCATGCCATCAAACGCAGCCACTGTGCCATCAATTGTCACCACTGTGCCATGCCATCAAACACGGCCACTGTGCCATGCCAAACGCAGCCACTGTGCCATCAAATGCAGTCACTGTGCCATGCCATCAAATGCAGCCACTGTGCCATGCCATCAAATGCAGCCACTGTGCCATGCCTTCAAACGCAGCCACTGTGCCATGCCATCAAACGCAGCCACTGTGCCCATTGTCACCACTGTGCCCTTTGTCGCCACTGTGCCCAGTATAATGCCCATTGATGCCACTGTGCCCAGTATACTGCCCATTGTTGCCACTGTGCCCAGTATAATGCCCCCCCTCCCCCGCCCGGCACTTACCTTTCTGCGGGCCAGCCATCCTCCTTCCACGTCCCTCAATGTCTTCTTCTGCCCTTGATGACGCTTCAGCCAATCAGTTTACCGGTAACCAGAACTAGTGGACCTGATTGGCTGAGACGCCTGCCAGTCTTATCTAAGGAACGCACCACCACGCACGTCCCTTAGATAAGCTTCCGAGAGATGGTGGCTCTGATAGGCACTTCCGCACAGCCAACCAGCTGCCGTTATTCAGGTGGCCGGCGCTAGCCGTCCGGCCATCTGAATAGTCAGCGGCAGCGGCCGGCAATGCATGAATCTATGTTATTGTAAATCAGTGGCGGTGCGAAAGCCAGAGGGGGCGGCGCTCCGGCGCCCTCTATAGACGCACCGCCACTGCTTTTAGCCATATAGGTATGATGGTTAGGTGTCCACAAAGTAATAACTTCAATGGTAAGGAATTCCTGGAATTGGCATGAGGATGGCATTGAAAGGAGGCCTATTGTACAAACTTGGACAATAATGTATGTTAATATTCTGTAGGGATCACTATTAATGTAAAACAAAATTGAATAGTAATAATGAAAAAACACATGTAGAGCTTTTTATGATATACCATGGAGATGTATTCTGCCACAGAGCGGGCTGTACCGGATAAAACCATTAGAGAATTGCATTGCAGATCCAGGTCATGCTAATCTCTTCTCAAAGAGCAACTGCTGCCTTTCAGCTCAGCCCAGAGTGTCAAAAAAAATGTGACCAATAAATGAAAAATACCTTTTGGCTACTGTTCCGATATTCAGACAAAAACTTATGAAACTGATGTGATCTCAAAAACACCCCCCAATACCATGCTTGCCTCTATATATCTGTGCCACATAACAGAACCCCAACTTCATTGTGAGCTCCTAGTGCATGGGTGCTTAACCTGTGGCCCTCCAGCTGTTCCAGAACTACAAGTCCCATGAGGCATTGTAAGTCAGTTAGTTGAACAAGCATGACTCCCAAAGGCATCATGATACTTGTAGCTCCACAACAACTGGAGGGCCACAGGTTGAGCACCCATGCGTTTCAACTAATAATGTCCTGGTTGGATATCAAGCCTATGCTGTATATGTGCCATCTGTTACCTCTGAATTTTCTAATTGGAAAACATTCAGCAAATCTTTGAATTAAAAAAATATTTTTTGTACATAATATGGGGTGGTCCATGCCATAGGCGTGCACACAGGGTGTGCCCAGGCACACCCTAATCACCCTTTACAGAACAGATTCCCCCTACTGCCCTGGCTCCCCCCTTTCCCCTGCAGTGCTACCAGCTTCCCTCCTACCCACCAGCTGTAGCTGCGAGCAGGGCCGCTGATAGGGGGGACCACCAGTCCTCCTGTAGGGGGCCCGGGCACACAGGGGGCCCAAACACCAGAGGCAAGGAGGGGTAAATACATAATGCCCTGTGCAGCTCTTGGCAGCAGCTGAAAACCCTCCCGCCGACTTTTAGCTGTTGCAGGGAAAGACACAGACACAACTGCTGGCTAATTCAGACAGCTTCTCTATTATCTGTGTGTCCGCTAAGAATGATTTTAGTATATTTATTGTGATTTTTTTTTTATATATATATTTGAGGGGGGGGGGCCCTGCCAGGTAGGCTGTACAGGGCCCCGTGATTTCTAACAGCAGCCCTGGCTGCGAGGATGTTTTAGGATGAGTGGAGGAAGAGGTTTGGTAAATATTTAATTGACCATACCCTTCCCTTTCTGAATGAACATAGTGAGTGATCAGTAGTGTCTGTTTGAGCTTTAAGGTACACACCATGGGCCAGATTCAGGTAGAGTTGCGCTGGAGTAATTCGATATGCGCCGCGTAACTGTGAAGATGCGCCGTCGTTTCTATGTGGCCGTACCCACCAAACTAGATGCGACAGAAAACGGGCCATTTCCGATCGGCTTAACTTTCCGACGCCAGAGTCTCGTCAGCGCATAATTTCGCTTGGCGCATCAGTCGCGCCTATTGATTTCCCCTGGAAATATGCAAATGAGGGAGATTTCCTGATTCGCGAACGGATTAGCACCATACGCCGGCTACATGCGCCGCGCGTATCTCGTCCGTCCGGCGCAAAGTTATTTCTACAAATAGCTGCTTTATCTTTACTCCAGACGGCCACAGGTCAGCAGGAGAGCAGCTACAGCAGCAGCGTTACCGACGATAAGAGCTAGCTGAGCACCCCCACTTGCAGGACAACACCTCTGTCCATGCTTGTCTGTCAACTTTTACAGCCATGGAGGAAGACATCATAGGTCTCCATAGCCGAGATGATGGCTGACAGCTCCTGGCCTTTAGAGTTCAGCTTTCTCCTGTGTGTTTGCGTGGAACGGGAGCAGCCATCTCAGAACAAAAGTAACTTCACTGCGGGGAGGGGGAACAGGATATACTTTAGTGCCGGAATGGCGCATCTACGGGCGCATTTAAACGCATTGCGCTGACGTTTCCCGTGAAGTGGTGCTGACGGAAGTTGTGAGCATGCGCACAAGGGGGCCGAGTGAAGCCTCACTTACTGCGCATGCTCCGTGGATGATGCGCTGAACGTAAGCCTCTGCGCTGGGCTCCGCCCATCATTTACATATGATCACACCCACTTCCACTTGCGTCGGGTTACGCCAGCGCATTATCGTTACTCTGGCGCAAGTTTACGCGCAACTGCTATGTGAATAACAGTACTTGCGCCGAAAGTGTCGGCGGAGTAACGTAAATGAGAAACGTTACTCCAAAGTAAAGAAGCGCCCCTCTACCTGAATCTGGCCCCATAATGCAATACGCTGCGTACACCTATGGTCCATGCATAATTAGAGCTCGGTTTAGGCAGGCCACTTGGTTGAGTGGGCACAACTCTACTCACTGGGTAGTGTCAGGATCTGGATCTGTGCCACCTGGAATGCTGGACAGCTCCTTGGGCAATTCCTTGAAAGATATTGCATTGAAACTTGTTTGTCTTGAGCTTTGCACTTTTTTCTCCTGCCACGAACTTCCTGATTTATTGCACTCTCTTCAGCCAATATCCCACTCTTGTCAGTCCTGCTGCCATTTATGTATTTTCTACAACTTGTTACCAACCCTTGGCTTGTTCCCTAACTATGCTTCTGCTTAATCCCAACCTGCAACCATTCTGATTCATTGACAACCTTTGGCTTGTTTACCTACTTAACCCTACCTGCTCTATCTGCTATTGGACCCTGGCTTGCTTACCTCCTGGTGGAGTGATCTTGAGGACTGCAACCTGGTACTAACATGTAGCAAAACCCATCTCCACCATCAGGAGCTCTGGTGAAGACCGGTAAGGCCCCTTTCACACTGGGGCTTTTTCAGGCGCTTTAGCGTTTAAAAAAAAAGCGCCTGTAAAGCGTCTGAAAGAAGCTGCATCTGCAATCCCAATGTGAAAGCCCGAGTGCTTTCACACTGAGGCGCTGCGCTGGCAGGGCGTCAAAAAAAGTCCTGCAAGCAGCTTCTTTGCAGAGCTTTAGGAGTGTTGAATACACCGATCCTAAAGCCCCCTTCCCATTGTGGGGGTGTTTTTTTTCTCCTAAAGCACCTGAAAAACGCCCCGGTGTGAAAGGGGCCTTAGTCCTTTGAGTCTGCACTTCAGGAGAGCTTATGTCATCCGCCAGGGTGACTTGCTTGTGTTCTTATCCAGCTGGTCGGTGGGTGCCGCGCTACTGCGATAGCTCCTGGCCTCTGAGCCCGACTCCAGATCGTGACAGGTAGGCTTGAGTCGGATGAGGTTAAGTGTTTTTTAGGGACCAGGACTAAAATGCTGGTATGTTTTTTAGCAGTTCAAATTCTCAAAACTCTTCTCGGAAAAGAAGACTAAAGGGTGCTCAGAAAAGGCTGTCTCTGCCTTATATCTGCTTCTGCTTTTTCCTAAGTACTTTTAGCTTGACTGCCAGAGCCAGCAGGTCCCACCCTTCTTTCTTGGTGTCCTTGGTAGACTTTTTAAAGAAAGTTGCTCAAGTTGATTGTAATGGCAACACCCTATGGCAGGTGATCCAGGTTAACCGGAGGTGCAGAGTCTAAGCATTAGCTGGTCTGCATCACAATTCCTGATGGTGGGTGTCAGGCTGGTACTGTTGTGAGCCCAAAGGTGAGCAGATGACACGGGATCCCCAAGGGTGTGGAATCTAAGGGCCAGACGGTATTCTGCCAGGGACCCCCTTGCGAGGGTTTGGGCTTAGCTGCGTGCTGACCCCAGGTCACGACCCCTAGGTTCACCCTGCTCGCAAGGAGAGTACCAGAAGACACAGATGGATGGATGAAGCAAAAGGAGAGCTGGATAGCGAGCCAAGGTCGGGGCGGGCAGCAGACAAAGTAATCAGGAGAACTAGCCGATTCTGTAAACAAGAGATCAGTTCACGAGAAGTCAGGTAGTCAAGTAAGCAGGTTACAGGAAGGGCGCTCAAAAACAAGTGTTGCTCAAGCAACCAGAAACTGGTCTGAGTGGAATTTAAATAGCGAGGCACATGGGGAGCTAGACAGGAAGTAGCAGGAAGGAGGAATATAATAGACAACAGGTGAAGCCGGCGACACCCAGAGCTACTAAGTGCAGCCAGAGCTGAACACAAGCTTGTGGAACAATAGGTGCCAGCCGACCTACAGCAGTAAAGGTAAGACACAGATCAGCTCCGCAGCTGACCTGTGACAGTGGGGATGGGACATGAACCCTGAAAGCTCTGAGTTCTTTTGCTGGTACCAGATCGCTTGTCCCCACCAACGGGAAAGTGGGGACAGGAAAGCTATAGTGTGGTGACTGTACACTGGGTTATCAGCAAGAGAGTAGTCGGAACGTAAATAAGATGGTTGTTCCGGAAATGGAGGACCTGATGTCTTCAGCAACTTGAAGCTGGGCAAGACTTTGCAGCCCCCTAAGGACTGTGGAAACCCAAAAAGAACATATGGCAAAAACAAAAACAGAGGGAACCCCAGCCTTGCGCATTACCTTTATAAACTCTTGAAGCACTACCCCCGAAAGAGCTGCTGGATATTTTCGGGCAGCATGTTGCCTCTATTTCCTCGCCGTCCAGGGTGATGGATGAGAGTAGAGAGAGTTTAATGTCCACACTTTACACTTCCCTTTTAATGATTTATTTGCTGAACTTAAAGGTAAAAGAATAAAATAAGTGGTTGAAGGGGTGGAAGGGTAATGGGTAAATAGGTTCAGGTGTATTATTCCAATCGGGAAACACTCCTGCTTCCTGCAACACAGCTTTCGTCGCCACTCTAGCCAGAGTGGGTATTGCGCACCCGGATAGGTTTCTCTCACTAGCCTAGCAACCGGAATGGCGCATGGAACTTGGTACAGTCTCTGCCACAGACCTCCCACAAATAGAGACACTTTCGGTTCAAAATCCTCGTAGCACAGGATTCAGCACCCGAATCTCTCCAGATTAACTTCTTGCAGAACTTGGAACTGACGGGCCACCATCAAGCCTTTCAGTAAACGGTGCATCCTTCGATGACGTTCAAGGCCTCTCTTGAGACACCAGCCTCGTGCTCGGTCCTCTCCAAGATAGGTCCTTCACCAAGCGGCTTCCTCCCTTCAGGACGGACAGCATAGGCTCACCCTTGAAAATGTAGACCCAGTCTGGTTACTGGGTCTACTTAACAGATCGAAAAAGGGAGAGATACGGCGCTAATAAATGAGAGAGCAAGATCAAAAGTCAGATCAGGCTCAAAAGGGTTAACATAAACATAAACTACATAAACTACTTAACGGATCACAACCCCGGACCAATGTGATCCAAAACCAGGATTACAGGAACACGCACCCCCAGCCAGGAGGCCTACACACACAGGGTGGTGGGACGACAGACCCAGGATTGACGACCCCCATCCAATGATGTCTGTCCCTTAAGTACCCCTCCCCAGCATGCACAGTGGGGCGATCATCCCCCACTGATTGGCTGCCGAGGGGAAATACCCAAATCACCTTGACCTAGCTGCTGCCACCTTTGGCCTGGAGTAGCAACGACATCCCAGACAAACAATAGTGGTCACTCACAGCACAGCCATGGCTGGAACAGAAGCCAAATTTGCTCTAAAATGATACACGTTTGAGTCAAATAACTCACAGACTTCCCCCTAAATTTAAAACAGCGCCAGCCCAACAGGAGCAGGCCGCTACACTCTTTTTATTGAATAGATGAAACAGATGTGTACTCACAATCGGCACATGGCATTAATCTCATCAATATCCACAGTGACCCACACACCCTGGTCCACGGCACCAATCTCAACTTAGGGAAAACACTTCCAATGGCTCATGCAGGCTCTAAAGAAGAGGGTAATGCCTAGGGTGACCATGTTTCCCAGATTGCCCGGGACAGTCCCGCATTTTGCAGGTCTGTCCTGGGCACCTTTGCAGGACAATACAGTGTCCAGGAATTAAACTGACACAGCTACCCCCCGAGCCAATCTGATGCCCCCAAAAAAGGCTTTCACATCACCGCTTCACTCACTGACAGTACTTGTCCTGGCCGGAAATGCCTGGAGGAGCATAATCCCCGCCCCCTGTTTGTGATTGAAGAAATCATAAATCCTGCCTCGTGTTTTATCTCTGTGCTGTGATGTGTTGCAGCACAAGCTGATTTTTGGGAAGGGGGGGGTTTCCTGAATTAGCAGTTTGGAAATGTGGTCACCCTAGTACTCCACCCCCCCCCCCCAACGTTTCGGAATTGAAAGTGTCTTCCCTACGCTGGGATTGGTGAAGTGGACAAGGGTGTGTGGGTCAGTGTGGATATTGATGACCTTGACCTCCTGTGCTGTTTGTGAGTACAGAGCTGTTTAATTTCTTCAATTTTCTACATTTTTTTAAAGGTAATGCGCAAAGCTGGTGCACCGTCTAGGTATTTTTTGCACTTGTCGAACAGGTATAACGAAACAATGGAGCATAATATAAGAGATGTTCGTTGTTAAGATTTCTTTACACTTAGTGATTTGAGTGTTGCACAGGAAGCTTGTTGCGGCATGGCTTCCACGTGCAGATATGACACAGGCCGCCTCAATCCCTGTAAATGCTCTTTTATTAGACTTTCACAGCCTGCAGCTATTGAAAGAGCTCTGATTATCTCCACAGGACTCGTAATCCAACGGGAAATTTATGATCACAATTGCTGTCATTTGCTTATTTGCCATTTTTGCTTTTTGTGTTATTCTGACGGCATCGAGTTTTTTTCAGTGACCTGAAGAAATATCTCTAGTTCTAGCAATGGGGAAGATGAAAATCTGGAACAGAATGATCTAGAATGATCAGTTAATGATCATAAATTCAGGTATACCCCTGAGATGCAGCTTTTTTTTTTATCAGGCACAGAGAGAAAAGGGAATTAGGCACAGCTCTCGGACATTCTAAATCTGTTGCAAATTTTTTATTTATTTTTAAGTGAAATTTTATGTTGTAAAAGAACAACCCCCCCCCCCCCCCCTCCAAAAAAAATTCCCCCACACAGGCCTTCTATTTTTCGTAACATGTCCAGGTGTATCAGATACCGCATTACCTGCTCCCCCCTTCCCAGCAGTGACTCAGCAGCTCAGCTCACCCTGCTGACCCTCCCATTAGTGACTCAGCAAATCAGCTTTCCAACTCCCAGCCTTTCATCTCATCATGCACCCAAGTCCCAGCAGTTCCTCCTTGCCATCCAACACATTTCAAGAATAACAGAGCTTTGCAGAGCCTGCAAACCAAGAAACATGTTTGCAGCGCTCACCCCCACATGGGCTGCTGATTTCCACAGGTTCCTCTCCTAAATTAGTGCAGCAGCAGCCAAGCACACAGCAACAGTCACTCTTTCTTCTCAATGAACAGTCTTCAAACTATGACCCTCCAGTGGTTCAGGAACTATAATTCCCATCATGCCTAGTCATGTCTGTGAATGTTTTTACAAAGCATCATGGGACGTGTAGTTCTGCAACAGCTGGAGGGCCGCAGTTTGAAGATACCTGGTCTAGGGGTTGCTTTGTCTGAAATGTATTGCTGAATAAACTTGGAAAGGGCACCAGGAGCTGTGGGATACTTCATTAACTCTGAACAGCAATGAGAGGATGCTCTTCACTTTGGCACAACTTCTTAGGAAAGTCCCCTTTAGTAATGGCCCAGAAATTGGACTGCATTGAGGCATCATCAGAGATATGCCAGGCCACACAAGGGATGGCAACAGTCACCAGGATCCTGCACTCAGGTCTGTACTCACAATGTCCCTGGCTACTTGGATGCCTCCCCCCATTATCAGACAGAAATTTCCATAGTGAACTTTCCAGACTGGATACTCTGTGAAATTCCTTGCTTTGCTACAGAGATTCTCAGCAAATATGCCCCCCAGCTTTAGCATAGTTGGGACCTTGACAAGCACATGTAGAGTTTCTGCTGGGCTGCCTGGTAGGGCCGCAGCCCTTTAGGCTGGGAACCTCTCCTCCTGGACAAGAACCTGGCAGTATCAAACCCCAGACTATTTATGCACTCCCAGCCACTTTCTGGCCATCCTCCCCCAGAGGATTGGCTGAGATAACATAAATATTCAGGTTGCTTTCCAGCCCACTATGTTTTAGAATCCTCCAGAAGATAGGGGGAAAACAATAAAATCTGCAACTTATGGAGCCCAGAGCAGCCCAAAGCAATCACAAACTGCTCCACTGATTACAGTCGAACCAAACTAACAAAATGTACCTTGCTTTTCTAGCAATACTAGCAGCAGCCCTTCAGGAAGAGTTCCCTCTTCTCCTCCTGGACAAGAACCCAGCAGCATCAGACCCCTGGCTATTTATGCACCACCCTGGCATCCTTCTGGGCATCTTCCCCCAGGGATTAGTTGAGACAACATACATATTCAGGTTGCTCATTTGCCTTTCCAGCTCACTGCATTCTAGAATCCTCCAGAAGGCAGGGGAAACAATCAAACCTGCAAACAGTAGAGCCGAGAACAGCCCAAAGCAATTAAAAACTGCTCCACTGATTAAAGTGGAGCCAAAAAGCCTAGATTTACCTATCCAACCTAGCAACCCATCTAGAAGCGTGCTACATTTACTCAAGGTCCATTTTATTTTTTATCTCTTTGGTTCTATTTGGAACATAAATAAAAATGTTGGCATGATGCAATTTCTTAACAAAACAAACTATGAGCAATTTAATTTTTCTTAAATTAAAACGATGTCCTGGTCCAGGTTACATCGCCCATCTGTTTTCTAATTGTAAATTAGTGTAATTTTTATTTGATCAGACATCACATTGAACAAACTAGCAAAGCAATGTCAAACATTTGGCAATATTGCAGCCAGCTATGAATAATTACAGTGCAGAAATAACAATTTAAAGATAATTGGTCAGTCTAAATTCAGGCACTGGGTACAAAAATGTGAAGGAACATTCTGAAGAACCCCAGCCTATTTATGTACTCTCCAGCCACTTACTGGGCACCCTCCTTCAGGGAATGGCTGGGGCAACATAAATATTCAGGTTCTGAAATATATGAGAAAAGGCCAATCTCAAACAAACACGCGCTCTTGGAGTAGTAAAATTGGTTGTATTAAATATCTCCGCCAAAATAATGGCAACAGATGCTACCTTTTACACAAGCTTAAAAAAAAACTGTCAGAAATAAGTTGAAACAAAAAGTCAAATAGACTCCGCAGCGCTTATACATATATGGCCAGATTCCGAAAGACTGGCGTAAATTTTGGCGGGCGTAGCGTATCTCATATACACTACGCCGCCATAACTTAGAGCGGCAAGTACCGTATTCAGAAAGAACTTGCGCTCTAAGTTATGGCGGCGTAGTCTAAATGGGCCGGCGTAAGTCTGCGTAATTCTAAGTAGGCTGATAGTGGGCGTGTTGTATTAAAATGAGCCGTGACCCCACGTAAATGACGCGCCTAACAAAAGGTGCATGCGCCGTCCGTGGACGTATCCCAGTGTGCATGCTCCGAACCAAGTTGCAAATACTCAATGCTTTCGACGTGAACGTTAGTTACGCACGGTCCTATTCGCTTACGACTTGCGCAAACGACGGAAAATTTGACGCTGTTCCGCCGTCCATACTTAACATTGGCTGCGCCTCATATAGCAGGGGTAACTTTACGCCGGTCATACGCCTTACGTAAACGACGTATATGAATACGCCGGGGCGCAACTACGTTCGCGAATTGGCGTATCTAGCTCATTTGCATATTTTTAATGGGAACGCCGAATGCGTCCAGCCTAATTATGCGGACGACTGAAGCCATGTTTTTCGGCGTATCTTGCTTTGAGAATCGGCGCAAAGATACGACGGCGCAAATTTGAAATTATGGCGGCGTATCTCGAGATACGCCGTTGTAAAGTCTTTGTGGATCCGGGCCATAGTTCTTCACATAACCTGAGGAATCTATTCAATATATGCCCATTCTATGTAGTCCATACACAATATTTGAGAATGTTGTCATGAATGGTAAAGAGAGGAACTAGTCTTTTGAGATCACTTAATGAAATCTGCTGGCACCAAAAGATAGCACAAAAAGATAGCACCTTCACATGTGCTCGGAGAGGGGGGGGGGTGTGCAGAGAGGGCCACAAGCTTCAGGTATCGTTCGGCGTCTCCTACCGCTCTCAGCTTGTCTGACCTGCGGGGATTCCAGCCGTGTTCCCAAACTTGCTGACGTCACTACACTTGTTGCATGGCTCCACCCTGACGCGTTTTCGTCATTCACATCATCTGAGGACCCTCAGATGATGTTGTGAATGACGAAACGTATCAGCGTGGAGCCATACGACGATCGTAGTGACGTCGGCAAGTTCAGGAACGCGGCCAGAATCTTTTTCAGATGGGAATGAGGGACACCTATCAGCAAAAGTATGCAGGCATAAGACACACCCTTTACCACGCCCCTTAAAGGAGAATTGTACAACAAAAACAAGATTGGTTAAACCCACAAGTCCATCAGTAATGGGTGTATGACCACATCATCATCATGGGGGACACTCTGCACGTTAACACGGGAGTAGATAAATACTCTTACCGGATGGCGTTGATCTACTTGTCAGCGACAATAGATCGTAAGCGCAGAGACAGGACTCCACTTGAATCTGCTCAGCTGAATGAACGCCCAACAGTAGACTCCACACAGGGTATTCAAATGGTTGGCTGTAATCCTGGACTGGAACCTCACCGTGAATCGATTAGCACAGATTGAGATTGGAAGGCAAAAAAACATGGAGGTCTGCTTGCTTCAGAGCGACAATAGATGGTGGAGACAAGATTGGTATCCTCTCGAAGTAAAACACACTCATGGAGTGTGAATTTTTTTTGGAATCTGAGCAGATCATGCAAGGAAAACAAAAAAACATGCTCCGAGGTAAAAAAGAGCGATAAGGTTTTCATTTGTAAAAAACAAATTTACATAAGTGATTACTGTACCTAGCCCGACGCGTTTCATCCGAATGGACTTCAACTGGGGCATCTTTTATGTTTTTCCTATCAACTAGTGGACACTTATTTACACATCACTGTGGTTGAACTACAATTATCCAGAGTGTTTTCCATTTATCTTCACTGGTTTAAGTGTTTTTGCAGCGCTACTTATTTATTCACCATTCCTTACTCTATTTTTGTCATATTGCTTTTGTAGCCGCTCATTTTTTTAATTTTATTTTTATTTGTAGTTAGCGCAGTTTTTCTCCTTTTTCATAAACCCACAAGTGCTTTTTTTTTTTTACCATTTGCTATTCGTTTATATTGGCTTTTGGAATTTACAAATGTAGCAATTTTGAAATCAGATGAAAGGTTTAGCACTGGGAAACACTTTTTGATAGATAAAAAGTTCATTTTATATACATCATCTATATAGATCAGACCAAAATGAGGAACAAATGAGGAGGAATGAGGGACATTGCTCCAAATCAGGGATAGTCCCTCGAAATCAGGGACAGTTGGGAGCTCTGCTTTTAATGTGCACTATTAAGCTGTGCCGTGTTATGCTTACTGTTTATATCCCCTGCTTGGGATCATTACAGTTGATCTCACTTCTTAAAAATGTCAATAAAAAAGATCGTACCAGAAAAAATACCATGCCTTGAACTTGCCCATTTCACCGATCCATCTTTTGGTGTTCCACATCCTTCTGCACATGAATGGGCCAAATGAAAATATCTCTTTAAAACCTTTTTTTATTATTTCAATGCATAGTTTTTTTTTCCTATCTACATATCTCTCTCGCATTCGACAGTAAATGAACCTTTCGTACCCAGCAATAAAACAAAGAGCTACGTTTTCCTCTTATCTCCATTGAGATGTCTCTTCAACTTTCTCGGAGCATGGTAATTTGTTCAGCATTACTGCAAACAGCATGCAAGTGTAGAAGTGTGACCCAGGCACTGGATGATGTGTCATGAATTTGAGCTTTATATATTTGCCTGAGTTTGTTCATGGATTCTCCCGACACATCTGTTTTAGTAGTTCATGAGATAAAAGAAACCAGCCTATCGCTGACCACATGGCGCGCACGCATTGAATGTTTTATATCAAAGGGATCATTAATCTATCTGGCAAGTCTAATGGGTATGCGCTGAAGTCCCAGGAGTGCCTGAATCATACTAATTTTGTGAATTTTTTTTTTTTGGTTGATATATATATATTTTTTTTAAATCTGAAAAAATAAAAATAAAAAATGAAATGGAAAAAATAAATAAAAATACTCACCCTAAATAGGCTGTTGCTATGCGGAAGTCCCGAATCTACCCTCATGATCCGCGGTGCTGTTTTCTTCCTCCTCCTTCTCTGGGTGTCTTCTTGTGAATGGGTCGCGCTGCATTCTGGGAACTGTGTGTATCCCAGAAAGCAGCCGGACCATTCACAAAGCGCCGCGTCGCTCGCACATGCGCAGTAGGAAACGGGCAGTGAAGCCACACGGCTTCACTGCCTGCTTCCCTGACTGTGGATGGCGGTGCCGGGATCGAGGATTGGCATCGGCGGGGGCCGTCAGCGCGGGCGCCTAGGACAGGTAAGTGTCCTTATTCAAAGTCAGCAGCTACACTGTTAGTAGCTGCCGACTTTGAAAAAAAAAAAAAATGCGGGTGGAGCTCCGCTTTAACCACTTTAGCCCCGGAAGAATTGGCTGCCCAATGACCAGGCCACTTTTTGCAATTCGGCACTGCGTCGCTTTAACTGATAATTGCGCGGTCTTGCGACGCTGTACCCTAACAAAATTGACATCCTTTCTTTTTCCCCCCACAAATAGAGCTTTCTTTTGGTGGTATTTGATCACCTCTGTGTTTTTTTATTTTTTTGTGCTATAAACAAAATTCGAGCTACAATCTTGAGAAAAAAAAACACACAATATTTTGTACTTTTTGCTATAATAAATATCCCAATAAATAAATAAATGTTTTTCTCAGTTTTGGCCGATACCTATTCTACATATTTTTGGTAAAATAAAAATCGCAATATGCATATATTGATTGGTTTGCGCAAAAGTTATAGAGCTTACAAAATAGGGGGTCGTTTTATGGCATTTATATATATATATATATATTACTAGTAATGGCGGCGATCTGCAATTTTTATCGGGACTGCGACATTATGGCGGACACATCGGACACTTTTTTTGGGACCATTGGCATTAATACAGCGATCGGTGCTATAACAATGCAGTGATTACTCTAAAAATGTCACTGGCAGGAAAGGAGTTAACACTAGGGGGCAATCAAGAGGATAACTGTTTCCTATTGTGTGTTTTAACTGTGAGGGGGTGGAACTGACTAGGGTAAGAGACTGATCGATAGTATGAAAACTGATCAGTCTGCTTGCCCCTGAGAGAACCGGGATGTGTGTGTTTACACACACATCCCCCGTTCTCACTCTGTAGCGAGCAATCGCGGGTGACCAGCGGTCATCGCGACCACCGGGCACTCACATCGGCTCTGTTGACATGCCTTCTGCAGCCCGCCTGCGCCCCCGGATGTACAGCTACAATGGCTCACACAGGGGGGCCAGTCTGTCGCAGTATAACTGCGGTATCTTTTCCGGGAACAGTTAATTTGGAGTTGTTCCCCGCAGTACCTCTTCTTCACCACAAGATGTCAGTTTACAGTCATCTTTGTTGAGTGACTATGGAGTCATTTAACCTGAAAGATTGAGGACATCTTGTGAGGAAGATGAGATGCAGCAGCAGAAAACACACAGTCCAGCAATAACAGGAATATATTCTAACAGAAGTCCAGCGGAAAAAAAACGGGTTGTCATGCTTACCCCTAACGCAGGTGGTAAGGCACTATAGCTGGCTTCTGTGTTCTTCACCTATAGCAGCCCCCCTTTCCTATAAGGCAAGTCAGGTCTTCTAATCCAACATCAGTGCCTGACCTCACAAATCCACTTCTGGAAGAATGGTCAAACATTCCCATAGACACACTCCTAAATCTTGTGGACGGCCTTCCCAGAAGCGTTGAAGCTGTTATAGCTGCAAAGGGTGGGCCAACTCAATATTGAACCCTACAGACTAATGCCTCGTTTCCACTGAGCGGATCGGTTCGGTTCGGTACGCTATTTTGCATTATGTTATGTTTTCATTATGAAAGTGTGCCATAAAACGAACCGTACTGGACCATTCTGGGTCCTGCTTCAGATGTGGGGCCATAGAAAATGGAACGGTTCGGTTAGGGCGGACCTACAATACATTCCACTGATTGGTGGACACCCTAGGCATTTTTTCTAAACCCTGAATGGCCCAGGACGGTCCGACTTGCAGTGGAAACGCTCACAAGAATAGACCGGACCATTCTAAGCGCTCCAAACTGTACCGACCCGAACCGTTCCGTTCAGTGGAAACGAGACACGACTGGGATGCCATCAATCACTTCATATCATTTAGCCACTCTGGGGAGATCTCAAATGTGCCGTTCATGCGACATAGCCCAAGAATTTACAGGAACTGGAGGAATGAGCCTGGATGCCGCCCGAGGTTCGGAGATTTCTGACGGCAAGGATTGCGCCTGCGCAGTCACGACAGGAACCATCTCGATAGGGGAACCATGCCGACAAGTCACCGGCAAGAGAGTCTTGCCACAAATCTCGTCGGAAAAAAACTGACGACGAGGATCCGGACCGTGTGTACAGGGCTTTAGAAGATAAAGAGCCTCATCCACAAATACCACAAAATACTAGGCATGTGCATTTCGTTTCATTCCAAATCGAAATTCAGACGAATTTTTCATTATTCGGACATTCGGATGCATACGAATTCCCGAATTGCAATAGTAACGAATTTACCGAATCCGAACTAACGTTTTCGACTCCGAATCGCAAACTCGCGGACGAAATTCGATCGGAATTCGAAAAAAAATATTTTCGAAAAGAGACTATTTGTTTTCTAATCCGGTCGAAATATTTTCAATTTCGAGCGGATTTTGTCGAAATTCGGTCGAAAACGAACGAATTCCGAAAACGATCGAAATATTTTCGATTTCGAGCGGATTTTTCGAAATTCGGTCGAAAACGAACGAATTCCGAAAACGAATTCAACACATTTAACGAACCTAACTTAACAAAATTAATTAAATGACAAATTAAAACAAAACAAATTTTTCACTTTTGCACATGCCTACAAAATACTTCAAGCTGTCTTTGATGTTAAAGGGGGGAATACACGGTATTAAGAACTTGGGTATGTAAACTTTACATCGATCAGGGTCATTTGGTTAATTTCTGTTGTGATTATGATATAAAAAGAGTAATCACAGTTGATTGATAATAAATGGCTTCAGCCAAACAATCATGAGTGATAGAAATGTTTTTGTGTTCTCATACATATTCTCTGAAAAATGGCCAAGAAATCATAAATTCTGCCAGGGTATGTAAACTTACGAGCACAACTGTTTATTTCAAGATCAGATGGAAAGAAATACAAATTCTTTGGTAGGACGACAACTCCCTTATACATGTTTCGTCTTGCTAAGAGTTCCACTTTAGCGCTGTGTTTACACCTGTAAACTGTAGGAACGGATGAGAACGTGACCCAAGCATGACCGTTTATTTTGAATAAAAAAAAAAAAAAAGATAAAAAATAATTTCCTTAGCTTGGTCTCCATATCACCTCAAAAGAAGGAAAAGTCTCGGTGAGCTGAGCTTTTCTTCACTACATCCTGCTGCGCTTTGCAATCTCTGCCTCCGCTACAGAGAAACTTAAAAGACATTGCTCATTCTCCCATAGGAGATAAGATCTGCTGGGCTGCGGGAGAAAGGCTGTGATACTAACGAGCTGCCTAATTAGCGGTGAGATAAAGAAGGGAGATTTCAGCCCTTTTCTGGAGTTTTGTATCCAATTATTCCGTAGCCTGAAGAATTGCAAATAGAATCTTATTATTAGGCTTATTATCAAGAGCAAAGGCTGACTGGAGGGTTCCCTGTGTACCCGAGAAGAAGCATGGTGTGTAAATAAACAGCAGTCATTCTGCAAGGATGCAAATAGATGTTGGTACTGCTAAAGTGTAAATTTAAAGAAAAAAAAAATTGGGGATGAATGGGCTTCTAAATATACAAATGTGTTCTGACTGCAAAAGTACATATAGTGTAAAGATCCTCCATTGATTTTACAAATTGCTTGGGTTAATGGCAAGCTTGGATCTGTTCAACATGATGGTATACGTACTATCTTGCAACCAGGGACTTCTAGCGTGGGATAATGGATTCATACTATTTAAGTACATCACCCAGTTAACATGGAAGAATGAAAAATAAACTACTAGGCAACTGGGGATCGAAAGTTTGGGCACCCCATGTAAAAATTTGTATTAATGTGCATAACGAAGCCAAGGAAAGATGGAAAAATCTCCAAAAGGCATCAAATTACAGATTAGACATTCTTATAATATGTCAAAAAAAGTTAGATTTTATTTCCATCATTTACACTTTCAAAATGACAGAAAACAAAAACATGGCATCTGCAAAAGTTTGGGCACCCTGCAGAATTTATAGCATGCACTGCCCCCTTTGCAAAGCTGAGACCTGCCAGTGTCATGGATTGTTCTCAATCATCGTCTGGGAAGACCAGGTGATGTCAATCTCAAAGGTTTTAAATGCCCAGACTCGCATGACCTTGCCCCAACAATCAGCACCATGGGTTCTTCTAAGCAGTTGTCTAGAAAACTAAAACTGAAAATGGTTGTCGCTCACAAAGCTGGAGAAGGCTATAAGAAGATGGCAAAGCGTTTTCAGATGTCACTATCCTCTGTTCGGAATGTAATTAAGAAATGGCAGTCATCAGGAACAGTGGAAGTTAAAGCAATATCTGGAAGACCAAGAAAAATATCAGACAGAACGGCTCGCAGGATTGTGAGAAAAGCAATTCAAAACCCACGTTTGACTGCGCGATCCCTCCAGAAAGATCTGGCAGACACTGGAGTTGTGGTACACTATTCCACTATAAAGAGATACTTGTACAAATATGGGCTTCATGGAAGAGTCATCAGAAGAAAACCTCTTCTACGTCCTCACCACAAAAATCAGCGTTTGAACTGTGCAAATAAACATATAGACAAACCTGATGCATTTTGGAAACAAGTTCTGTGGACCGATGAGGTTAAAATATAACTTTTTGGTCGGAATGAGCAAAGGTACGTTTGGAGAAGAAAGGGCACAGAATTTAATGAAAAGAACCTCTGTCCAACTGTTTAGAAACTTGTCCGCTGGAAACCTGTTTGTCGGACATGTCCGCTGGTTAGTACGTCTAACCAGCGGACTGAAATCCCGCGCATGCGTCGAATTGATTCGACGCATGCGTGGAAGCATTTTACTTCCTGGTCTGAGGACGTCGGTGTCTTCTACGTCACCTCGTTCTCTGTCCGCAGGGATTTTGGTCTGATGGTGTGTACACACATCAGACCAAAAGATCCCCGGAGACATGTCCGATGAAAACGGTCCGCGCACCGTTTTCATCGGACATGTCTCCTCGTGTGTACAGGGCCTCACAGTTTTCCCGACAGGAAAACTGCTGGAAAAAAAACATAACCAGTCCTCTTTTTTTTCCCCCGGCGTTTTTTAACCCGGCAGTTTCCCTATGAGAAACACTGCGATGGAGCATACACATGGCCAGGGTTCCCGACCAAAGCTCTCATGGCAGTTTTCCTGTCTGAAAACCCAGTCGTGTGTAGTGATAAAAAGTTACCAAGGAGGTTCTCGGTTTTCCTCTCTGGTTTCCCGGCTGTAAAAAGTCAGCAGAGAAACCCGTAGGTGTGTACGAGGCTTAAGACCACAATTTGGTGAAGGGCCTTTTCTGTTCCAGCATGACTAATCCTCTTCAAACCTTGAGGCCACAATTTGGTGAAGACCCTTTCTGTCCCAGCAAGACTAATTTTCTTCAGACCTTAGGGCCACAATTTTATGATGGCCCTTTCTGTTTCAGCATGCCTAATGCTTTTCACACCTTAAGACCACAATTTGGTGAAGGCCCTTTTCTGTTCCAGCATGACTTGTGCTCTTCAGTCCTTGGGGCCACAATTTGGTGAAGGCCCTTTTCTGTTTCAGGATGACTGTGCTTCATGCACAAAGTCAGCTCCATAAAGACATGGTTTGACCAGTTTGGTGTGGAAAATCTTGAGTGGTATACACCAGCCCTTCTCAACCTTTTTACCCCGATGAACCCTTGAAATTATTTTCAGGTTCTCAAGGGGACCCTGCTGAAAAAGATTCCATCTACAGCTTATGGTACATTGGTGTGATCAATGCGTTGAAGAAGGTTTTAAATAAAATAATTGCCAATATGGAGTACCTAACATATTTTACACCCAGGGCAGTTAAATTTGTATATTCTTCTACCTATAGAATTATTTTTCAGTAATATTCTTGAAGTGAATATTGGCTGCAGAAAAGAAAGACAGGCAGTAAAAATTGTGGTATCCTCTACTACTTACCGGTCAGGGTAGAAGTGTCCCTTACATTTTGTAAGGGTCATTTGTTAGTGGAAAATTGTCCCCTAGCATTGATGTTCTGTGTAGGTGGGAGATCAATCCATCATTGCTCACTGCTCAAGGAACCCCTAGCGACCTTTGGAGGAACCCTAAAGTATCACAAAACCCTGTTTGAGAAACTCTGGTCTACACAGCACCCTGACCTCAACCCAACTGAAGGCCTTTGGGATCAATTGGAAAGCCAACAGGAAGTCGGAATCTTTTCATCCAACGTCATTACCTGACCTAATAAATGTTCTTTTTGATGAATGGGCACAAATTCCTCCAGATGCACTCCAATATTTTATGGAAACTGTTTTATGGAATATTTTATGGAAGAATGGATGCTGTTATAGCCGCATAGGTGGGTCATCTTTAAATTCATTTCCATGGTTTTGGAATGGGATATCCCAAATCCTCATTTAGATGTGATGGCCAGATATTGTCCTCATATTTATATTACTACTTAAAAAAATGCATTCCAAGACACAAACTTTCATTCAGTTTCATTTTTACTTATACAGGAAGTCCCAATGGAAGCTTCTTGGATCTTAAAGGATCACTAAAGGAATTTTTTTTTTAGCTACCTTTACCTTACTGCAGTACTGGTTTCATGTCCTTATTGTTTGTTTTTGCTTTGAAGTTGCTGTAATCCTGCTCTGTTCTCCACACTTCCTGCTTGTCTGTTTCCTTATAACCCCAGTGCTGGGAGCTTTCTCACGGTGGTCTGAGCTGTCATTACTGTGTGTCTAAAACTTCCCAGAACCAATCAGATTCATTTTAAAAACAAAACACTGCCCTGGATTTGTTTGTTTTTGTTCTGTGTGTCTATTTCTACTTCACAGAAACATGAAGCCAGTTCAAAAGTGAAACTAACCTGCAGGCACATTATATGATTGATTTTTATCTATTTTTAATCATTTTGAAAAGGAATCGGTTAACTTTTATGTCTCTATACCCTGTAAACAGTCATTTCAGCAAAAACATTTTTTTCCTTTAGTGACTCTTTAAGCACAGGTTGCACCTAGGGTCTCAACACCAGCCCTAGTTGAGACTAAACTGCACCCTTCTTCGCCTACACCCTGTTATTGCAATGCTAAAAACCCCAACTTCTAAAGCTCTGGCATTTGGCAGCTTGGTGTTAGAGGTGTGGCTTACAGCAGAAAGGGGTGGGGCTTATGCTTAATTTTGAATGAAGACTAAGCCATATGTTCAGTGGGAAAAAGAAGAAATGGCTGCACATCCAAAGTTTCCAAAAGTGCCTTTTATTGCAGACGGTCTAAATCCAACAGGGACAACCGGGTGTTAGTCATGTAGCTCAATTTCACACATCTGATTTGTGCTTAGTCATGATTAAGCACTGGTCAGATGTGTGAGACAGCGTCTACGTGACTAACACCTGGTGGATTTCCGCCGTCTTTCCAAAAGTGCCTTTTATTGCAGAGGGTCGAAATCCACCAGGGACACCAGGTGTTAGCCATGTAGATCCATTTCACACATCTGATTTGTGCTTAGTCATGATTAAGCACTGGTCAGATGTGTGAGACAGCGTCTACGTGACTAACACCTGGTGGATTTCCGCCGTCTTTCCAAAAGTGCCTTTTATTGCAGAGGGTCGAAATCCACCAGGGACACCAGGTGTTAGCCATGTAGATCCATTTCACACATCTGATTTGTGCTTAGTCATGATTAAGCACTGGTCAGATGTGTGAAATGCGTCTATGTGACTAACACCTGGTGTCCCTGGTGGATTTCGACCATCTGCAATAAAAGGCACTTTTGGAAACTGTGGATGGGCAGCCATTTCTTCTTTTTCTCATTTTTTTTTTTATGGAGGCATGCCGGGGCTAGCGTTCCTACTTGGTTCCAATCAAGGTATTGCACACACCCTGGAGCAGCAGATTCCTCTTCTTTGGCCCTATGTAAAGTTTTGGGCCTAGGCAGGGCTGTCTTAATAGCACCATGGGCCCCTGGGCAAAGTAATGCTCTGCAACCCCTACAATCATGACAGTGCAGATAAACAGACATCAAGAAGGTAGGAGGCAGACTGCCTCCCCTGTTTATCTATCACTCTCAGTGCCATCATGGGGCCCCCAATTTTGGGGCAGTGTAGGCTCAAGGTAAAGCTGCTTTGGGGAAAGTGCAGGGGCCCCCTATGCAGCTGGGGCCTCTGGGCAGTGCCCAGGTGTGACCACTCAATAAGACAGCACTGGGCCTAGGATCCGAGAGGCTGCACTGGGATCAGTAATAGCAACGTAGCATTGTTGTGGCCTTGAAGCCATATCAGGTTCACTTTGGCATCTCATTTGTCCCTCTAATGTGTTCTTATAAGCTGACAGTGGCATTTTTTATTTTTTTTGTAAAAAAGCAGAGCTTTCTTTTGGATGCAGTGTATAAAAATCTATAATAATGCATATAACAGAGGGATATAGTTCATCGTACTGGATACATATTTTAGTTACCATGGTAACACGTGTTTTTCACCTTGGGGTAAATAATAGTTGTGTATGTAGTAAGGTTTCCTTTCCTCCGTAAATCACAGGCGCATTTCAGAATATAATGTCCAAATGGCTGTTGGGCTATGAGTCACCATACATTAAAAAAGAGTTGGACAATGGCTCCGTTCCATTCATCTGAGCCCTTGACCCAATACGTAAGGTGGTTTGCTGTGTGCCAAACTGAAAACCAAGGAAAGCCTCTATAATGTGCCCTTTTTCCCCATCTTCTGTGCCTAAATAAAAGAATTGATCTAGATTTTGCAGAAAAGACCCGAAAGCTCAGTCCAAGAAAGAGCAGGCGGTATTTGCTTCATTAAAATGGTGACTTTTTTTCCTTGCATGGAACCTGGAAAAACTGTTAGGCCTTGTACACACGAGGGAATATTTCCGCTGAACATGGTCCGACGGACCATTTCAGCCGAAAAATTCGCTCGTGTGTAGGGGCAAACGGACCGTTTTGGCCGGATTCCTCCGGCGGAAACATTTCAAAGCATGCTTTGGAATTTTTCCGCCGGATAGCTGCCCGTCAGATATGTCCGCTGGTTAGTACGGCAAACCAGAGGACATATCTGCCCGCACATGCGTTGTATCCTGTGAATGGATCCGACGCATGCGCGCAGAAGTGTTTACTTCCTGGTGCGTGACGTAGCGGTGACGTGGCGGCGTCAACGTCACCGCCGCGTCACCGCGCTGTCCGCCGGCGGGGAATTTGATCCGATGGTGTGTACAGCCATCAGATCAAAGCAATCCGGCGGACAGATCCGATGGGAACGGTCCGTCGGACCGTTCCCATCGGATATATTACCTCGTGTGTACAAGGCCTTACAGTATATGAAGAAGGATTTATTTTACATGGAAATAGGTATCCAATCAGAGAAAAAAATTAAAGACCTAATGCATTAATACTGGGATAACGATATTTAATTTTTTCCCCCTCCTCCCATGTCCCCTCCCTGACTTTTCTATCGAGATCAATAGCACAACTAGCAGTCCCTCCACTCATCCCAGGGTGCTAGGTGTACTCCTAGACTCCGCATCCATTT
Organism: Rana kukunoris; assembly: GCA_029574335.1. Classification (NCBI taxonomy): domain Eukaryota; kingdom Metazoa; phylum Chordata; class Amphibia; order Anura; family Ranidae; genus Rana; species Rana kukunoris. The sequence goes on from CM056057.1 coordinate 13,603,256, forward strand.
ACTGTCCAAATCTTGTTGGCTTTACTTTCATAACATTTCCAAAATTTGCCCCTTCTTAACCACTTAAAGCGGAGCTCCACCCAGTATAACAACATTTTACAATGTTGTTTGAAAAAAAAAAAAAAAAAAAACCTGAAAAAAAAAAATACTCACCCGAAATAGCTGTTGCTATGCGGAAGTCCGTAATCTGCCTCTTCCTAATCCGCGGTGTGTTTTCTTCTTCTCCTTCTCCTTGTGAATGGGCGCGCTGCTTCCTGGGAACGGTGTGTGTTCTCAGAGAGCAGCGCGCCCATTCACAAGCCAGCGTGAGACTCGCGGAGGCGCAGTAGGAAACAGGCAGTGAAGCCGTACGGCTTCACTGCCTGTTTCCCATATTGTGAATGGCGGCGCGGGACCCAGAGCGATCGTGGGACCGGCATCGGGGGGCCCATCAGCGCGGGCGCCTAGGACAGGTAAGTGTCTTTATTTAAAGTCAGCAGCTACACTGTTAGTAGCTGCTGACTTTAAAAATTTTTTTTTACCGTGGCTGGAGCTCCGCTTTAAGCCCTGGACCATTTTGCTGGCCAAAGACCAGAGCACCTTTTGCGTTTCGGCACTTCGTCGATTTAACCGCTTCCATACCAGGCACGTACGCACATTCCCGCCCAAGCCAATTTTCAGCTTTCAGCACTGTCGCATTTTGAATGACAATTGCGCGGTCATGCTGCACTGTACCCAAACAAAATTGGCGTCCTTTTTTCCCCACAAATAGAGCTTTCTTTTGGTGGTATTTGATCACCTCTACGATTTTTATTTTTTGCGCAACAACTAATAAAAGACTAAAAATTTTGAAAAGAAAAATACATTTTTATTTTTTTCTGTTTACTTTTTGTAAATAAGTACGTTTTCTCTTTCAATTGCGGGCACTGATATGGCGGCACTGATGGGCACTGATGAGGTGGCACTGATGGACACCAATGAGGTAGTACTGATGGGCACCGATGAGGTGGCACTGATGGGCACTGATAGGCGGCGCTGGTATGCGGCACTGATGAGCACTCATAGGCGGCACTGATGGGCACTCATAGGCGGCACTGATGGGCACTCATAGGCAGCACTGATGGGCACTCATAGGCAGCACTGATGAGCACTCCTAGGCGGTACTGATGGGCACTCATAGGCGGCACTGATGGGCACTCATAGGCGGCACTGATAGGTGGGCACTGGGCATGGATTGGCACTGAGGGGTGGCACTGATAGACACTGTGGGGTGGCACTGATGGACACTGAGGGTTGGCACTGATGAATCTATGTTGCCAGTCAGTGCCCATGTGTGGGCACTGACTGGCACCCTTTTTTTTTACTGGCATGTTTTAATTTTTTTATGTTTGCTCCTTTTTTTTTTTTACTTTTGCCCTTCAAGTGTGGGCACTCCCTGGTGGTCTAGGGTGGGCATCCGAGGGGGGGTGCGCTGATAAACAATCAGCGCGAACCCCCCCGTCAGGAGAGCCGCCGATCGGCTCTCCTGTACTCGCGTCTGTCAGACGCGAGTGAGGAAGAGCCGTCGACGGCTCTTCCTGTTTACATTGTGATCACCTGTGATTGGAAACGGCTGATCACGTGGTATCGAGCCTCCGCCGGAGACTTGTTACCGAGATCGGAGGTGCAGGGTGTCAGACTGACCGATCGCCGCGCATGAAATCTTGTAGGACGTTGGAGAACGTCCAGTCACGATTTCATAACCACTTCCCGGACATCAATCTCCTATTGACCGGGCGGGAAGTGGTTAACTGACAATTGCGCGGTGTCAGGTCCCGTGTGGCCAGATGACAAATGCACCCCGTTGGAGTCAGGAGTGCGCCATAAGGTAGTGAACCCTTTGGCAGACTGCTGCGGATGGATATGGAAGGCAGGTCCACTGGAGCACAAACGGGGATCCCACAGGAAGCTTGAGCCCAAGATTGAATGGTATAAAGAAGGGGTAGTGGTAGTGGATCAAAACATATTCATGTGTTAGAATGGCCCAGTCACAGTCCAGACCTAAATCATATTGAGAATCTGTGGCAAGAAAATTGCTGATCACAGACGCTCTCCATCCAATCTGACAGAACTTGAGATATTTTGCAAAGAAGAATGGGCAGAAATGTCCCTCTCTAGATGTGCAAAGCTGGTAGAGACATCCCCAAAAAGACTTGCAGCTGTAATTGCAGAGAAAGGCGTTTCTACAAAGTATTGACTCCGGGGGGCGCCATACAAATGTACCCCCCACACTTTTCATATATTTATTAGTAAACAGATTTGAAAAACATTGTTCATTTTCCTTCCACTTCACAATTATGTGTCACTTTGTTACATAAAATCCCAATAAAATACATTTACGTTTTTGGTTGTAACATGAGAAAATTTGGAAAATTTCAAGGGGTATGAATACTTTTTCAAGGCACTGTAGTTAGGCTTTTGTAGTTAATGAAAAATAAATAAAAAATAAGGGCCGAGCCCTGGTGATCTTTGATCTTTTATGTTGTTCAGGTAGATCTCCACCTCTCAAAGGTCCCCTACTCCAGTGTAAGCTCCATGAGCAGGGCTCTCCCATTCCTTTTGTATTGGAATGTATTGTATTTGCACTGTATCCCTTTATATTGTAAAATGTTGTGCAAACTGTTAGCACTGTATAAATCTCGTATTATTATAATAATAAGAAGCTGCTTTTGTATTCATCAATAGGTACCTTTGTTCCTCTGAAGAAAAAAGCTGTGTTTGTTCTCCTATATTTTGTGAATGCTGATCAGTATCCATAAAATATAGGAGAACAAACACAGCTTTTTTTATCAGAGGAACAAAGATATCTATTGATGAATACAAAAGCAGCTTGATATTTATATATATATAAAACAGGATCGAGGCCTAGTATTACCTGGAGAGGAGGGAAGCAAGGAGAAGAGGTGTGGGACCTTACCAGGAGGTTGTGCATTGAGTGAAAGTAAAACCCTCTTCTTAAAAGGGGAAGGTACAAGTCGGCATATTATAATGTATACAGCGGGTATGGAATAGAATCACCGCCCTTTAACCACTTAAGACCCGGGCCAATATGCAGGTAAAGGACCTGGCCCCTTTTTTGCTGTAATAAGTATCCAAAAAAAATATAAAAAAATGTTTTATTCCTCAGTTTAGGCTGATACGTATTCTTCATTTTTATTAATATTTTTTTTTTTTACTACTAATGGCATCGATCAGCGATTTTTTTTTCCTGACTGCGACATTGTGGCGGACACTTTAGACAATTTTGACACATTTTTGGGACCATTGTAATTTTCACGGCAAAAAAGGCTATAAAATGTTTACTGTGAAAATGACAATCGCAGTTTAAGAGTTAACCACTAGGGGGTGCTGTAGGGGTTAAGTGTGACCTCATGTGTGTTTCTAACTGTAGAGGGCATGGCTGGATTTGTGACGTCACTGATCGTCTTTCCCTATATCGGGAACAGACGATCAGTGTCACTGCCACTGTGAAGAAAGGGGAAGGTGTGTTTATACTCACCTCTCCCTGTTCTTCAGCTCCTGTGACCGATCGCAGGAAACCAGCGGCGATCCGGTCCGCAGGTCCCGCGGTCCGCAGGTCCCACGGTCACGGAGCTTGGACCGGGTCGCCCTATGTATATGTGCAGGAGGCGGTTCTTAAGTGGTTAAAGTAATCGCATTTTGTTGCTTTGCAGTCTGAAATGAAGACAGATACAGTGCAACTTATAGCACCCAAGTGAAAGATGGAACACTAACATGCCAGGAAAAATTTCAAAAAAATTGTTGGAAAAAGGGTTGGAAAAAGCATCACCCCCCATCCTAAAAAAGACTTTTACACTCAATCAGGTGTAGCTAATCACCTTCTACATGGCACACAAAGCCATTTTCCATTCAACTGTGATGATCTGTAGCTATTTTGATTAGCTCAGCATGGAAAGAGCTTTCCTGGAGCATTTCAGTCCTTGGTAGCGCAACTGAAGCAAAACAATCAACTATGGGTGCCAAGGCACTGTCACCGGGATCTCGGGGATGAAGTTGTGGACAGGTACAAGTCAGGAGATGGATACAAAAAAAAATCAAAGGCTTTATCAATGCCTAGAAGCACAGTGATGTCTATTATGAAGAAGTGGAAGGTATATGGGGACAACACAGACCCTCCCAGGATCAGGACGTCGCTCCGAACTTGATAAAAAAAGCCAGGAGGAAACTGGTCAGAGAGGCTACTGAAGCAGTTGCAGGAATTGATGCCAAAGAGTGGCCATTGTGTGCATGTGACAGCAATATCACAAATTGCCCACAAATGTGGGGGGGGGGGGGGGGTGCAAGATAAAAGTCACTCCTCAAGAAAGGCCATATGCAGTCATGACTGAGCTTTGCCAAACTGAACCTTGAAGTGCCACATGAAAAAAGGTGTTATGTCAGATGAGACTAAAATGTAATTATTTGACCTCAACACCAAACAAAAATGTCTGGTGGATATCCATCCAAAGAACACCATTCCTACAGAACAGCATGGGGGTGGTAATATCCTGTTATGGGGGTGTTGCTCTGCAGCAGGGACTGGGGCATGATAGAAGGAAAATTGGATGTGGCAAAATACCATCAAATGCTTCAGGAAAATTTGCTGCCCTCTGCTAGAAAGTTGTCAATGGGAAGAAGGTTGACCTTCTAACATGACAAAAATGACCACACAGTGGGTGAAGGAGAAAATGGTGAATGTCCTTGCATAGCTTAGTCAGAGCCCAGACTTAAACCCCATTAATAATCTGTGGAATGACTTGAAGACTGCAACCCACAAACAGTCACCATTAAATTCAACTGAACTTCAGCAGCTCTGCAAAGAGTAGGCAAATATTGCAATGTCTAGGATGTTCAAAGTTAGTAAAAACATATCCCCACAGTCTAAAGGCTGTAATTTAAGGCAAAAGGTGGTTCAATAAAATACTGACCTAAGGGGGTGATCCTTTTTCCAAATCATTGACGCACAATAAATACATCTGCATAAAACTAAACTGTGTATGTTTTCATTTCAGACTACAAAGCAACAAAATGTGAATATTTTAGAGGGGAATGTGGTGATTAATTTCTATATCACTGTAGTTACTTTGTCACTAGGTGTCTCTGTACCAGAATAGTGACTGGTTACAGTAAGCATGGTCACCAGGTTCTAGGCTAGGGTAACTAGAAGTCCCCGGTTTCCGGGGACAGTCCCCAGACTGAGGACACTGTCCCTGGGGGAAGTATGTCCCCTGTTTTGTCCCCACTTTGCAGGGCCGGGGACACCCTACTCTGAATTTGCCTGTGCTGTGAAATATCCAGTAATGTGGCGCCCCAGGGCTGAGCACCTGCCAGATTATACAGAGCGGAGATCTTCCGTTTACCCGGTTGTCAGACAAAGTCCCACCTCCTATGATGGATGTCACTAGTGTGCTGCCTATCATAGGAGACAGGACTTTGTCTGAGACCACTGTCTGCAGCACAATATGGCATTGGCAGCATGGGTGGCACTGTCAGCAGGCAGCACATGCATTACAGCATCAGCATCACGGGTGGCACTGTCTGCAGAATATTACGGCATTGGTATCATGAGTGACACGGTCACCCATGCTGCCAATGCCATAATATTCTGCAGACAGTGCCACCCGTGATGCTAATGCCGCAATGCATGTTCTGCCTGCTGACAGTGTCACCCATGCCGCCAATGCCATAATGTATAGATGCTTCTGCAGTAGTAGTAGTAGTAGTAGTAGATCTTGAATCCCCCCCCCCACAAGCAAGGGGCCCCAGGAGTCACTTCCTCCCTGATCCTGCCTGGACTGAAGTGCAAGTGTCCACAAATGATTCCAGCTGCTCCCCCCCCCCCTTCTGCCACCGCCACCACTCACCTCACTGCTTCTTTTCTCAGGCAGAGTGAAGAACAGAGGAGAGAGGGAGCAATCACTCCGCGCGACAGGGAAGGCAATATAGAGGACACGCTGGCTGGGACTTGAGAGAGCATGAGGAGCAGGCGCGGAAGAGACATTCTTCCACGCCCCTGCCTATCAAGCCATCCACATAAAAAAAAAAGACTCGGACAGGCGATGTTAGTCATGGTGGCTGGAGGATTATTTTTTTTACATTAATTTATTCTCTGTTCAGGTTTCCCGGGGCCCCCCCTGTTAGCTGTTAGCCAGGCCTGCTACAAGAGGGCCAGTTGTACTGGCTTATCAGCGGTCCTGAATACCTGTAATAAATAACATTTACCTGTATGCACGCTGTCTGCTTCGTACAGTGTACTGGTATTTTTAGTGTACATATTTATGAGCACAATTAGATGAAGAGGTATGATTTTTCAAAAAAGTTATAAGTGCTTGTAAATTGCTATGCTGTGCATCATTTGTAAAACAAAACTGAATTTCGATCCGCTTTTGCCTTGCAGCTTGATAGCTCCATGTTGGATTAGTGATTGATTTAATTCAGATAAACCTAATTTTCCTTTCCAAGTGCAATAAAGAAATTTTTTTATTGGTTTGTATTTTGCCGATGGCTTTTTTTTTTCTAAAAGATTTCATATTGCAACATGTAAAACTTGGCGAATTTATGGGTTACACCTGGAAGAACCAGCATGTGCAGGGTCTAGAAATGCCTCTATATCTAAAGTTCCCTGAGATTTTATTTTCCAAAATAATTTACCCATGTATTTTGTGTCTTGTGTATTGTAGCAGAATAATTTTTTTATTTTATTTATCCAGTTAAAGATTTTTTATTTTTATTTTAATATCTATTTTGTAGACACATGTGTCTTTTGTATATCAGGCAGTTATTGTTCCTCTTTATCAACTTGAAACCATGTCACAAATAATCACCTTTCCGATGCTTGAAAGTATTATTATTGGAGAATATGTCTCAAGGTCAGCTTCCCAAATAGGAATGTGGGGGTCAGCTCCAAAATAATGGGCATGGTTTGGATGAGGGGTGTCCAACATTCTTATTGTGAGCCAGGTCTCTTTGACAAATATCACTTCCTGATCTCACAAATGCTATTCTGGCTGAATGGGCAAAAATTCCAAAATATACCCTCCAAAATATTGTTCAAACCCTTCCCAGAAGAGTAGGAGGTGGTTAGAGCTGCAAACAGGAGACTAACTCCAAAGTAATGGCCATGGTTTTGAAAGGGGACATTCAACATTCTAATTGTGAACCAGGTCTCCTCGACCAACATGAGTTTCTGACCTGACAAACTCTGTTTATGCTGAACGGGCACAAATTCCCAGAGACGCCTTCCAAAAACGTGTGCAAAGCCTTCCCAGAAAAGTTGAAGTGGTAATAGTGGCACACAGGTGGCCAACTCCAAAGTAATGGCCATGGTTTTGGAAAGGAGTGTCCAACAGTCTTATTGTGAGAAATGGTATTGACCAACACAAATGCTCTTTAGGCTGAATGGGCACACTTTTTCCCAAAGACGCACTCCAAAATCTTATGTAAAGACTTCTCAGAAGAGTGGGGTCTGGTATAGCTGCAAATGGGAGGCCAACTTCTTATTTATGGCCATGGTTTTGGAATGGAATGTCCAACAGTCTTATTGTGAGCCAGGTCTCCTTGACCTTTACAAATTATGTTTAGGCTAAATTGGCACAAATTCCAAGAGACACACTCCAAAATCTTGTGGAAAACCTTCCTAGAAGAGTGTAGGCTGTTATAGCTGCAAACAGGTGGCCAACTCCAAATTAATGGTCATGGTTTTGGAATGGGATGTTCAACAGTCATATTGTGAGCCAGGTCTCCTTGGCCAACATGAGTTTACAACCTCACACATTCTGTTTAGGCTAAATGGGAACAAATTCCCAGAGATACCCTCCAAAATCTTGTACAGAGCCTTCCCAGAAGAGTTGAGGTGGTTATAGCTGCAAACAGGAGGCCAACTGCAAAGTAATGGCCATGGTTTCGGAAAGGGATGTCCAAAAGTCTTATTGGGAGAAAGGTCTTGACCAACACAAATGCTATTTAGGCTGAATGGGCACACTCCAAAGTCTAAAGAATTCTTATTCCGCATACACATGATCAGAAATACCGACAAGAACATCGTCAATTTTTTCTGACAGATTCTTGGCTCAAACTTGTGTTGCATACACACGGTCACACAAATCTTGTCGGAAATTCTGACCGCCAAGAACGCGGTGACGTACAAGATGACAAGCTGAGATCAATGAAGTTCAATAGGCAGTTCGGGTCTTTTGCTTGATTCTAAGCATGTATGTTTTTTTGCGGAATTTCCATCCAAAAGCTCACATCGTACTTTCCTTGTTGGAATTTCCAATCGTGTGTACGCAGCATTAGAAGAGTGGGACAGTGGCGGCTGGTGCTCAAAATATTTGGGGGGCGCAAAGGAAAAATATTGCAGTCTCACTGTGCCAAAACGCAGCCACTGTGCCTTTCTATCAAACGCAGCCACTGTGCCATCAATTTGCACCACTGTGCCATGCCATCAAATGCAGCCACTGTGCCATCAATTGTCACCACTGTTCCATGCCATTAAACCAGCCACTGTGCCATCCATTGTCACCACTGTGCCCATGGTCACCGCTGTGGCAATTGTCCCCACTGTGCCCTCTAAAGTGCTCCCCCCGCCCGGCACTTACCTTTACTGGAGTCAGGCATCCACGTCCCACGATGTCTTCTCCCGCCCTCGATGACTGACAGGCGTCTCAGCCAATCAGGTTACCGGTAGCCAGAACCGGCCAACCTGATTGGCTCAGACGCCTGTCATCTTATCCAAGGGGCGTACAGTCTGTGCGCTCCGAGAATAAGCTTCCGGGACACGAGGGCTGTATTGGGAGAGCCTATCAGAGCTGTTAGCTCTGATAAACATTTCCGTACAGCCAACCAGCTGGCGTTATTCAGATGGCCGGACATGAGCGCCAACCATCTGAATAGCAGCGGCGATAATAACATAGATTTGTGCAATGCATGAATCTATGTTATTAGACTCAGTGGCGGTGAGAGCCAGAGGGGGCGGCGCTCCAGCGCCCTCTATGGACGAACCGCCACTGGAGTGGGGTCTGGTATAGCTGCAAATGGCCATTGTTTTGGAATGGGATGTCCAACAGTCTTATTGTGAGCCAGATCTCCTTGACCTAAATGAGTTCATGGCCTCACAAATTCTGTTAAGTCTGAATGGGCACAAATTCCCAGAGACACACTCCGAAATCTTGTGGAAAACATTCCTAGAAGAGTGTAGGCTGTTATAGCTGCAAACAGGTGGCCAACTCCAAATGAATGGCCATGGTTTTGGAATGAGATGTTCAACAGTCATATTGTGACTGGTATAGTGAGCCATGTGTCCTTGGCCAATATGAGTTCATGACCTCACAAATTCTGTTTAGGCTAAATGGGAACAAATTCCCAGAGATACCCTCCAAAAATCTTGTGCAAAGCCTTTCCAGAAAAGTTGAGGTGGTTATAGCCGCAAACAGGAGGCCAACTCTACATTAATAGGCAAGGTTTCGGAATGTGATGTCCAACTGTCATGCTCAGGGATGTCTAGCTGTGATGGTCAGGTCTACACAGACTTTTAGCCATATAATGTAACATAGGGCATAATTTGACATTAATTTAGCTCTTGAATTGTGTAGCTGTCAGGACGTTTTGCTATCATAAAAAGTGGTATTGTCCCTTCATGTCTTAGATAATAATAAAGGAGCTAATTGGATTATGTGTTGGCGACTCACATTCTTCACTTAGGTAAGAGCTTTTTTTCATTTATTTTAATTATGACTTAGCTGAAAAATAAAAACAAGTGCTGTTCATCGAAAGTGACATTTTTAAGTTAAAGTTGGCATTTTTTTAATGTCATATTGTTCTTCACAATGTTCCTTCACATTTTAGTCCCCAGTGGCTGAATTTAGACTGACTAATTATCTTTCATTGTTTTTTTTTTTTTTTCTGCACTGTAATTATCCAAAGCTGGCTGCAATATTGCCAACTGTTTGACATTGCTTTGCTAGTTTGTTCAATATGATGTCTGATCAAATAAAAATTACACAAAGCATATTTACAATTAGAAAACAGATGGGTGCTGTGACCTGGACCAGGACATCGTCCTAACTTAGGGAAAATGTAATTGCCCGTAGTTTTGTTTTCTTACGAAATTGCATTATGTCAACATTTTAAATTATGTTCTGTATAAAACCAAGAAGATAACAAATAAAATGGACCTTGAGTAAATGTAGCACCCTTCTAGATAGGTTGCTAGGTTAGTTCTTTTGGCTGCTCTGTAATCAGTGGAGCAGTGTGTGATTGCTTTGGGCTTCACTGGTTGCGAGTTTGATTGTTTCCCCTCTGCCTTCTGGAGGATTCTAGAATGTAGTGGGCTGGAAAGGCAAAGCAGCAATCTGAATATTTATGTTGTCTCAGCCAATCTTTGGGGTACGGTACGGTGTCCAGTAGGGGGCTGGGAGTACATAAATATCCCAGGGTCTGAAGCTAGCCTGTTCTTGGCTAGGCGGAAAAGTTCTCAGCCTGAAGGGCTGCTGCTCTTTTGGAAATTTCAGCTGTAGCTCTTACAGGTCATCAAGAGCCCAGCTAATGCAGAGCTGGGGGGCATACTTTCCTAGGCGAATCTGCAGCTAGCCAATGGGTCTCACTGGCAGTCTGGTCTGAAGAGTTCACTGGTGAATGCCTGGCCGATATTGGAAGGCGGCATCCAAGTATCCAGGGACAATATGAGTAGAAACCCAAGTCTTGGATCCTGGTGACTGTTCTTACTATCCCTTATGTGCCCGTGCTTGCTTGGACTGGGTCAATCATTATAGTGTCCTAGTGCTGTCCGGTACCCACTAGAGCAGTGGTTCTCAACCTGGGGGCCGGGACCCCCTCTGGGGTCGAATGATGATTTGCCAGGGGTCACCAATTCCTGTGCTGTTCCTGAAGCCTGCACCACTCTCCCAGCCTTTTTGCGGCCGCCCAGCTGGGCTGTTCCTGGAGCCCGTGGCCACCCACTTAGCCGCTTTGCAGCTGTCCATTCACTTCACGGCATGGCTGGGGGAAAGAAACTAGAGGACAGCTGACTGGTGAGTAATGTGAAGTGGAAGGGGCTGGAGGAGACCCTATCTCCTGATTTCGGCATAGGTGTCACTGCTACGAGACACCACAAAGTTCCGAGACACAGTGAATCCACAGCCACAGTGAGTAAAACTACCTGTGATTATAGTTTCCATTAAAAGTCCCCACTACTGTTCTCAGATCAGCAGATGCCCTTGATCAATAGCACCTACGTTGGCTGATCAGAACTCCCCCCAACATTGCCACTCATCCCGTTCCCCCCACCAAGGAGTAAGATAAGGAATAAAAATAGAGGGGGATGAACAAAGAAAACAGGACAGAAAGTATAAGAAAAAGCGCAATAAATATGGCTAGAGAGGGGGATGGGGAACAATACATTTGAATAGGTAGGGATAAAAGGGAAAGAAAGGAGAACAAAGAGAGAGAGTGGTACAAATTAAAATGTACCATAAGGGGTTTATTACTGTTCGAGTGGAGGGGACTCAGGGAGCACTAAATGTCCGTGGGTTAGGGGGCATAAATTACTTGTTTTGCCTTGGGTGCTGACACCCCACGCTACGAAAATAATTTTACTGTTAGGGGTCCCCACAACTTGGGGAATTTTATCAAGGGGTCACGGCACTGGAAAGGTTGAGAACCACTGTACTAGAGGGACTGTGCTAGGAAGCTTTTGACAGTGCGAAGAGTGTCCTCTTATCATTGTACAGTGTTGGTGGAGTATCCCACAGCTCCATGCTCGCCATCCAAGTTTGTTCAATAATAAATCTAATAAAAGGCAAACTCCTAGACTGTACCTGGCTGGTGCTACACTAACTTGGGAAAAGAACCTGGGGCAAATCAGCTGGCCTATTTTGGGTTGATCTCCACATAAAGGTATAACAAAACTATACAGTATCTCACAAAAGCCAGTACACCCCCTCACAATTTTGTAAATATTTTTTTCTATCTTTTTATGTGACAACACTGAAGTAATGACACTTTGCTATAATGTTGTGTAATGAGTGTACAGCTTGTATAACAGTGTAAATTTACTGTCCCCTCAAAATAACTCAACACACAGTCACTTGCGAGACTAAAACAGTTTACGAGACTAAAACAGTTTTTTTTGCTAGACAATTACTTAAAACCCCCAAACATTATATATTTTTTTTCCTAACACTCTAGAGAATAAAATAGTGGTAATTGCAATACTTTTTGTCACACCGTATTTGCGCAGCGGTCTTACAAGCGCACTTTTTTTGGAAAAAGTTCACTTTTTTGAATAAAAAAATAAGACAACAATAAATTTGGCCCATTTTTTTTATAAATTGTGAGAGATAATGTTACGCCGAGTAAAATGATACCCAACATGTCACGCTTAAAAATTGTGCCCGCTCGTGGCATGGCGTCAAACTTTTACCCTTAAAAATCTCGATAGGCGACGTTTAAAAAATGCTACAGGTTGCATTTTTTGAGATACAGGGGAGGTCTAGGGCTAGAATTATTGCTCTCGCTCTAACGATCGTGGTGATACCTCACTTGTGTGGTTTGAACACCGTTTTCATATGCGGGCGCTACTCGCGTATGCGTTCGCTTCTGTGCGCGAGCTCGTCGGGATGGGGCGTTTAAAAAAAATTGATGTCTAAACCGCTGGCAAGAAAAGTGAGTACACGCTAAGTGAAAATTTCCAAATTGGGCCTAAATAGACATTTTCTCTCCCCGGTGTCATGCGAGTCCGTGTTACAAGGTCTCAGGTGTGAATGGGGAGCAGGTGTGTTAAATTTGGTGTTATCTCTCTCTCTCATACTGGTCACTGGAAGTTCAACATGGCACCTCATGGCAAAGAACTCTCTGAGGATCTGAAAAAAGAATTGCTGCTCTACATAAAGATGGCCTAGGCTATAAGAAGATTGCCAAGACCCTGAAACTGAGCTGCAGCACGGTGGCCTAGACCAGGGATCTCCAAACTATGGCCCTCCAGTTGTTCAGGAACTACAATTCCCATCATGCTTAGTCATGTCTGTGAATGTCAGAATTTTACAATGCCTCATGGGAAATGTAGTTCCGAAACAGCTGGAGGGCCGTAGTTTGGAGATCCTTGGCCTAGACCATACAGCGGTATAACAGGACGGGTTCCACTCAGAACAGGCTTTGTCATGGTCGACCAAAGAAGTTGAGCACACGTGCTTAGCGTCATATCCAGAGGTTGTCTTTGGGAGATAGACGTATGGGTGCTGCCAGCATTGCTGGAGAGGTTGAAGGGGTGGGGGGTCAGCCTGTCAGTGGTCAGACCATACACCGCACACTGCATCAAATTGGTCTGCATGGCTGTCGTCCCAGAAGGAAACCTCTTCTGAAGATGATGCACAAGAAAGGCTGCAAACAGTTTGCTGAAGACAAACAGTCTAAGGACATGGATTACTGGAACCACGTCCTGTGGTCTGATGAGACCAAGATAAACTTATTTGGTTCAGATGGTGAAAAGCGTGTGTGGCGGCAACCAGGTGAGGAGAACAAAGGCAAGTGTGTCTTGTCTACAGTCAGGCATGGTGGTGGGGGTGTCATGGTCTGGGGCTGCATTAGTGCTGCCGGCACTGGGGGGCTACAGATCATTGAGGGGACCATGAATGCCAACATGTACTGTGACATACTGAAGCAGAGCATGATCCCCTCCCTTCAGAGACTGGACCGCTGGGTACTATTCCAACATGATAACCACCCCAAACACACCTCCAAGACAAACACTGTCTTGCTAAAGAAGCTGAGGGTAAAGGTGAAGGACTGGCCAAGCATGTCTCCAGACCTAAACCCTATTGATCATCTGTGGGGGATCCTCAAATGGAAGGTGGAGGAGCGCAAGGTCTCCAACTTTTACCAGCTCTGTGATGTCATCATGGAGGAGGGGAAGAGGACTCCAGTGACAACCTGTGAAGCTCTGGTGACCTCCATGCCCAAGAGGGTTAAGGCAGTGCTGGAAAATAATGGAGACCACACAAAATATTGACACTTTGGGCCCAATTTAGAAATTTTCACTTAGGGGTGTACTCACTTTTGTTGCCGGTGGTTTACACATTAATGACTGTGTGTTGAGTTATTTTGAGGGGGTCAGAAAATGTACACTGTTATTAGACATGTGCACAACAAAAATTTTCGTCTACTTCTGTTCAGGGCTGGTGCAAGGATTTTTGACACCCTAGGCGAAACCTAATTTTGCCGCCCCCCCTGGCTCCACCTCTTACCCTACCTCCTTTGCCCTGCCCATGTATACCCCACCCGCCCATCAAATGCAGCGTCACCAGCGCCCATCAAATACAGCGTCACCAGCACACATCAAATACAGAGTTACCAGCGCCCATCAAATACAGAGTCACCAGCGCCCATCAAATACAGAGTCACCAGCGCCCATTAAATACTGCGTCACCAGCGCACATCAAATAGTGTCACCAGCGCACATTAAATACAGCGTCACCAGCGCACATCAAATACAGGGTCACCAGTGCCCATCAAATACAGGGTCACCAGTGCCCATCAAATACAGCGTCACCAGTGCCCATCAAATACAGGGTCACCAGTGCCCATCAAATACAGCGTCACCAGCGCCCATCAAATACAGGGTCACCAGTGCCCATCAAATACAGCGTCACCAGTGCCCATCAAATACAGCGTCACCAGCACCCATCAAATACTGCGTCACCAGCGCCCATTAAATACTGCGTCACCAGCGCACATCAATTAGTGTCACCAGTGCACATTAAATACAGCATCACCAGCGCACATTAAATACAGCGTCACCAGCGCACATTAAATACAGCGTCACCAGCGCACATCAAATACAGAGTCACCAGCGCCCATCAATTACAGAGTCACCAGCGCCCATCAAATACAGGGTCACCAGTGCCCATCAAATACAGCGTCACCAGCGCCCATCAAATACAGCGTCACCAGCGCCCATCAAATACAGCGTCACCAGCACCCATCAAATACAGCGTCACCAGCGCCCATCA
Organism: Rana kukunoris; assembly: GCA_029574335.1. Classification (NCBI taxonomy): domain Eukaryota; kingdom Metazoa; phylum Chordata; class Amphibia; order Anura; family Ranidae; genus Rana; species Rana kukunoris. The sequence goes on from CM056057.1 coordinate 13,618,276, forward strand.
AATACAGCGTCACCAGCGCCCATTAAATACTGCGTCACCAGCGCACATCAATTAGTGTCACCAGTGCCCATCAAATACAGGGTCACCAGTGCCCATCAAATACAGCGTCACCAGTGCCCATCAAATACAGCGTCACCAGCACCCATCAAATACTGCGTCACCAGCGCCCATTAAATACTGCGTCACCAGCGCACATCAATTAGTGTCACCAGTGCACATTAAATACAGCATCACCAGCGCACATTAAATACAGCGTCACCAGCGCACATTAAATACAGCGTCACCAGCGCACATCAAATACAGAGTCACCAGCGCCCATCAATTACAGAGTCACCAGCGCCCATCAAATACAGGGTCACCAGTGCCCATCAAATACAGCGTCACCAGCGCCCATCAAATACAGCGTCACCAGCGCCCATCAAATACAGCGTCACCAGCACCCATCAAATACAGCGTCACCAGCGCCCATCAAATACAGCGTCACCAGCGCCCATTAAATACTGCGTCACCAGCGCACATCAATTAGTGTCACCAGTGCACATTAAATACAGCGTCACCAGTGCACATTAAATACATCGTCACCGGCGCCCATCAAATACAGCATCACCAGCGCACATTAAATACAGCGTCACCAGCGCACATTAAATACAGCGTCACCAGCGCACATTAAATACAGCGTCACCAGCGCACATTAAATACAGCGTCACCAGCGCACATTAAATACAGCGTCACCAGCGCCCATCAAATACAGCATCACCAGCGCACATTAAATACAGCGTCACCAGCGCACATTAAATACAGCGTCACCAGCGCACATTAAATACAGCGTCACCAGCGCACATTAAATACAGCGTCACCAGCGCCCATCAAATACAGCGTCACCAGTGCCCATCAAATACAGCGTCACCAGCGCCCATCAAATACAGCGTCACCAGCGCCCATCAAATACAGCGTCACCAGCGCCCATCAAATACAGCGTCACCAGCGCCCATTAAATACTGCGTCACCAGCGCACATCAATTAGTGTCACCAGTGCACATTAAATACAGCGTCACCAGTGCACATTAAATACAGCGTCACCAGCGCCCATCAAATACAGCATCACCAGCGCACATTAAATACAGCGTCACCAGCGCACATTAAATACAGCGTCACCAGCGCACATTAAATACAGCGTCACCAGCGCACATTAAATACAGCGTCACCAGCGCACATTAAATACAGCGTCACCAGCGCACATTAAATACAGCGTCACCAGCACACATCAAATAGTGTCACCAGCGCCCATTAAATACAGTGTCACCAGCCCAGCGCACATTAAATACAGCGTCACCAGCGCACATCAAATAGTGTCACCAGCGCCCATTAAATACAGCGTCACCAGCCCAGCGCACATTAAATACAGCGTCACCAGCGCACATTAAATACAGCGTCACCAGCGCACATTAAATACAGCGTCACCAGCGCACATCAAATAGTGTCACCAGCGCCCATTAAATACAGCGTCACCAGCCCAGCGCACATTAAATACAGCAACACCAGTGCACATCAAATAGTATCACCAGCGCCCATTAAATACAGTGTCACCAGCGCCCATCAATGCAGTGTGTGTGGGGGGGAGGGGGCATTTGGCAGTTATTTAAATACACATACACACTTTAAAATTCCATGTCAATGATTATGAGAGGGGTTCAGGGATCAGGATACTCCTCCTGTTGATAGCAATCAACAGGAGGACAATCTTCAACCTAAATCCTCATAAATGCAGTTGCACAAGAAATTGTCACTACATATATACAATATACAACAGTTTTTATTCACCGCACCAGTGTTAACTGCTGTACTGTGTACCTGCCTGCTTCCTATGTGTTGATGCCTCTTCCAGGCTCCACCTGCCCGTCCCCCAGACACTGGGGGGAGAGCGTGGGGGGGCTGTGCTGCCATACACTATAGAGAGGAGTGAGAGCAGCCTCGATGCTGGAATGTGGACACGGACAGAGCAGAGAGGGGGGAGGGAGCGGCTGCCTGCATCTGAACGAAGAGCAGAGAGGGAGATTGCTGGACAGACACATGTGACAGTGTCAGAGGCTCAGAGCGGAAAGCCGCGCGCGCGGGGGGGGGCGCTGCTGCTGCTTAAAATGTCAGGGTGGCTGCCTGGTGGATAGTGCAGGCTCTTTGGAGGACAGTGCGTGACTCACATTATAATAACCGGCGCCGTAGGCGGCAGTGCGCTCTAGGCGGTCGCCTATTCTGCCTAGTGGTAGCGCCGGCCCTGCTTCTGTTTCGTTTCTGTTCGTTTATCGTGATTCGTAACGAGTCGTAATTTCGTAAGACGTTAGTTATCGTATTCGTACTCTTTAGTATTTTCGTAACACTTTTTTTTTCCGTTTCCGTTTTTTTATGTTAGTTTATTTTTCGTTGATTCGAGATTAGTATTTTCGTTAAATATTGTATTCTGCCTCGTTCGTATTTTTACAATGAATTTATTCGTTCATTCGTTTTTACGTTGGTTTATTTTTCGTTGTTTTGATATTCGTATTTACATTATTTTTTCCATCATGCCGCGTTTGTATTTTCGTAAGAAATAAATCTTCGTTGCTTTATGATCATTCGTATTTTCGTGTCTAATTTCATTTGATTGTAACAACGTTCTTTTGTAGATTTTATTGCATTTGTAATTCTGTTAAAATACATTTTACGTTTATTCGACACACTACTCTTTGTAATTTTGTAAAACATTGTAATTTACTGCGACTCTGGATGGAATGCACTGCAGTCTAACACAGATAAAGACACAAGGTCAAGGAGCCACTAGGTAATAAGAAAGAAGCTCATTGGGGGAAGGAACAAACCTCTTCAGGGGAAGGGACAGCGCTGAGTGGCTATTGGTCACAGTACTAATGAAAGTGAATTTACGTTATTTCATTTCCGTTTTCCGAAGATTCGTAATTTATTTTTCATTAGTTTTGCTTTTCGTTTTTTATTCTTTGTTCGGCATTTCGGTTGTTTTCTTCTCGTTCTTCGAATATTAGTAAGTTTGCATTTTCGTTTATTTTTCGTAATTATGATTTTATTTTGTGTTCGGTATTTTCGTTATTTCTATGTTTTAGTTTATTTTTTCTTTCGTTGTGTTGTTCTTTTACATTTAGTAGTTTCGTATCTTCGTAGTTTTCCATATTCGTTATTATTTGCGCTAAACCGTTCATTTATTCGTAGGTTAACGAATCAACGAAAATAACGAATAATGACGGAAAACGTATTCGTAATGAAAAAAATTGCACATGTCTAACTGTTATAAAAGCTGTACACTCACTGCACAACATTGTAGCAAAGTGTCATTTCTTCAGTCTTGTCACATGAATAAAATATTTACAAAAATGTGAGGGGTGTACTTACTTTTTGAGATACTGTATATAACTACTTGACCTCCAGAACATTTACCCTCCTTTGTGACCAAGCCATTTTTTTTTTTTTGATACGGCACTGTGTTACTTTAACTGACATCTGCGCGGTCATGCAACGCTGCACCTAAATTATGTTTATGTCATTTTTTTCCCACCAATAGAGCTTTCTTTTGGTGGCATTCATCCATTGGCCGGTGATCTGCCGTTATGGTTACTCCTATCGATATTGTTCCCGCAGGCGCAATCCGAGCCGACGGAAATCACCGAACCTGAACAGCTGTAGCAAGAGGTCCAGGGCGACGTGGAATTTGCTGCAAGTGGCTCTTTTTTTAACATCCTCCAATCCACAGGGATGTTAAGGAATGAGCCTGGATGCCGCCCGATGTGCGGAGATTTCCATGGGTTTCGCCTGCGTAGTGAAGCAGGGAACCATATCGATAGGGGAACTAGATCGACAAGACACCGTCACCCAACGACGTGCGCCCCCCAGATCACGTACTAGGTATGTGATAAGGTACAGAAGAGCCGCTCTGCAGCCGTACATCTACGTAAAGCAGTCGGCAAGCGGTTAATATACCAAAAGAAAGACAAAATTTGAGCTACGATCGAAAAAAAAAACTTGTACAAGAAGCTTATAATTAAAGCTCATGTCCAGTTGAAGTGAGAGGTTAAGGAAATGGAAACCATTCCTGCGGGTTTCTCAACTTTTGTTGATTACTTCTAAACCCTCTGTCAGTGTAATTATCCTTGGAACAAACCGTGTTACTACACTCTATGAAGAGTTGTTTGGACAGTATTGCACTGCGGGAAGTAATATATTGCTCTCGTAATGGCGAGACAAAAAGCAATTATCAAAGAAAGACAAATAGACTATTATAATCCCTAAACGTGCAGCTTTTTCCTTTCTTCAGAGAAAAAGCAAAGAAAGCCAAAGTGACAGGGAGTATAGTTTCCTAGATCATCATAAGGCCCTTTAGAAATGGAGGAAGCTCTAAAAGCAGGGGCCTACTGACCATTTGGTCACTGCCCGAGGGCCCCATGCCACTAGGGGGCCCCATGAGGGTTGCCAGCCTCAGTAAAACCAGGGACAGTATGTAAAAATCTGTGTTTTTAAAAAAATCCCAAGATTATAGCTGCACCGCCTCTCCAGTACCTTTTCCGTGTGTGTGTGTTTGTATGTGCAGGGCTGTCTTAATGAGAGGGCACACCTGGGCACTGCCCAGGGGCCCTAGCTGCATGGGGGGGGGGCCCCTGCACTTTCCCCCAAAGCAGCTGGTCCTTGAGCCCATGCTGCCGCGGAATTGGGGGCCCCATGATGGCAATGAGAGTGATAGATACACAGGAGAGGCAGTCTGCCTCTTACCTACTTGATGGCCCCAGAGCAGTACTTTGCCCAGGGGGCCATGATGCTATTAAGATGGCCCTGTGTGTGTGTGTGTGTGTGTGTATACTGTGTGTGTATACTGTATGTGTGTGTATACTGTGTGTATATTGTGTGTGTATACTGTGTGGCCCCATAATCTATTGCCTGGGGGGCCCCATGAGTTGTCAGTCCGCCCCTGTCTGAAAGGTACCTTTCTGGTTGACCCAGATCAACGGGGAGAGGAGAGAAAGCATAGATCTAGTGATAGTTTATTTTCCTATTGAACATCACATATAAAACAAAGTGGTATCTCCGAAAAAATAGGGGTCTTTTAAAACGTCTGTATGTGTGTCTATAATTTATATATATATATATATATACACACACACACACAGGGCCCCTGATAGAAATCATGGGGCCCCCTTCAGCTCCACCCCTGGTCCCTCCTTAACCTGCCTTGAAACAAGTATACAGAGCAGTACACACCGAAAAGTATACAGTGTTCAGCTTGCCCCGGCCCCCCTGCTGGCCAGGGCCCGGTACAACCAGCGGCCCTGTGTGTGTGTGTGTGTGTGTGTATATATATATATATATATATATATATATATATATATATATATATATATATATATACACACACACACACGAACTTTAATGGCATCCCAGTCTTATGCCACGTACACACGATCGGAATTTCCGACAAGAAAACTGTGGATTTTCTTTTCCGACGGAATGATGGCTTAAAATTGTGTTGCATACACACGGTCACACAAATGTTGTCGGAAATTCCGAAGTGTGACGTACAACACTTAGACGAGCCGAGAAAAATGAAGTTCAATGATTCCGAGCATGCGTAGGATTTTTGTGCGTCGGAATTGCATGCAGACGATTGGAATTTCCGACAAGAACTTTTCTCGTCTGGAAAATTTGAGAAGCAACTCTAAAAAAATTTGCTGTCGGAAATTCTAACAGAAAATGTCTGATGGGGCCTACACACGTCAAACTTTTCTTGTCAGAAATTCGGATCGTGTGTACACGGCATTAGTCTGTAGGGTTTGATATTGGATTGGCCCACTCTATGCAGCTATAACAGCTTCAACTCTTCTGGGAAGGCCTTCCACAAGGTTTAGGAGTGTGTCTAAGGCAGGGGTCTTCAAACTATGGCCCTTCAGGTGTTCAGGAACTACAATTCCCATCATGCCTAGTCATGTCTGTGAATGTCAGAGTGTTGCAATGCCTCATGGGATTTGTAGTTCTGTAACAGCTGGAGGGCCGTAGTTTGAGGATCCCTGGTCTAAGGGAATGTTTGACTATTCTTCCACAATTGTGAGGTCGGGTACTGATGTTGGAACGAGAAGGCCTGGCTTGCAGTCTAATTCATCCCAAAGGTGTTGAACTGGGTTGAGGTCAGGACTGGGTTGAGGTGTTGAACTGGGTTGAGTCAAGTTCCTCCACCCTAAACTCGCTCATCCATGTCTTTATGGACCTTGTTTTCTGCACTGGTGCGCAGTCATGTTGGAACAGGAAGGGGCCGTCCCCAAACTGTTCCCACAAAGTTGGGAGCATGAAATTGTCCAAAATGTCTTGGTATGCTGACGCCTTAAAGCGGGGGTTCACCCTAAAACCAGGGCCGGATTAACAGAGGGGCTGATTGAGCTGCAGCTCCAGGCCCCTTTCTCAAGATAGGCCCATTTGCCCAAAAAAAAAAAAAAAAAAAAAAAAGTTTTTTTTTTTTTTTTAGATCGACTTCGGGGGTTGTAGCTCGATGACCAGAGGTCACAGAAACCCTACATTTGGGGTGTAGTCAGTTGAAGACCTACCCCACAACCGGTCAAAATATGGGATGGCTATCATTTATGGTTCTGGAGATATGGGCCTGCTTGCACAGCCTGTCAGAAGCTACATACAGAGCGGCCATTATAAATACAAGCTGACACACTGCAGCACACTGAGAAAAAAATCATCATTTGTTTTTTGCTAAAAAATTACTCTATGGTGGTCTTTGCAACTTTTTATGTTGCACGGTATAGAGCTGCATGATTCTGGCTAAAACAACAACTGCAACTTTGTTGCTTAGAAGATAGATCACGATTCTCTCACGATTCGTACGGCATAACATCATCTTTCACATTAAAATGAAAAAAAAAAAAAAAAATGGGCTAACTTTACTGTTTTGTTTTTATGGTTTTTATTATTCAATGAAGTGGGCAAATGCAGTGTGACATAAAATATTGCAGCAATTGCCATTTTTGTCTCTGCTAAAATATATATGTTTGGCGGTTCCAAGTAATTTTCTAGCAAAAAATATTGGTTTTTAACTTAAACAAGTGTTGGACTTTAAGTGGTTACATTTCTTGCATTTACACACAGAAGTTTGATCTAAAAAGGAAGTTGGTTACAATGTTTCATGTTGTTTACAAACTTGGCAGACTGCCCGGATATTTTCTTTACACACAGAAGTTTATCATTTTGATATAAGAAGAAAGCGTTAGTTACAATGTTTCCTGCTAAGAACTTGGCAGACTGCCCAGATATTTTCTTTTGACAGCTGAAAGTCTCTCCCCTTGTTATATGAAAGAATCAGCAAACTCTGCATTGGAGATGTCAGGGGGGTTGAATCAAGATCACAATTTTAACGATTAATTGTGCAGCTCTAGCACGGTACTGTATTTGCGCAGCAATTTTTCAAACATGTTTTTTTGGAAATAAACTGTTTCATACATTAAAAAAAACACTAAAGTTAGCACAATTTTTTATTTATTTTTGGTAGATTAATAGATTGACTTGTGTAAAACCAGCTAGCCCATACATAGATCGACTATGGCTGGTCTCTGCATAATTGGTGTAATTTCAATTCATGTATGACCCGCTTAACCACTATGCAGTCCCTAAACATCCTTCCACTCCTATACATTGTGCTCACTGTCATACCCTTCACACTCCTCTCCTGTACACAGTGACCACTATCATACTCTCCACACTCCTCTCCTGTACATACTGCCCACTATTATACCCTCCACACTCCTCTCCTGTACATAGTGCCTGCTGTCATAGACTCCTCTTCTGTACATACTTCCCACTGTCGCACCCTCCACACTCCTCTCCTATACATAGTGCCCACTATCATACCATCCCCATTCCTCTTTTGTACATAATGCACACTGTCATACCCTCCACACTTCTCTCCTGTACATACTGCCCCATTATACCCTCAAACACTTCTCACTGGTACATACTACCCTCTGTCATACCCCCACACTCCTCCTGTACATACTGCCCACTGTCATACTCTTCACACTCCTCTCCTGTACAAACTGCCCACTGTCATACCCTTCACACTCCTCTCCTGTACATAGTACCTGCTGTCATACACTTCTCTCCTGTACATACTGCCCACTGTCATACCCTCCACATTCCTCTCCTGTACATACTGCCCACTGTTATACTCTCCACACTCCTCTCCTATACATAGTGCCCACTATCATACCGTCCACACTCCTCTCCTGTACATACTGCCCACTGTCATACCCTCCACACTCCTCTCCTATACATAGTGCCCACTATCATACCATCCACACTCCTCTCCTATACATAGTGCCCACTGTCATACCCTCCACACTCCTCTCCTGTACATGGTGCCTGCTGTCATACACTTCTCTCCTGTACATACTGCCCACTGTCGTACCCTCCATGCTTCCTTCCTGTACATGATGCCCACTGTCATCCCCTCCACACTTCTCTCCTGTACATGATGCCCACTGTCATACCCTCCACACTTCTCTCCTGTACATTGTGCCTTTTGCCGTACCCTTTGCACTCTTCTCCTGTACATAGTGCCCAATGTTAGACCCTCCACATTCCTCTCCCTCACCTGCACATACTTCCCACTTATATACCATCCGTACTCCTCCCCTATGTCGCTTACCCACAAAAACAGTTCTTTAAAATGATACTGAATACCCTCAATGTTACCAGCTCTAGAATGGACACACTTTTGTTAGTTCAACTAAAGGAAATCTCAGTTCTCATATTTGTTCTGTTCCATTATTAGAACTTATTTAATTTTGTGATTACTACTGTGATGTATAGAGGAACATAGGGGATCTCAGCTACTCTAAATATAGCATTTGTGAAAAAGTGTCCCTGAAAATATTTTTTAAATGTTGGCAACTATGCACTTATGCACTGCCCAAGGGCCACTGGGTCAGTAGGGGGCCCCATGAGAGGCTCCTGGGATCCTGTGATATTAAAGCGGTAGTAAACTTTCCTGACATTACTACTTTTTAGTGGCCCTGGGGTAGGTTATGCCACAATGTACAAGTATGCGCAGCAAATTAGCACATTAGGGTACACTTAAATTTTCAGACTGGGCCCTCCATTGCTGCGCTGTAATTCTCACGCATTTATTTATTATTTATAAAAGGCCCCACCAAAATCCTCAGCACCAGGCCCATGATGTTCTTAATCTGGCCCTGCCTAAAACATTTATATACCGTTAGATCCAGCATACTGCTACCATCGACAGTATGCTGGATTTTTTTTTTTTTGCAGCTGTACTTACTGTTTTACAGCTATTTTTACCTGGCTTCCGGGTTTTCGATCCCCCCCTCGGGGGGTAGGCGTTCCTAAGACAAGGCGTACATGATTGATGTGCGGGAAGGCGCGTCACGCCTTCCGAAAATACACGACGTGGGACTCAACCTTTTACGGCACCTGCGCAGTCGACTCTACACGGCAGGCGCAGGCGCCATATAGCGCCGTAAATTGCCGAGTCCCACTGTGTCTATTTTTGGAAGGCGTGGCGCGCCTTCCCGCACGTCAGTCATGTACGTCTTGTCTTAGGAACGCCTACCCCCCGGGGGGGGGATCAGCTTGGAGCCGGATATGAACAACCATAACACGGTAAGTACAGAAAAAAAAAAAAAACAGCATACTGCAGATGTCATCAGTATGCTGGATCTAATGGCATATAGTTGTTTTTCAGGGTGAACCTCCGCTTTAAAGTGATTGTAAGCCCAGGTTCACACTGGGCTGCGGGAGTGAAGCCGTGCAAGTTCAGCTGAACTCGCACGATTTCACTCCCGCTGGCAGTCCCGATTTCGGCCGCGATTTAAGAGACATCTGTGCAGGTTTATGTAAATCGCAGGCTGAAATCGCAAAAAGTAGTACAGAGACTACTTTTGGAAATCGGTGCAATGCCGCAGATGCAGCGTCGCGCCGATTAGGACAGTGCCATTGCCGGCAATTTGCGTCAAAATCCGCCTTTGTGACATGCGATTTGACATGCCAAATCGCATGTCAAAACGCACCAGTGTGAACCAGGGCTAAACCTTTTGAAAAAAATATAAAAATAACACCTGCAAGACAAAGGAATAATAAACTGGTATTCACAGAGTTGTATGACCCCGCAATTGTCATTCAAAATGTGACAGCGCTGAAAGCTGAAAAAAGGCCTGGACAGGAAGGGGGCAAAGTGCCTGGTATTGGTTAAGCATTATGAAATTCACAGCTCCCTGCAAAAATAGTTTTTTATTTTATTTTTTGCAATATTTCTCTGAGATATGTGTGACTTATATTGGTCCAAGGTGGATCAATGTAGAAATGCAATACAAATGTAAAATTCCTCTTTGATTGGTGATGTTGATGGAGGGGGCTGGAGGGGGGCGAGCCGGGAATCCGCTTTATCAAGCAGCAGGTGGGAGCCGGCGACGCCTAAAGCTTCCAGACCAGAGGGAGAGCAAGGTAGGGAAATATTACATGTCAAGAGAGAACTACAAGTATCAGCCCTGGTTCACACTGGGCTGGGGGAGTGAAGCCGTGTGAGTTCAGCTGAACTCGCATGATTTCACTCCCGCTGGCAGTCCCGATTTCGGCCGCGATTTAAGAGACATTTGTGCAGGTTTCTGCACAGATGTCAATGTAAATCGCGGCCCGAAATCGCAAAAAGTAATACAGGAACTACTTTTTGAAATCGGTGCAGCGGCGTCGGTGCAGATGCGGTGTCGCACCGATCAGGATGGTGTCATTGCCGGCAAATGCCGCCGATTTGAGATGCGATTTCACATGTGAAATCGCATCTCAAATCGAAGCAAATTGTACCCAGTGTGAACCTGGGCTCAGAGCAGCTTATATATATATATGCAATAGTACAGACTTCCTCTGATGTACCTGCAGCCCTTGCTGCTCCTCTGAAATGTGATCTGTAGTGGATCACTTTTTTGAAGGGCATTTGCCAGGTGATCTGTCACCTCCTCCCTGTCTGTTTAATTCCTATGAAGGCTGAACCACCACGGTGCAATGACTTGCATTTGCAGTGTGGCCCCCCATATACAACGGGCTTGGTTTACTAAACACAAATAGACTGTGGCAGAGCTAAGTACATAAGGGAAAATTCTGCTGACTTCCATCGGCCAATCCAGTGGTGGTTGGTGCTCAAAATGTTTGGGGGGGAGGGGGGTGCAAACAAACTGAAAAAAAAAATCAATTGCCGCCACTGTGCCCATCAATTGCCGCCACTGTGCCCATCAATTGCAGCCACTGTGCCCATCAATTGCAGCCACTGTGCCCATCATTTGCAGCCACCACTGTGCCCATCAATTGCAGCCACCACTGTGCCCATCAATTGCAGCCACCACTGTGCCCATCAATTGCAGCCACCACTGTGCCCATTAATTGCAGACACTGTGCCCATCAATCGCAGCCTCTGTGCCATCAAACACAACCACTGTGCCATCAAACTCTGCCACTTTGCCCATCAAACGCAGCCACTGTGCCCATCAATTGCCACCACTGTGCCATCAAACGCTGCTACTGTGCCCATCAAATGCCACTGTGCCCATCAATTGCCTTCAGTGTGCATCCCCTGCCCGCCCGCTACTTACCTGTCTCGGTGGGAAAGCGGGTCACGGCGGCGGTGTCCTCCACGCTCCTCGATGTCTTTTCCCGTCCTCTGCTATGACTGGATGCCTGAGGCATTGTAAAACTCTGACATTCACAGACATGACCAGGCATGATGGGAGTTGTAGTTCCTGAACAACTGGAGGGCCGTAGTTTGCAGACCCCCTGATCTAAATGAACTCCAGTGGATTGCATCCAGTAGGTGTACTGCCTGCGACACCTGGCTTCGTTTTTGCATGTGTAGAGCCCTGAGGTGATTTCATGCCCTTTCGGTGGGTGGTAAAATCACGGCTCAACTGCTCCCCCTACTTTTACCCCCCCTGCTGGCTGCCAGTGTGAATGAGCCCTTCATAAACGCATGTCATGCTTGTTTATGGCACCCTAAATGCAGCAGGCATATGTGCGTTTTTTTTGTGTGCGACAAACGTGCGAAGCTCAGTGCCCAAAAGGTTACAGAAGCCACCTTGGTGCAGCCTTTTGAAATGAATGGGCACCCTATGAAACTAGTGTGAAAAATGCATGCAAGATGATGATTGGGGGGGGGGGTACTAAAACTGGAGCATGGTAGCCAATCCGCTTCTAATTTCAGCTTATTCAATGAAGCTGATTGGCTACCATGCACAGCTGTATCAGATTTTGCACTCTCCAGTTTTAGTCAATCTCCCCCTTAGGTTGACCATACAACTTTCTTGTACAATTTTCCTGTAATTACTTAAAACCCCCAAACATTATATATATATTTTTTCTAACACCCTAGAGAATAAAATGGCGGTCATTGCAATACTTTTTGTCACACTATATTTGCACAGCGGTCTTACAAGCACACTTTTTTTGGAAAGAATTCACTTCCCAACATGTTAAAAATTCCGCCCGCTCGTGGCATGGCGTCAAACTTTTACCCTTAAAAATCTCGATAGGCGACGTTTAAAAAATTATATAGGTTGCATTTTTTGAGTTACAGAGGAGGTCTAGGGCTAGAATTATTGCTCTCGCTCTAACGATCGTGGCGATACCTCATTTGTATGGTTTGAACACAGTTTTCATATGCGGGTGCTACTCGCGTATGCGTTCGCTTCTGCGCGCAAAGCTGCTGCCGTTACCGAGATATCCATCTTTAAAAAACTGACGTACATATACAGTGGGCGGTCGTTAAGTGGTTAAGTGTGAACCTAACTTTAGGCTGCATTCACAGCTAGACGTTGTGAGAATGTGTCCAAAAATAGTGTCCCATCATTGGTATCAGTGGGAGGAATAGTGTCCCATCATTGGTATCAGTGGGAGGAATAGTGTCCCATCATTGGTATCTGTGGGAGGAATAGTGTCCCATCATTGGTATCAGTGGTCCCACTGATCACCAATGTAAGGAACATTCTTCCCACTGATCACCAATGTAAGGGACATTCTTCTCACTGACCACCAATGTAAGGAACATTCTTCTCACTGATCACCAATGTAAGGAACATTCTTCCCACTGATCCCCAATGTAAGGAACATTCTTCCCACTGATCACCAATGTAAGGAACATTCTTCTCACTGATCACCAATGTAAGGGACATTCTTCCCACTGATCACCAATGTAAGGAACATTCTTCTCACTGATCACCAATGTAAGGGACATTCTTCCCACTGATCACCAATGTAAGGGACATTCTTCCCACTGAACCCCAATGTAAGGGACATTCTTCTCACTGATCACCAATGTAAGGAACATTCTTCTCACTGATCACCAATGTAAGGGACATTCTTCTCACTGACCCCCAATGTAAGGGACATTCTTCTCACTGATCCCCAATGTAAGGGACATTCTTCCCACTGATCCCCAATGTAAGGGACATTCTTCCCACTGATCCCCAATGTAAGGGACATTCTTCCCACTGATCACCAATGTAAGGGACATTCTTCCCACTGATCACCAATGTAAGGGACATTCTTCCCACTGATCCCCAATGTAAGGGACATTCTTCCCACTGATCACCAATGTAAGGGACATTCTTCCCACTGACCACCAATGTAAGGAGCATTCTTCTCACTGATCACCAATGTAAGGAACATTCTTCTCACTGATCACCAATGTAAGGAACATTCTTCTCACTGATCACCAATGTAAGGAACATTCTTCTCACTGATCACCAATGTAAGGGACATTCTTCCCACTGATCACCAATGTAAGGAACATTCTTCTCACTGATCACCAATGTAAGGAACATTCTTCTCACTGATCACCAATGTAAGGGACATTCTTCTTACTGACCCTTCCAGAGACTTGGGGCCAGATTCAGGTAGATGGGAGCATCTTTGCTCTGGAGTAACGCATCTCATTTACGTTACGCTGCAGAAATTTTAGGAGCAAGTGCTGTTATTCATGAAGCACTTGCTCCTAAAGTTGCGGCAGCGCATCGCAAATGAGAAAGCGGAATTCAAATTGGGCGGGTACGGGGCGTGTAGTATTCAAACTACGCGCGATCCCGCGGCGAACGTACTGCGCATGCGTCGAGTGTCAATGCATCCCAGTGCGCATGCTCCAAGTTCTGTCAGTGAACGTCAATGACGTCACGTCCCCATTCATGAATGTTTTACGCAAACGACGCGATTTTTTTTTTTTCCGACGCGATGACGACGCCTATACCTAACATAGGATATTCCACTAGGGGGCTGCTTTATCTTTACGTTGCGTATCGCTTCCGGAAACGCCGTAAAGTCACTGCGTCGCGCCCGAAAACGATCGTGAATTTCCGACTCCCGCTGATTAACATATTTTTTCAGCGTTAATCAGCGGGAACGCCCCCGGCGCCATTTTTAAGTTGAAGTAACGATGCGATGGCGAAATTCAATTACGCCGATCGCATCGGAACTCCAACCCGGCGTTTCTTGTTTTCTGGTTATAGAAAACAGAAACGCCGGCTTAAAGTGACAGTTAGGCTGGCGGATCACTGGATCCGCCAGCCTAACTCTTCATGAATCTGGCCCTTGGTCTTGTCGGAGGTTCTCTGAGATCTAAAACTTATTCCAAGAGTTCCTCTGGGGTAAGAAAAACCCAGAAAGGCCGTTCTATGCGGATGCCAATATTCAGCCCTAATCACCCGTTTCATTTACTTTGATTGATTTTCTTTTTTTTTATCACCACCTAAATCACGCCGGCGTATTATTACCTTTGAAAAAGACCAATTTACCAAAATTCATTTCTATTCTTTTGTAGCCAATATAATTAAAAACAGATGTCAAACGTTCACAAAATTCCTCCGACATAAAACTACAATTATCATTAAAGCAACGTATTTTCTTTTTTATTAGACCTTTTGTTACATTTTGTTGCCTAAGCGGATTGCGGGAGGCATTTTCCGAGTTGATGTTTACTTGAGAGCACATTATATTAATTCTGCATCGCAGATACGTACCCCACAGACGCTAATAAGCACTGCCCCTGCCCTTTAATAAATGTCATTGAACAAGCAGCTATTGTTTACTTTTCTGTAACAAAGTTTCAGGTAAGATGCATTATTTTCAAAGACTGACCTGTCAGCATTGCTTACTGGAATATCATCGAAAAAGTCGGAGGATTGAGCCCGCGGGGAGGTTTACCTGCACATCAAAAGGAATTAATAAGCAAGGTGTACTCTGGGGTGGACTCAGCTGTGATGTATGTATCTTAGATGAAATGCAAAAACAGATTAACCACAAGCTGGAACATCTCCAATCCCACAAATTGTATCTTCACCACCACGCTCATCTTCTTTTTATATCAATGTAGCAGAACAATAGTAAGGAATTCATAATATGAGTATTCTAATTTTATTCCCGCTCATCCATTGACATCAGTGTTGCCAACCGTCCGAATTTTTACGGACAGTTCGTAAAAACTGGCACTTTTTTCTCCTGTTTGTAAATGTCCATGGTTGCGGAAATGTGCCAGTAAAAATAGCCAAGATCGGTTTGGCTTGGAACCGCACATGGAGATTGGAGGCGGGGGTAATGTTGGCTGCGGTGGCACCGCAGAGGGGGATGGAGGCAGGGAGAGATTGGAGGCAGGGGGTGTTGGTGGCACAGCAGAGGGGGATAGTGGCACCGCAGAGGGTGGGGGATGGAGACAGGGGTTGTTCGTGGCACTGCAGAGGGGGATGGAGGCAGAGGGTGATTGGAGGCAGGAGGCCTGGGGGAGATTGGAGGCAGGAGGTGTTAGTGGCAGGGAGTGATTGGAGGCAGGGGGTGTTGGTGGCACCGCAGAGGGGGATGGTGGCATCGCAGAGGGTGGGGATTGAGACAAATGTTATTGGTGGCACCGCAGAGGGGATGGAGGCATGGGGAGATTGTGGCACTGCAGAGGGGGGTGAAGGCAGGGGGAGATTGTGGCACCGCAGAGGGGGGTGAAGGCAGGGGGTGTTGGTGGCAGAGGGGGGTATAGCCAGGGGGTGTTGGTGGCAGAGGGGGGTGAAGGCAGGGGGAGATTGTGGCACCGCAGAGGGGGGTGAAGGCAGGGGGAGATTGTGGCACCGCAGAGGGGGGTGAAGGCAGGGGGTGTTGGTGGCAGAGGGGGGTATAGCCAGGGGGTGTTGGTGGCAGAGGGGGGTGAAGGCAGGGGGTGATGTGACTAAAAATGTGCCCTTATTATATCGAAAAAAACAAAAATACCTTAAATCACATTGCCATTTGCCTAGCGTACTTGTTTGTAGCCTAAATACTGAAATTTGCACCTAGAAATGTAATTTAGTAACTTTTGTGAAATGCCAGTAAAAACGTGGCTGCGCCAGTAAATTTTGAGCGTCATGCCAGTAAATTACGATCTGGCAGGTTGGCAACACTGATTGACCTTCGTAAGACCCAGAGGGTAAAACTAGGAGCCTTCACCTCTGAAACCCACGCAATTTCTTGCGGAGTCCCTCAACGATCACCCCTGTCATCTGTGCTATTCAACATCCACCTCCGCCCACTCCTCAAAATCATCAGCAAATAGGACCTGTGCTACCACTCATACGCTGACGACACTCAACTCTACTTTCGCATCACCGGAAAAAAAGACCAATATCACGGACTAGAAAATTGCCTCACATTGATCGATGATTGGATGACTGAGAGCTCCCTTAAACTCAATGGATCCAAAACAGAACTTCTTCTCCTCCAAGCAAACCGAGAGATAAAAGCTATGTCTTCATGGACACCACCCACCATCCTTGGACAGACCATTACTCCAAGCACCAAAGTCAAAAGTCTCGGAGTCACCTTTGACTCGGAGATGTCCATGGATGCACAAATAGGATCAGTAGTCAGCGGAACCCTGGGAATCCATCACCCCCTCACTGAGGACCCTTCATTGGCTACCCGTAAAGGATCGGATCACATTCAAGACCCTCTGTCTCACCCACAAGTGCACACAATGAAACACCCCTCAATACTTGATGTGAGAAAATAAAACACTACACCCCCAATCGCATTCTCCGATCAACCAACCAAAACTTCCTCCACATGCCCAAGTCCCAAATCGAAGGGAGAACGTAGATTTGCAGTCCAAGGACCACGGCTATGGAACGCTCTGCTCACAGATATCAGCATGGAAGAAAACCTTCAGGAAACTGGATACAAAGCGCCATGAGGCGATTTAGTTCGAATTTGTAGCGCTATACAAGTTATTCACTCACTCACCCAGTCTGTCCAGACAGTATGGTCACCTGCTGACTCGGCACCATCCACAGGCAGCTTAACTCTTTAGTAAGACACAGAATCTGAATCCAAAGCAATTTTACCAGGGGTGGCCCATCCATTGTGAGCGCACGGGGCCTTCTCCCTTATCCGTCGCCACCCCCTCCCTATCTATGCACCCGGTGTTCTGTCAAGTTCTCCAACCCGTTAGAAACCCCAACCGCTTAACTTCCGGTTTATTTAAAACCTGCAGTATATGGGATTTTTGACGGATTGGTAGTTGGACACAAAACTGGCAACCGAAAAGTGTCCGGTGCAGGACATTGAGCGGAGATTCTTACTCCAGTCCGATACTAGCCAAAAAAGGCGGCAACAACTTTGTCCTCGTTAGCCGCTGTGCTGTCAAAACAGCTCAGTCTTCCTGTACCAGACTCTATTCGGTTGTCGGTGTTATGTCCAAACACCAATTCGTCGAAATGTCAGATTACTAAGGTTTTAAATAAACCGGAAGTGACATGGTTGGAGTTTCTGATTGGTTGGAGATATTGACAGAACACCGGCCCCTTTTAGGACGCCGGGCGCATGAATTTCTATGGCGGGGGTGTGTTTTTTGAAGCACCTGATTAGAGCCAGAGGCTATAATAGGCTTCAAAATAGGGTGGGCTTGGGGCGCAGAGCATTGCGTCTGGAGCCCACCCAGTTCTTCCTCCTGGCCAATCGGGAAGTGGGTCTGATACCCGTCACCTGATTGGCTGAAATTACAGGCGATCCTATTGGATGCCTAGGTGGAGGAGAGGAGGCACACAATGGAAGCAAGGAGGAGAAGACGACACAGGAGCCAATGCCACGGATCTACTTCTCTGCAGACAGCGTCACCTCTCCGGCAGACAGCGTCACCTCCCCGGCAGACAGCGTCACCTCCCCGGCAGACAGCGTCACCTCCCCTGCAGACAGCGTCCGCATCCCCGCAGACAGCGTCCGCTTCCCCGCAGCCAGCGTTCGCTTCCGCGCAAACAGTCGTCACTTCCCTGCAAACAGCGTCCACTGCTATACTGCTACCATACTGACACATCAACACTGTCCACTGCCCTACTGACACTGACTGTTCATATTTTTACAGGTAGGTACAAAAATGCTTTTGATTTATTTAACCATGCCCCTTTAAGCTCCTTTTACTGTTAACACATTTTAGCCACACCCACTGTTTACCGTGGCATGATCAGCACGCCACTTGCCACTTTGATACCCCCTTGGGGCACCCAAAGGTGTTCCAGGTCTCTTACCGTCCTATAGTGCAGGGGCCACCAACTTTTTTTGCCACTGGGGACCAGCTGCTTGGAAGAAAACTTTATTTTATTTTAAGCCCAGCCGTGGGGTCGCAAACACGCCAGCGGCGGCGCACTCGCTACTCGGTACTAAGCTCCGTGACCGAGCCTGCGGGACTCGTGGACCTGATCGCCGCCAGTGTGCTGCAATCAGTCCCCGGAGCTGAAGCAGTGTCGGTGATTGTCTGTTCCCTGATATAGGGAAAGACGATCAATGACGTCACACGCCCAGCCCTGCCCCCTACAGTTAGAAACACACATGAGGTCACACTTAACTCCTACAATGCCCCCTAGTGGTTAACTCCCAAACTGAAATTGTCATTTACACAGTAAACAGTGCATTTTTATAGCACTTTTTGTGTCAAAATTGTCCGATGTGTCCGCCATAATGTCGCAGCCACGAAAAAAAAAACGCTGATCGCTGCCATTAGTAGTAAAAATAAAATATTAGTACAAATGCAATAAAACTATCCCCTATTTTGTAAACGCTATAAATTTTGCACAAACCGCAAACCAAAAATATGTAGAAGAATACGTATCGGCCTAAACTGAGGAAAAAAAATGTTTTTTTTATATCTTTTTGGGGGATATTTATTATAGGAGAAAGTATTGAATTTTTTTCAAAATTGTCGCTCTATTTTTGTTTATAGCGCAAAAAATAAATACCGCAGAGGTGATCAAATACCACCAAAAGAAAGCTCTATTTGTGGGGAAAAAAAGACGCCAATTTTGTTTGGGAGCCACGTCGCACGACCGCGCAATTGTCAATTAAAGCGACGCAGTGCCAAATCGCAAAGGGGCAAGGTCCGTAACCTGCATAATGGTCCGGGACTGGTCTTAAGTGGTTAAAGTAGTCCTATCAACTGATATATTCTTTCATATTAGGTACATGCATGCTAATTAATGTCCCAGTACTCCCCCTGACGATGCCTTCATCTGCTTTTCTCTCCAGAAGATGGCACCATCTTTGTCCAGGCATCATCCAGGGTCATCGTCTACTGTACTTGTTGGACTGAGATGCCGGGGGTTTAGTGATAGTTGAGGTAAGTGGAAGAATAGCGCTGTGCCGGTAAGGTTATCTTCCTAGTATTGTTATCTGAAAGTATTGATGTTGATGTAAATGATCTGGTTGCCGGCCCGGCACTTTCTACACCGAAGAGGATCTACATGGTCTAATTATCTTGTAGTGTAATGGAACGAAAATGGAAACTGAACCAGCACACCACTGTTAAAAGGTCCATTTATCTGGTAAAAGTCAGGGGGACAATCCCAATAGTAGACAACAAGTTTTGGGGGTCAAAACCCACAGGACCATTTCGCACATATGTGAACCCGGTCTTAAAGGAGTTGTAAAGGAAAAAACTGTTTTTGGTGAAATGACTGTTTACAGGGTATAGAGACATAATAGTTAACTGATTCCTTTTAAAAACTATTAAAAACAGATAAAAATCAATCATATAATGTACCTGCAGTTTCAGTTTCGTTTTTGCATGTTGTTCTTGTCTCTCTGATGTACAGAGCCAATAGAGGGCAGTGATGGTTTGGAAAATGAAACTGATTGGTGCTGAAGGGTTTTAGACACACAGTAATCACACCTCCTTGATTAGTGACCACATAGAGAAGCTCCCATCACTGTGGTGATCAGGAAACAGACAGCCAGGAAATGTGGAGATCAGAGAAGAATTACAGCAACTTGAGAGCAAAAAAGAACAATGAGGACATGAAAACAGCACTGCATTGAGGTAAAGGAATCTATTAAGATAAAAAAAATGTTTTCCTTTACAAATCCTTTAATAGTTTTTATTTCATTGTGAATACAAGGTCAGATCTGGTCTGATGGCACCGTCACGTTAATCCAGAACAGCCCTTGCTGCGGTCTCTTACCTTTTGACTTGCTACAAAGTTACAATGTTGCAGTCTGATCACTCAGTCAATACATTTTCCCATTTTTTTGTGGTAAAATGTAGGTGCCTCTGCTTATATTCGGGTCGGCTTATACTCCAGTATATACAGTAAATTTCTTGAGAGGGGGGGGGGGGGTCTGGGGAGCACTAGAGGAGGTTGAGGGGCATTATGGTATACTATTGGAGGTGGAGGGCACTATGGAGGGCTGAAAACTCTGCAGAAGGCTGGGGGGCACTGTAGGAGTTTGGGGGAATGCTAAGGGCACCATAGGCCACTATGGGAGGTTGGGGGAGGGGGGGGGTACTATGTGAACTGGTAGGCACTGTGGGAGGATAAGGTATCTGCCCCTAGCTGGAAACCAGGGATGGGGAAGACCGCGGCCTGGCAGCGGGCTAAAACACTGTGAATGAGAACCACTGAACCAGCATCATGTTGATGAAATGTATCAATATTCCTTTTTTTTTAGGAGAAAGATATTTTTGTTGTAGCAATACAAGAGGAAATGTACTGAAATGATGCTCTCCAGACGTGATCCTCTGCTCATGGAGAATACTCACACAAAGCCTTCCATATCCAGAGAAACAAATAATAGGAATTGTTGTATAGAGAAAATTGATTCAATTTAAACTGCAGAGGTTCTCGGAGATGCAATGCTCATTGAAAACAATAGCTGACAACATAATACCAGGGAAAAAGAGATATGGGTTGGAATAATTTATCACCATCAGCTTGTATAAGTAGTTTTAGAGGACTGTAAAGTGCACCCATGCCCAAACTATAGAGGCACTCCGGTTATAAGTGTATATGCAGCATGGTGGGCGGGCAGACGGTCTTTACCGCTGAACCGCAATATACAGTTGTGTTCAAAATTATTCAACCCCCCAATGCTGTAAAGGGTTTTAGGGAATTTATTGTACATTTGTAATTGTATTCAGAATGAAATCCTACAAGGACTTCTTAACCACTTAGCAACCACCTGCCGAAAAATAACGGCGGCAAGGTGGTTGCTTAACTCTGGGATCACGTTATATAACGTGATTCCAGAGTCGCGCTCCCGCGCCCCCTGGGGCGCGCACATGGGAATGTCCGTGACCGCCGGGTCCAGAGGACCCGGCGGGTCACGGATCACGGTAAATCGCCGCTGATAGCGGCGGTTTACCACGTGATCGCGCCGTCCAATGACGGCGCGATCAGATGTAAACAGACCGGCGTCATTTGATGACGCCGGTTCCTCCCTCCTCTCTCTGAGAGGGGAGGGAGCGGATGGCAGCGCCAGTGCTGCGGGCTGGATCTGTGACAAATGTAGTCACAGATCCATCCATCCCTCCCTCCCTGCTCAGCCATCCCTGCTGCATATACTCTGCAATACTCTGGGCATATACTCTGGGGGGGGCAACACTCTGGGGGGGGGGGGCAACACTCTGGGGGGGGGGGCAACACTCTGGGGGGGGGGGCAACACTCTGGGGGGGGCAACACTCTGCAATACTCTGGGCATACTCTGGGCATACTATGGGGGGCAATACTCCGCAATACTCCGCAATACTCTGGGCATACTCTGGGCATACTATGGGGGGCAATACTCCGGGCATACTCTGCAATACCCTGGGCATACTCCGCAATACCCTGGGCATACTCCGCAATACCCTGGGCATACTCCGCAATACCCTGTGCATACTCCGCAATACCCTGGGCATACTCCGCAATACCCTGGGCATACTCCGCAATACCCTGGGCATACTCCGCAATACTCTGGGCATACTCCGCAATACTCTGGGCATACTCCGCAATACTCTGGGCATACTCCGCAATACTCTGGGCATACTCCGCAATACTCTGGGCATACTCCGCAATACTCTGGGCATACTCCGCAATACTCTGGGCATACTCCGCAATACTCTGGGCATACTCTGCAATACTCTGGGCATACTCCGCAATACTCTGGGCATACTCTGGGCATACTCTGGGCATACTCCGCAATACTCTGGGCATACTCCGCAATACTCTGGGCATACTCCGCAATACTCTGGGCATACTCCGCAATACTCTGGGCATACTCTGCAATACTCTGGGCATACTCTGCAATACTCTGGGCATACTCTGCAATACTCTGGGCATACTCTGCAATACTCTGGGCATACTCTGCAATACTCTGGGCATACTCTGGGCATACTATGGGGGGCAATACTCCGCAATACTCTGGGCATACTCCGCAATACTCTGGGCATACTCCGCAATACTCTGGGCATACTCCGCAATACTCTGGGCATACAGCGCCCCTGTCCCCGTGAGCTCGCATGCAGAAGCGAACGCATACGCAAGTCCCGCCCACATATGAAAACGGTGTTCAAACCACACATGTGAGGTATCGCTGCGAACGTTAGAGCGAGAGCAATAATTTTGGCCCTAGACCTCTTCTCCAACTAAATTGATGTAACCAGTAAAAATATTTAAAGCGTCACCTATGGGGATTTTTAAGTCGCAAAGTTTGGCGCCATTCCATGTGGCCACTCTGTGTCAAAAAGTCCCACACATGGGGTATCGCCATACTCGGGAGGAATAGCAGAATGTGTTTTGGGGTGTAATTTGTGGTATGCATATGCTGTGTGTGAGAAATAACCCGCTAATATGAAAATGTTGTGGAAAGAAAATAAAAATGAAAAAAATCTTGATTTTGCAAAGAATTGTGGGAAAAATTACAACTTCAAAAAACTCACAATGCCTCTTTCTAAATACCTTGGAATGTCTTCTTTCCAAAAAGGGGTCATTTGTGGGGTATTTGTACTTTTCTGGCATGTTAGGGTCTCAAGAAATGAGAGAGGCTGTCAGTACATCAGTAGTGTTGAGCAGAATATGCCATATTCGAATTCGCGATATATCTCGAATATATAGTCGAATATTCGACATATATTCGCTAAATACGAATATTCGTGATATTTTTTGGAAATGAAATGATTGCGAATTTTCGCTATCGCGAATCGCGAATCGCGAATCGCGAATTGCGAATTGCGAATTGCGAATATTCGAGAAATGCGGAATGGAGCATTCTGATTGGCACAGAATATTCGTGATATATTGCAATATAAAATAATTGCGAATATTCGAGAAATGCGGAATGGAGCACTCTGATTGGCTCAGAATATTCGTGATATATTACAATACACAATAATTGCGAATATTCGGCAAATGCGGAAGGAGCACTCTGATTGGCTCAGAATATTCGTGATATATTACAATACACAATAATTGCGAATATTCGAGAAATGCGGAAGGAGCACTCTGATTGGCTCAGAATATTCGCGATATATTACAATACACAATAATTGCGAATATTCGGCAAATGCGGAAGGAGCACTCTGATTGGCTCAGAATATTCGCGATATATTACAATACACAATAATTGCGAATATTCGAGAAATGCGGAATGGAGCACTCTGATTGGCTCAGAATATTCGTGATATATTACAATACAAAATAATTTCGAAATTTCGAGAAATGCGGAATGGAGCACTCTGATTGGCTCAGAATATTCGTGATATATTACAATATAAAATAATCGCGCGATATCGCTATTGCCGAATAATCGCATTGCGATTTTTTCGGCAATATAAAATGAGCGCTGCAGCTACTCGGCCCAAGGTCTCTAATCATACCAGCAATGCTTTTAGACGTCGATGGGGATCTCTAGGATGTGATCTGTTCTAAAAAAAAATTGAAAACATTCGAATATTCGAAATAGCGAATATTCGCCGCGATATTCGCGATATTCGCGAATACTCGAATATGCAATATTCGTAGCGAATATTCGCAATGCGAATATTCGTGAGCAACACTATACATCAGATGTGATGAAATTGATCAATTTTCAGTAATTGGTACCATAGCTTTTAGACCCTATAACTTTCACCCAGACTAAATAATATCTAAATTTTTTTTGTTTTGTTACCAAAGATATGTAGCAGTATACATTTTAGGCCAAGTTTATGAAGAAAAATTACTTTTTTGCAAAATGTTATAATAGAAATGAAGAAAAATTCATTTTTTTACAACATTTTCGTTCTTTTTTCATTTATAGTGAAAAAAATAAAAACCGCAGAGGTGATAAAATACCACCAAAAGAAAGCTCTATTTGTGGGAAAAAAAGGACAAAAATTTCATTTGGTTATAGTGTTGTATGACTGAGTTATTGTCATTCAAAATGTGAGAGCACCGAAAGCTGAAAATTGGTCTGGTTATTAAGTGGTTTTAAGTGCCCAGTAGTCAAGTGGTTAAAGAACCATATGCAACTAAAATGACATCAATTGGTTTTGTAATACAGTAGTAAATGTTTATTTTGTGAATTCTTCATTTACACAATTATTCAACCCCTTAAAGACTACCACTCTAATGGCCCATACACACGATCCGAATATCGGAAAACGATCGTCCGATGATGGATCGTACGATTTTCGGATCGTGTGTACACTACTTTCGACAGCCGATCACGACCGTTCATGCGATTAAATTCGATCGGACAAGCGCGAAAATTTTTCTCGTCCGATGTCCGATCGTCCGATTTTCGTTTAGTCAGTACAGCCGTCGTCCGACAATACAATACAAATACATTACAACACGTGACATCACTTCCGATCGTTTTTTCTATCGTACAAGAATTTTCGTGAGTTTAAAAACCTATTTTATTTTACTCGCGATTACTAAGCGAAAAAAGTCGTACGATCCGTCGGCCGATATTCGGATCGTGTGTATGGGCCATAAGGAACAGAGGTTCATTGAAGTGTTTTCAATCAGGTATTGAAAACACCTGTGGATGTCAGGGAGCAGCAATAAAGCCTAATAAGCACCAATTAGGCAGCTTTAAAATGACTGTGATACACGGCTCCTTCTAGACATTTACTGGTGTGGTTACAAACATGGTGAAGTCAAGAGAATGGTCAGGAAGACAAGGGAAGAGGTGTGGTTACTCTTCACAGGAAGGGCAATGGCTATAAGAAGATTGCAAAGATGTTAAACATACCAAGAGACACCATAGGAAGCATCATTCGCTAATTCAAGGCAAAGGGCACTGTTGAAACGCTACCTGGTCGTGGCAGAAAGAAGATGCTGACTTTGACTGCTGTGCACTACCTGAAGCGTAGAGTGGAGAAAAGTCCCTGTGTGACTGCTGAGGAACTGAGAAAAGATTTGTCAGATGTGGGTACTGAAGTTTCTGCTCAGACAATACGGCGCACACTGCGTAATGAAGGCCTCCATGCCAGAACTCCCAGGCGCACCCCCTTGCTGTCTCCAAAGAATAAGAAGAGTTGACTGCAGTATGCCAAAAGTCATGTGGACAAACCACAGAAGTTTTGGGATTGTGTTCTGTGGACTGATGAAACAAAATTAAAACTGTTTGGGCCCATGGATCAACGCTATGTTTGGAGGAGGAAGAACAAGGCCTATGATGAAAAGAACACCTTGCCTACTGTGAAGCATGGCGGGGGGGTCAATCATGCTTTGGGGCTGTTTTGCTTCTGCAGGTACAGGGAAGCTTCAGCGTGTGCAAGGTACCATGGATTCTCTTCATTACCAGGAGATATTGGATGACAATGTGATGCAGTCTGTCACAAACCTGAGGCTTGGGAGACGTTGGACCTTTCAACACGACAATGATCCCAAGCATACCTCCAAGTCTACTAGAGCATGGTTGCAGATTAAAGGCTGGAACATTTTGGAGTGGCCATCGCAGTCACCAGACTTAAACCCGATTGAGAACCTCTGATGGGACTTCAAGAAAGCAGTTTCAGTGAGCAAGCCTAAGAATGTGACTGAACTGGAGGCTTTTGCCCATGACGAATGGGCGGAGATACCCGTAGATCGCTGCAAGACACTTGTGTCAAGCTATGCTTCACGTTTAAAAGCTGTTCTAACTGTAAAAGGATGTTGTACTAAGACTGAATGTCACTTGGGGGTTGAATAAAACTGATAATGATGTGAGCACAGAAAAGACATTTGTGGTTATTTCATTATAAATGTTATGTTATATTTGTCTGACCTACACGTGCCTCTTTGATTTAATTGTAAGCAGGATGACTGAATGATCAAAATCAATGTCAAACTGGCCAAAACAATCAATTTCAGTGGGGGTTGAATAATTTTGAATACAACTGTATATGCCGAAGACTGCATCCCTGTTTTGTGCCGAGATTGCGCTTACTTGATTGACGCTGGCCGTCATACATTCAACCTGGAAGGGGACCAGTGGCCAATGGTGGAGCAGAGTTTCTGCTGATAACAGTACCAGAGACAACAAACTCAATTCAAGAACTATTACTCCAGGATAAGAACATTTATTTTTATTTATTTTTTAAGTGACAGCTATTTCCAGTTGAGCTCTATGAGGTTTAAAAATTAGTCATGTGGCTTAAAGATACTTAAAGTGGAAGTCTGGTCAAAACCATGTAAACCTGCTCCCACCCCCATTCTAAGCTCTATACTAACTACCCCGTGTGACAGGAGTGACTTTGGGTCTGGGGGTTTGTGGAACTCAGCTTGCCCTGGAGAGTTCTGGAGGCTCCTTGTCCAGTTTCCCCGACCCCTCTTATGTGTAAATCACTCTGTGTCTCTAATAGGGGCACAGGGTGAATGAGAACCCCACTATGATCTGTACTAATCGCACTCTTTGCTGTGATGGTTTGGGGTGTGCCTGTATTCTATTGTCTATTGTGGCGGTCTGCCTCAACTATTATGGGATGTGTAAGTGTCTTGCTGTGAGGAAAGAGGGAGGGGGGATTCTTCCAGCGGATGAGGCTGTTTACTGATGAGAAGTTTGAACACACCTAACCTGTGTGTCCAGTGTCGTCATTGGACAGTTTAACCCGCCCAGCTTTACAAGGATGGGGGAAGTGTTTTTAAGTGGGATCTGTATAACATGTGCTTGAATAAAGTAGTCCGCTGGTTTTTACCCTACACTGAGGTGTTGTCTGGTGACTGGGGGGGCCTGGAGAGTCTTGGATGGTGCTGGTTCTGGACAGAGGAAGCATTGACAATGGACCAAGTTCTGTTTGAGGACAAGGGTTCATCACACCCTGTAAAGGAAAGATGCTTATACTTACCTAATCTAAGTACAATCCAGTCCGGTCATGTGATCTCCCAAATAAGCAGCTTCAGGGGAGAGCAAGGACAATGGCTGCATAGCCTTACGTCACCAATATGCAGGCACGTAGAGGGTAGGCCCCCTTTAAAGTTTCCTCCTCCATCAAGGAGGATGTTTGGAGACCCTAAATAAGCTAGGGAGGAGGGGAGGCCCAGAAGGTCTGAGAAAAGGAGAGCAAGGACACGAGACAGGCTTCTGCATTCCTGCTCCCCTCCCCAACCTTGGGGGAGAGCAGGGCTTCTTGGAGGTTTCCAGTCCTGGATCCTTGGGGAGTCAAGGTATAGGTCCATTCCATCAGAGCTGGGGAAGAGACCGTTGGGACTTGGTCTGCTCCTTGGTACCCATATCTCAGGGAAGAAGTAGCTGGCAGAGTGCAGGTTAGCCCCACCATCCAACGCTGAAGAGCATCTTCCTGGTGGGCAGTTGTTAACTACACTACATTACCAAAAGTATTGGAATGCCTGCCTTTACACGCACATGAACTTTAATGGCATCCCAGTCCTAGTCTGAAGGGTTCAATATTGTGTTGGCCCATCCTTTCAGCTTTAACAGCTTCAACTCTTCAGGGAACGCTGTCCACAAGGTTTAGGAGTGTGTCTATGGGAATGTTTGACCATTCTTCCAGAATGGAAGAAAGGGGTGGTGTGAGATGTTATTAAAAACTAACAAATAGAAATATGTTATTAAAAGCTAAAAAATAGGAATATATTATTAAAAAGGGGAGTAGAGACAGAGAGAGCTTCTAGCAAAAGATGTGTCTGTGTGTTAGGTGAAGGTTACAGAACACATTTCAACAGCGTTAACAAAATGGAGTCTCTTGTGCTTAAATGTGAATGTCCATGTCATTTCCCTCCTTTTATTTCTTCTTCGATTGCTGGTAACTCCTGTTACATTGGCGCAGAGAGAAGGCGTCCTGTTCAGCTCTCTCCTAGTTTTCTTAGAATAATGGGATCATCAGGGCTGGTAAACCATTTGTTGGTACAGCCAGGGCCGCCATCAGGGGGGTACAGACAGTACACCTGTAAGGGGCCCGGGGGTCCCCAGGGCCCCAGATGGCAACCCCCTATTTTTTATTTATTTTTTATAAAAAATATATATATTTTTTAATATATTTTTATAATTTTTTTTTATAATGGGCCAATTTTTTATTTTCTTTTTTTTTTTAGAGGCCCAGCGGTCCCGAATGGAAACCCCCCCCCCTTTTTTTGTAATTTCTTTAAAAAAAAAATTAAAGGGCCCAGACGTCCCCAGGGCCCCGGATGGCTACCCCCCTTTTTTATATATATATATATTTCTCCTTTTTTATGTAAAGGGCCCCCCGCTTCTTATTTTGCGGCACAACCCCCCCCCCGCTTCTCAATTTCAGGCGGCAGCACCCCCCCAGGGGGCCCATGCCTAAAGCTGTGTAAGGGGCCCCATAATTCCTGATGGGTACAGCGGGTAGTCACACAGAGGCATAGCCTGATGAGGAAGTAAATAACAAATATAAGAAATATGAACATCACAATGTAAGCGCCTAGTTTCTGCAACCATGTTGCTATGCCATATAAAAAGTCACCAAAATCTCCTAAACCCTTAAGGGGGGTTCCATCCATCTTTAGCAATATCTCTGGCCTTATTCGGTAGTTCTCTTATCTTAGCAAGATGCCCTTTAATAATGTCCTCATTATCTGAAATGTATATACAACAGTCAGTGTGAAATACCTTACACATACCACTCACACATTATTGCACTCACTGCGACAAATAAAGCAAGGCATATCATATGTCAAGCATCCAGTTAGTTCTTCCCTGCGATCTGCTTTATATGTGTGGATACTGATCTGCCGAGTTCTGCAGGAATGCAGCCAGGCTGATCAGAGTAGAGCAAGGAAAATGAAACTGTCAAGAGGTTT
The DNA here is from genome assembly GCA_029574335.1 of Rana kukunoris. NCBI lineage: Eukaryota > Metazoa > Chordata > Amphibia > Anura > Ranidae > Rana > Rana kukunoris. Next base: position 13,647,826 of record CM056057.1, read on the forward strand.
GACAAAGGGGCGTGGCAACGTGTTTCATGGCACTCACCCCCCTTTGTCAAGCCTCTTGGCAAAGTTTCCTTTTCCCTGCTCTACTCTGATCAGCCCCTCACCTACATCATGTGGGATGTCATTGGATCACATGGAGCTCCAGCCGATTCCCCGCATAAGTTTGCATCTTCTAGCCTGGATAGAACGAGCAGGCCACCACCTATCTACTCAGCCGCTTGCTTAGACTAATCTTAACCTCACTTTGTCCCCTGGTGGACGGAATAACAATTTCGGGATGGTGAAACTTGTGACAGACTCACCCTGGAAAGAGGCTTTTGGGGGGGACTGAATGCTAGCCTCTTGCCTTGCGATCATGGGCCCTGGCATTTGGGGGAATGGTGCTCTTTGAGAGCTGTATTCCTGGGGACCCCGTATATGCCATATTAGAGTGACTGATTCATACTTTTGGGACATACAGTGTAAGGGGATGCTAATCCTGTCACCTCCAGCCATCTGTCTGTTCTCTGTGCTTATTGACCCTGCTATTGTGTGAAGATGTCCTGTGTTTACACTTATGATAATGTGTATTTTATAGCAGGTGAGCGAGGAGACGTGACATCTACCCTGAAAAGTCGTATCTATGAGTCACCTAGTCTGGGTAAATGATTAGTTAATTAGCTCATGTTAATTTATGTTCTGGTTACCTCCTCTTTAACTCTGTATAAGGTTGCATTCTTGGTTCTAATAAACACTCCATGTTCAGCAGACAAACAAGTCTTGTCTTGTTGTGTGCTTGTGAGCAGCTGGAATATCTGATGTCTATATCCAGACTGATAGGAAGGGGTATATGACGGAAGCACTCAAGCGGAGTATGGGACGTTGCGTTACAAGACTTTTTTTTAAATAAAAAGAGAATAAATATCTAATTTGAAGAAGTTTACTCAATATGTTCTAGTAGGCTTGCAGCTTATGGTACTGCTTCTCCCTCTGTGCTAAATGCTACCTCCATACATTCCGTGTCTTATTGAACAGTTAAGCTTCCCGTGGATGGTACCAAGTTAGCAAGTGATCATACTGTCTGGACAGACTGGGTCTAAGGATGTATATCATTGCATAAAGTGGCATTTGAATCAGAACAGGCCGTTTGCGGGAATTGTTGCATGTGAATGATGCTCTGCCTGAGCTCAACAATAGGAATTCTCACAAATCGGGCTCCAGCCAGGGGATGAGCTAACAATCAGGAATTAAAAACGGTACGGAAGGGACTTTCTACACAATGCTAAGCTTAAGCATTTTTTATCAAGAAGCAATGCATTTCTACATGAACGCATAGACATTAATTAAAAATTTTCAATATTTATGAGTAGCAACTTTTTCCACTGTTGACTTTTATAGGGTTACAGCAGACCTCCACTTTTATTTTTATTAATGCCATTAATAATAAAACAAAACAAAAAAAAAATTAGCTTTTGCCTGCCAACTTCTTTTCCCCGTGTCAAAGTATAATACATATACAGAGACACAGAGAGTAAAGTCTGCCAAGACCTAGAGGAGAGACGGTGGCTATTTTTACCAGCCGCTGGATCAATATCTTGCTGCACATCTTATCTTTCAACTGGTGAGAGGCTGGAAGTAGAGACAGGTCACAGATTACTATATACTGACAGCATTCTGTCAGGGCGATGTTCCCATTACGTTTACAGCGAGGATATTTAATGATGGGCCCTACCGCTTACTGATAACCTTCAGGAAACTCCATTTATTTCCGAAGAACGGACTATGTTCCAGTGATGGGGAACTGTCTGATCGTGTTAGTGCAGATATGTCCTCTCTGGGGGTTCTGTGTCTGCAGGTTGATTTGTGGCTGTCCATCACCATTTAATTAAAACCAAAACAATTGCCTAAAATCATTGGATGTTAAAGGCACTAAATTACAATTCCCAGCTCCCTATATATAAATGTATATAACTACAGTGCCTTGAAAAAGTATTCATACCCCTTGAAATTTTTCAAATGTTGTCATGTTACAACCCAAAAACGTAAATGTATTTTATTGGGATTTTATGTGATAGACCAGGGATCCTCAAACTATGGCCCTCCAGCTGTTGTAGAACTACACATCCCATAAGCCATTGTAACACACTGACATTCACAGACATGACTAGGCATGATGGGAATTGTAGTTCCTGAACAACTGAAGGGCCGTAGTTTGAAGACCCATGTGATAGACCAACACAAAGTGGCACATAATTGTGAAGTGGAAGGAAAATGATAAATGATTTTCAATTTGTTTTTACAAATAAATACGTGAAAAGTGTGGTGTACATTTGTATGGCGCCCCCCGGAGTCAATACTTTGTAGAACCTCCTTTCTCTGCAATTACAGCTGCAAGTCTTTTTGGGGATGTCTCTACCAGCTTTGCACATCTAGAGAGGGACATTTCTGCCCATTCTTCTTTGTAAAATTTCTCATGTTCTGTCAGATTGGATGGAGAGCGTCTGTGATCAGCAATTTTCTTGCCACAGATTCTCAATGTGATTTAGGTCTGGACTGTGACTGGGCCATTCTAACACATGAATATGCTTTGATCTAAACCATTTCATTGTAGCTCTGGCTGTATGTTTAGGGTCATTGTCCTGTTGGAAGGTGAACCTCCCCCCAGTCTCAAGTCTTTTGCAGACTCTAGTGCCTCGTACACACAAGTAGGTTTCCTGAATAGTGTGGGGTACATTTCTATTCTGCCCCCTTTACTCTGATACCCCTAACTAAAATCTAGTGGAACCAATTGCCTTTAGAAGTCACCTAATTAGTAAATAGAGTCCACCTGTGGGTAACTTTAATCTCAGTATAAATACAGCTGTTCTGTGAAGCCCTCGGAGGTTTGTTAGAGAACCTTAGTGAACAAACAGCATCATGAAGGCCAAGGAACACACCAGACAGGTCAGGGATAAAGTTGTGGAGAAGTATAAAGCAGAGTTAGGTTATAAAAAAATACCCCAAGCTTTGAAGATCTCACGGAGCTTCTGTTCAATCCATCATCTGAAAATGGTAAGAGTATGGCACAACTGCAAACCTACCAACACATGGCCATCCACCTAAACTGACCGGGCCGGGCAAGGAGAGCATTCATCAGAGAAGCAGCCAAGAGGCCCATGGTAACTCTGGAGGAGCTGCAGAGATCCACAGATCAGGTGGGAGAATCTGTCCACAGGACAACTATAAGTCGTGCTCTCCACAAATCTGCCCTTTATGGAAGAGTGACAAGAAGAAATACATTGGTAAAGAAAACCATAAGAAGTCCTGTTTGCAGTTTGTGAGAAGCCATGTGGGGGAGGGGACACAGCAAACATGGGGAAGAAGGTGCTCTGGTCAGATGAGACCAAAGTTGAACTTGTTAGCCTAAAAGCAAAACACTGTGTGTGGTGGAAAACTAACACTGCACATCACCCTGAACCCACCACCCTCACTGTGAAACATGGTGGTGGCAGCATCATGTTGTGGGGATGCTTTTCTTCAGCAGGGACAGGGAAGCTGGTCAGAGTTTGAGGAAAGATGGATGGAGCCAAATACAGGGCAATCATAGATTAAAGCCTAAAGAAATGCCGCTCTAGGAGAGTGACTGAAACGGGAACCCTGGGTGCTGCACAGCTTTTCTGTGAGATTCAGTAACATGCAAAATCCGGGAATATTGCTGCACTCCTTGATATCTTTATTGAAGCATTAAAATTACATCACAGGTATCACAGGAACGTAAAAAGTAACGCGTTTCTCGCTAAAGTCAGCGCTGACTTTAGCGCGAAACACGTTACCTTTTATGTTCCTGTCATACCTGTGATGTGATTTCTAATAAAGATATCAAGGAGTGCAGCAATTTTCTAAATTTTGCATGTTTAGAAGAACACGTTTTGCTTCACCTGTGGTGTTTATATTGGTCCAGCAGTGCACAACCACCTTTGCAGCCATTGTGCTATATGCTGGGTGTTTGGTGTGCTCCTGTACCTTTAAGGAGAGGTGGCTCCCCTTCAGTCCACCTGCCCTCATCTATCCATTAAAATGCATGTGCCTCCACTGTGAGGACACTCAATGTTTAGTGTTAGGACCACAGAATTATGGGGTGCCTTGGCGCGGCTCTGTGGCTCACGCATGCGTTTGCAAATGCGTGCGGACAAAACCCCTGTTTTTAACGCATACTGTTAGACAGGTTAATTGGTTGTTCTGCTAGCTGGTCGGTAAGTAGGCCTGGTTATTCCCTGGGCATTCCCCAGGTTTTTGTTGTTATGTTTAGAAGAAAACCTGTTAGAGTCTGCAAAAGACTTGTGACTGGGGCGGAGGTTCACCATCCAGAAGGACAACGACCCTAAACATACAGCCAGAGCTACAATGGAATGGTTTAGATTAATGTTTCTCAACTCCAGTCCTCAAGTACCCCAAAGAGGTCATGTTTTCAGGATTTCCCTCAGATGAAATGGCTGTGGGGTTGACCCTCATGGCATAGGTTAAGCAGTTCTCCACAAAGCAAGGAACCCCTAAGCACCAGGGGATACCCAACTTGAGAAATCCAAGTACAAACCAAAAAAGCACTAGTTGCCTTATGCCGCGTGCACGTGACCGTTTTTCGGGTTCTAAAAAATTACGTTTTTAAGGGTCTAGAAAAAAACGACCTTTTTTTCAACCTGATCATTAAAAAGTCCTTGCCTACACACGTTCGTGAAGAAAAAAATGGCACTATAAAGGGGAAGTTCCATTCGGATGGCGCCACCCTTTGGGCTGCTTTAGCTGATTCCTTGTTAGTAAAAGACGATTTGCGCTTTTCTGTCTGTTACAGCGTGATGAATGTGCTTACTCCATTACGAAAGGTGGTTTTACCAGAACGAGCGCTCCCGTCTCATAAAATGCTCTGGAGCCCACACGTTTTAAATGACATTAAAAAAAAAAAAAAATTTTTTAGAACCCGAAAATTGGTCATGTGTACGCAGCATCAGAGTCCAAAGCCCTCTAATAATAGCATGGATATCATTAGAAGAACAAAAGATATCCTATAAGTTTCAGGGCCGAAGATCTTCCTTTTATTAGGGCTGAAACAATGTGGCAAAAACGTTTCTGTTTGGACTCAAAGTGCATGCATAGAAATTATCGTATTCTCACCATACTGTATTGTTAGTTGGCTGTCTGACACCCAATGAACCGTACAGAGCAACAGTGAAAAGCCTGCCAATAAACAAGATGGATGCAAATATACTAGAAAATATTCTGTGGCTACATTTACACTTATGTTTGATGAGAAGACCAAATCCAAAGGCCATGGGTATTGTACGAGAAGAAGGGGTGGACTAGGTTAAATAAGAAATACAAAATGCTAAGTCTGCTAGCACATGTATGCTGGAATAACAACATAAAAGAAAATAATGTAACGCAGGTGCAGCGCTTGGTGCCAAAAACCTGATTGTAAAGTCCAATTTACATAATCATGATCAGTCCATGTAAAAGCCTTTCCAATCCTGCTTCAAATGAAAATTGGAAAGTAGTGATTAATATGGGTAAAAAGACCATGGGGGTTCAGTAGGGTTGAGGTAAGGTACTGATGTTGGATGTGAAGACCTGATCCCAAAGGTGTTCTGTAGGGTTGGGGTCAGGTACTGATGTTGGTTGAGGAGACTGCGACATTATGGCGGACACATCGGACACTTTTGACACAATTTTGGGACCATTGTAATTTTCACAGCGAAAAGTGCTATAAAAATGCACTGATTACTGTGAAAATGACACTGGCAGTGAAGGGGTTAACCACTAGCTGGCACTAAGGGGTTAAGTGGGCCCTGTAGGGGGTGTGGCTGTAGGCGTTATGTCACTGATATCGGGGAACAGACGATCAGTCTCACTGCCACAGAGAAGAACGAGGAAGGTGTGTTTACACTCACCTCTCCCCGTTCTTCAGCTCCTGTGACCGATCGCGGGGCACTGGCGGCGATCGGGTCCCTCGGGCGCGGTCACGGATCTTCGGACCGGGTCCCGCACGCCCCACGGCTGGGCTCTTAAAGGCAATGTACAGGTACGTGCCTGTGCCCAGCCGTGCCATTCTGCCGACGTAAATGTGCAGGAGGAGGTTCTTAAGTGGTTAAACATACAAGGGCTTCTTTTTAAACACATGAGGGCTTCCAAAGGGTGCCATGGAGGGAAGCTAGGAGGTGTGTAATGTAAATGTCTGATAACAAGCCAACATGTTTCAGAGTCTGTTAACCCTTAATCAAGTCTCAATGTGCCGAATGGATTTTGATGGACTCTCAATGTGCTGGATGGAAGGTCAGTGGACCACTAGTATGTATATCTTGGTGCTAAAGTATCATTCAGCAGGTGGTTGTAGCATTCAGATTCCATCAACCTACTGCGTTCATGATTTGAGCCCTGATGAAGGGGGGAACCTTACAGCCCCCAAGACACGTTGGCTTGCTCTCCTGGTCTTTTGAGATGCAATACAATATTGTAACGGTCAGGGGTTAACGCCGTTTAGGATATTCCATTCCACCCAAGACACGACAGCTTATCGACACTCCACAATCCAGCAGACGAACATAGCCCATACAGGTTCCCCAGAAACGAGACACACAGCTCTGTTCTCTGGTTCAAAGAATGGTTTAATGGTAAACTCAGGCTCTTATATAGTTAGCAACCAAATATGAACAATGACCCCACTCCACCCACAACATTATACAATGCTTCCTAACGAGCCTCCAATACACATCTTGGGTAGACTTTCTGGCACTAGGTCTGACACATCAGACATCTGACCTTTGAGACTGTGCTAGCTCACAACACATTATCATTAATAGAATTTCACACCATACAGTGTCAATTAGCATACACAATGAAAGGTCTTAGAAGCCAGGCTAAGGTTAATTTACATGAAAGTAGCAGACTTAATTACCACCATAACTGTCTGTGTTCCCACATGAATGAATCACTCTATTGACCGGTTGGTTTTAGAATCAACAACCTGTAATATTTCAAGATATCCTGCAATACATTGTGAATTATCATTACTGTCCCATCTCATGTAATCCAAGATATAATTTCTCAGTCATCCTATGCCCCTAGTGGACATAGGATGACCCTAGACACAAGAGTCATTGGTGAAGCTGAAACAGGAGTACCCCGCATCCTTCAAGAGCCTCTGGGGCCCACGGGCCATGCCGTTACAAATATCTTTTGGACTTTTTTAGTAAGATGCACCTGCTTCTGTTATATAGAAAGCCAAGGGCTGATGCAGGCCACCAGGCTCACTTATAAATGAAAAAAAAAAAAAGCATTTTGGGTGGACTGGCCCTTTTTATAAAATAGAAAACAAAGGGATATATGTGATGAATGTAGTTGCCTCATGCGGTGTAGGATTAAACACTTTGAGAAAAGCATTTTATCCATGCTGATAACATCATTTAATTAGGCTGACTGCATCCACATTAGAAGGAACAGAGAGAAAAAATACATCTATTGGACGAGCCTTCTTTTGTTCGAGGGTTCCTATGAAAGATACAAAAACATCCAGATTATTTATTTTTTTAATTATTTTACCAAAACATTCAAGAGAGTATTAAGCGGGGATGAGATTGTGGTAAAGACTGTTCATGGGAGAGATATGGGGGCTGCCACCAACACCGATCTCCTTGTTAACATGCGAGCTGCATGGTGGTTATAATGATCCTTTGTCTTCAAACCTTTACAGGAGTATTTATAAAAGATTTTCATAGTTCAGCCATTGAAACTGCTTGTAAATTAATTCTGCGGGGCAAAATCGAATGTTCTTAGGCTCCAATCTCTGCAGTTCGAATGCGTAAAATACTGCATTATGGCCACTGGATGGCGCCAGCCATCATAGTATGCTCCTCTGCCCAATGTACAATGAGGGGAAAAAAGTATTTGAACCCCTGCAGATATTGTATGTTTGCCCACTGACAAAGAAATAATCAGTCTATAATTTTAATGGTAGGTTTATTGTAACAGGAAAAGACAGAATATCAAAAAAAAAAAGAATCCAGAAAAATGCATTTCCAAAAAGTTATCAATTGATTTGCATTTTATGTAATTGTAGGGATACCTTGTGTGGAAAGGGGTGTTCCAACTTTTGGGAAAATTGTGTGCTCTCTGCCTGGAGATAATTGGTTTATTCCTTAACTGATCTCAATATCTCCCAGGCAGAGAGAGGGCGGGTGTACTATAAAAGTTTGCTGTGGTAATGTCGTCTGCTACTGTCATGTAAATGAAACTTAGTCTGGCTTCTAAAGACCTTTTCATTGTGTGATGCTAATTGACACTGTATTGTGTGAATTTCTATTGATGATAAATGTGTATTGTATAGCAGGTGAGAAGAGCTTGTCTTGGAGTCACCTTGTCTGGGTAAAAGATTAGTAATTAGCTCATGTAGATTATCTTGGAGACAGGACGTCTGTCTCCTAAAATATGTGTATTGGAGGCTCGTTAGTACCCATTGTATGATGATGTGGGTGGAGTGTGTTATTGTCCATCTGATTACTGCAAGTATTCTTTTTGATGTATATAAGAGCCTGCCTTCTCAATAAAGTTGTTCTATGCCTGGTACACCCTTCATGAAGTCTTGGCTCATGTTTGGGGGAATATTTTAACCATTGGGAAGAATCATCCTGGAAACTGCATTCATCTCCACCATCCCTCTACCTCCTATGGTAGCGATAATCACTTATGCTCGGCGATTGAGGGATGGAAAGAGGGCCGCAGTACCATAACCACTGCAGGTCTTAACACATATTTATTAAAATAAATACATAGTATAGTCAAACATTTGATAAAATTCATACAGAATGATGCAATTTGTACAGTGAGCACTTGTGCGTCAACGCGTTTCACTATTAGGCTTCTTCAGGACACGATCAAGTTTCAAAGAGGTAGCAAAAAGAGAGAGCGAGTCTCACTGTCTTATAGTGGACTAGGCCTCATTTATAATTGTCCAATGGCTGGAGGGATTTCACCAAAAATATCCAATATGTGGAATAGTTCCAGAGGACTGCAGAAAGATAACCAGCTAATATTGGAAGATCCGATTACCAGAGATAATTTAATACATTTTTGTGTAAAAGTGGGTACTCACAAAATGCAGCTGACAAAGGGCCATAAACATAGTGCATGGGCATGCAGAGAACACGGGGTACAGCTAACGCATTTCAGGGCCGCATCCCTTCCTCAGAGCTAGGTTGATTGGGCTGATTCTGAAGATCTCCTTGACCACCATCTAATCTGTAATTCGGTTTGGTGACCTTTTATTAGGATAAATGTTATAATGCAGTAGATCCACACAAACATCTGCCCTTTTAAGTTGATCACCCCACCTAAGGAGGTGTTGCAAAACCCAGTGCTGTTGTATATTAACCCTATTGTACCCGGACTGTTAGGGCTCATGCATGCGGGATGCATTTGCTCTAATGCCGCATACAGACGATCGGACATTCCGACAACAAAACCGTGGATACATTTCCGACGGATGTTGGCTCAAACTTGTCTTGCATACACACGGTCACACAAATGTTGTCGGAAATTCCGAACGCTAAGAACGCGGAGACGTACGACACGTACGATGGTACTAGAAAAAGGAATTTTAATACTGTGTTAGTAGAAGTTTGGTGAGAGACGATTCGCGCTTTTCAGCCTCATGCTTTTCAGTCTCTTACAGCGTAACGCGGCATTGCAGTGTAAAAACTGTCCGTATTTTGGTGCCTGGGGGGTCACAGGTGGTGCATACAGCTTGCTGCTAGCTGACTGTCAAACTCAATGACAGGTTGTAATGTGCTGTGGCTATACGCACAACGGAGCCGTACTCTCATTCAGGGCAGAATGCATACAGAGACACATTCCCCAAACTTTGCATTCGGGGCACCCCATCGATTTTGACAGGTTTTTGGCAGCGGGCCATACGCAGCACCTGTGACTCCCAGGCACCGAAATACGCATGGTTTTAACACTGTATGGGTAAATGTGATGGGAACCCTGGGGGGTCTCTGATGTAATGGGGGAATCACTGATGTGATGGGAACTCTGGGGGATCTCTGTGATGGGGGAACCTCTAATGTGATGGGGGATCTCTGATGTGATGGGCTACCTCTGATGTGATGGGAACCCTGGGGGATCGCTGATGTGATGGGGGGAACCTCTGATGTGATGGAGGAATTTTTGATGTGATGGGGGATCTCTGATGTGCTAGGGGACCTTTGGGATTTCTGATGTGGTGGGGCAACCGCTGATGTGATGGGGGAACCTCTGTGATGGGAACCTTGGGGGAACCTCTGATGTGACGGGGGAACCTCTGATGTGACGGGTGAACCTCTGATGTGATGGGTGAACCTCTGATGTGATGGGTGAACCCCTGATGTGATGGGGGAATTTTTGATGTAATGGGGAAACCTCTGATGCGATGAGGGATCTCTGATGTGCTAGTGGACCTTAGGGATTTCTGATGTTGTGGGGCAACCGCTGATGTGATGGGGGAACCTCTGATGTGATGGAAGGATCTCTGTTGTGCTGGGGGACCTTGGGGATCTCTGGTGTGTCGGGTGAACCTCTGATGTGTTGGTTAAACCTTTGATGTGATGGGGGATCTCTGATATGCTGGGGGACCTTGGGGATTTCTGATGTTGTGGGGCAACCGCTGATGTGATGGGGGAACCTCTAATGTGATAAAAGGATCTCTGATGTGCTGGGGGACCTTGGGGATCTCTGGTGTGATGAGTGAACCTCTGTGTCGAGTGAACCTCTGATGTGTCGAGTGAACCTCTGATGTGCCGGTTGAACCTCTGATGTGCCGGTTGAACCTCTGATGTGCCGGTTGAACCTCTGATGTGTCGGTTGAACCTCTGATGTGACGAGTGATGTGATGGGGGACCTCTGATGTGATGCGGTTTCAGGTAAGAAACCGATGCATAACTGATGCATAGTAGCCCATTATGCTTTATCCATCAGGGTATACTTCCTCTTTCAGTTCCTGTATCCCATTGTTCTATTGCTTGTGTCTGCCTTAGGAGCAAGCTATTATGGGATGTATGTTTATGTGGATTAACTGTAGGGGGGGGGGGGTGAAAACCAGGAAGACATCCTACTCCAAGAAGATAATACATAAATAAAAAATGAACTAATTCTTACCTGATCCACGTCGCAGGAAAGCTACCGAAAGTAGTTCCAGCTTTCACCCATCACGGCGGGCAAGTTGTGCCAACCTTCAGGTTTACAAAGGGTTTTATTAGAGAAAAGCTCATACCTGGACCTGTAGAAGACTCTGCCAGAAACCTTTCATGCCACGGATGTATTAGTACACAAAAGTCTGGATCCCAAAGGCCAGACCTCCGCAGAGAGACATTACAGGCAAACCTTGTTTCTTCTTACACGAGGCCCGGGTACCAACCATCTTAGGCCTTTGATATCAGCCTGAGGTCTCCGCAGCCAGACCATCAAAAGAGCATTTTTCTTCTTAGCACATGTTGAACATGACCAACCACCTTAACACTGGTGAAAGGTACTCTCCATTTTGGAGGGATTATATAAGGGAGGGACCGAATTTTAATTGTGTTTGCCAGTGTCCAATCACCTGTGGTGACTATATAACCCATTGAGTAATTAAGGCTCTGTGTCCCGTGATGTATGATCAAGAAATATTTTTGTTGACTAAATTAACACTATTTTAGTCGACTAAAAGAATTGAGATGACTAAAATACTGCAGTACCACATAAGAATATGTAGGGGGCATCTACTACTTTTTTCTGGATATTTTATGTTGGTAATATATTCAGGTAACATGCAATGGCAATATCAATAGAGTTTACAGTTTGTTTTTTGTTTTTGTTTTTATATATTTTTACGTTGTAATTCTGCTTGTCAAAAAGCTATATTTTTGATTGCTTATGAAACTTGGTTTTATTTATACAGACGTTATATATTGCAATGGCTAAATCTGTGGGTGTAGTGCATGTTCAAAACTTAAGACCATAAATAATATGTTATTACATTTTTACTCCAGACGTATATAATGAGTTTGGCAAGTCTAAAGAAATGCTTAAAATATTGCATTCAAATTAAAACTTAAACCATTCGATTTTAGTAGACGAAAAGGCACAGGAGATTTTAGTGCACTAAATACGGCTAAAACTAAAACAATTCAGATGGCTAAAATACGACTAAAACTAAGGCCCCTGTCACATTTATACGACTTGTCTCACGATTTTGTACTGCAAGATCGTATGACAAGCCATTCTCCATGATTTTCAATGAACACCATTCATACTGGCACAACTTTAAGTAGTCCCGACTTCAAAGTAGTACCTGCACCACTTTGGTCCGATTTTGATGCCACTGACACCGACATTCATTAAAATCGCGGCCGCGAATCGCGGCAAAATCGCGGTAAGATCGCGCGACTTTGAAGTCGTACAAGTGTGAAAGGGACCTTAAATTACATTTAAGGCCCCTTTCACATTTATACGACTTGTCTTACGATTTTGTACTGCAAGATCGTATGACAAGTCATTCTCCATGATTTTCAATGAACACCATTCATACTGGCACGACTTTAAGTATTGCCGACTTCAAAGTAGTCCTTGTACTACTTTGGTCCGATTTTGATGCCACTTACACAGGCATTCATTGAAATCGCGTCCGCGAATCACGTTAAAATCGCGGCCTTCACACATGAATTGTCTTTTATCAAAGACATTTTAATCAACTGATTCAAAATTTGATGTGGAAATAAACACTACAGGACACAAAGCAGTATGTAGTGGCAGGGCAGTAGGCAATATATAGTGGCAGGGTAGAAGAGTGAGCAGTATGTAGTTGGTAGGGCAGTGAGCAGTATGTAAGGGCAGGGCAGCAAGCAGTATGTAGTGGAAATGGCAGTCAGTAGTATGTAGTGGTAGAGCAGTGAGCACTGTGTAGTGGAAGGGCAGTGAGCAGTATGTAGTGGTAGAGTAATGAGCACTATGTAGTGGTAGAGATGTATGTAGTGGTAGAACAGTGAGCACTATGTAGTCGTAGGACAGTGAGCAGTATGCAGTGGTAGAGCAGTGAGCACTGCTGTATGTAGTCGTAAGACAGTGATCAGTATGCAGTGGTAGAGCAGTGAGCACTATGTAGTGGTAGGGCAGTGAGCACTATGTAGTGGTAGAGCAGTAAGCAGTATGTAGTGGTAGAGCAGTGAGCACTGCTGTATGTAGTTGTAGGACAGTAAGCAGTATGCAGTGGTAGAGCAATGAGCACTATGTAGTGGTAGAGCAGTGAGCAGTATGCAGTGGAAGGCCAGTAATCAGTATATGGTGGTAGGGCAGTGAGCACTATGTAGTGGTAGAGCAGTAAGCACTTCTGTATGTAGTCGTAGGACAGTGAGCAGTATGCAGTGGTAGAGCAGTGACCACTGCATTATGTAGTCGTAAGACAGTGATCAGTATGCAGTGGTAGAGCAGTGAGCACTATGTAGTGGTAGGGCAGTGAGCACTATGTAGTGGTAGAGCAGTAAGCAGTATGTAGTGGTAGAGCAGTGAGCACTGCTGTATGTAGTTGTAGGACAGTAAGCAGTATGCAGTGGTAGAGCAATGAACACTATGTAGTGGT